>JBBELK010000572.1:0-506384 GCA_037783545.1 Henricia sp. BOLD:AAB3569
AAAGTAACATTCTTAGAAGGCTTTGAATACGAGATCAGTCATTTTCTTAGCCAAGCCAAATACTAAGTAAAGTTTTTACTTAACTTAAGTATTGAATTGAATAACCCCCTCCCCCCCCCCCCCCCCCCCCCCCCCCCCCCCCCCCCACATCGATTTTATTGCAATCCGCCCTAGGTTTTTGTTTAATATTTTAAAATTGTTTATTTTATTTTTTTTAAATAAAGATGTGTTTTGCACTATTTTCAGTAGTTTTTTTTTGCTTTTTAGTGTTTGCAAATCTTGTATACACCCATTTCTGTCATCAGCCATATTGGAAAGGTACATGTACTGTACATCATACAGTACATGTACACATCAGGTTTTGTATAGCGCATGCTGAAAAGCGAACATAATGACAGCTCATACAGTGGTTCATATTGGGAAGAGCACTTGAAACTCACCCTGGCTCTGCTTTATGATTGTCTGATAATGGAACGTGTGTATACATGTAGTTTGAGAAGAGCACTTTACCAAATTGCTCATTTGGTTTTACCAGTATCAAGTACATATATGTAGATGATGGCAAAATCTTGAAGGCGTGAATAAGCAGGGTGTCCGCGGGTTTCAGCAAGTCGGATTTAGGATTTTTTAAGACCTTTTTTAATGCCTTCTTTAATGGAATTTAAGACCAATTAAACCCCCAAACGGGAAAGAATTCCATACTCGGCCACCGCAGGCCAAAAATCTAGCTAATAATTTATTTATAATTTAATGCTTCCTAATGCTTTTTAAGGCCTTAAAGGCACAGGCTCGTCAGCAATGCGCGCGCGCCAAATTCGTGCCACGAAATACGTAGCTCCATAGCAAAAGGCATGAATCTGCGTATTTCGTGGCACGAATTTGGCGCGAGCGCATTGCTGACGAGCCTGCGCCTTTAAATTTAGAAAAATGAATTTAAGACTTTTTAAAGACCCACGGACACCCTAACATTTCGTATGTATGTACATCACTCACATGCAACTTGAGCACATGCACACAAAAAAAGAAGGCATTTTCAAATTTTAATAATTTCAACAATAGCCCGCAACCGAAATGACGTAACAATACCTCTCTGCGCAAAGCATGATGGGCTTAAATGGCTAGACAACTTGTGGTGGGACAACTCGCCTTGTCTGACAACTTGACGGACTTTGGCCCTTTCGCATGTCACCAGATCATTATACAACGATCATGTTTGTCCAACTGTATGCAGTTGGTCTAGCTAAATGCTTTTCTGTTTAATAGCGCGCTTAGAGGCACATGTTTCCATCTGGCTACCAGCTGACCAGCTGTTGTTTGCATAAAATGGCAAGGTACATTGTAAATTTACGATAAACATTTGTCCTTATTTTTTAACAGGGGCGGAATTTTCTCAATAGACTGCCGAAGTGAATACGTCACCTTTCGTTGGTTGCCTAGGCAATTGGATCTAAACTAAAAATCACTCAACCGTGTCCCAGTGCTTTTCCAATGGTACTTTTCCCGACGGCCATGATAGTTTGGATCCAATTGCCATGGCAACGCACGTCACACTTCGGCTGTCTATTTTTTATTCAGAATCTCTAGTAACTGAGGGTCAACATAATACCTTTTTATTCTGAGAGAATAATGCCGTGCCTTAACATCCATGTATACGGTACATGTACCTTATCGTAGAATTAGCATGCATTGTTATACACCGCTTTATTCTGATTTCAGATGTGTGTGATCATTGTTCATAGTGATTAAACAAGTGATGCAACAAATAGTCAAAGGAAAAATTGAGAAATAAACACCGATTGCCCCTTTAAAGGCAGAACACATGATTGGTAAACCATTGCAAATGGTTCTATCCCCCTGTGTGATTGAAGATATGCATGATTAAAACCAACCTGAGCGAAAACCAGCTCTGTACTTCGTCTAACCTTTCAGAAAAAGGTCAAAAAAGGTTTTACGGTCACTTCGCCCCAAAACTATTTTGCCCCAAACCACTTCGCCCTGAACCACGGCTTGTGCACGAAGTATTTTGGGGCGAAGTGGCATTCAGACGAAGTGGTGTAAGGACGAAGTGGTTTAGGGGCAAGGTGGCTTTTGGGGCGAAGTGGTTCAGGGCAACGCTGTACAGAGAAAAATAAAATAAGGAGCCACTGGCTCCTAAGGAAAAAAAGATGGGCGCCAGCATTTTTATTTTTTCAACTTGTTTGTACACATGGCAATGGGGGCCGAGTCAGTCTGGGGCCGAGTTTGTACACAAGGCAATGGGGGCCGAGTTTGTACACAAGGCAATGGGGGCCGAGTCAGTCTGGGTAC
The DNA here is from genome assembly GCA_037783545.1 of Henricia sp. BOLD:AAB3569. NCBI lineage: Eukaryota > Metazoa > Echinodermata > Asteroidea > Spinulosida > Echinasteridae > Henricia > Henricia sp. BOLD:AAB3569. The sequence goes on from JBBELK010000572.1 coordinate 2,308, forward strand.
GAGTTTGTACACAAGGCAATAGGGGCCGAGTTGGTCTGGGGCCGAGTTTGTACACAAGGCAATGGGGGCCGAGTCAGTCTGGGGCCGAGTTTGTACACAAGGCAATTGGGGCCGAGTCAGTCTGGGGCCGAGTTTGTACACAAGGCAATTGGGGCCGAGTTGGTTTGGGGCCGAGTTTGGGGCCGAGTCAGTCTGGGGCCGCAGTCGGATACCAGATGCGTGTATGGCTATGCACGTATATTGCACACAAGCTGCGTTGGACACAATGCAGACCCCAGCTGTGGCCGTGTGTTGCACGTGGCGAAATAAAAAAAATTAATGAAGTGATCGCGATGCGCAATCGTCGTTTGCATGCCGCAAGTATTAAAAAGAGCAGACTAGATTGTACTGTTCGTAAACATCACTGATGCCCACCATGGGCGACTAAGGTGCGAATTTTGTGGTCGCCAATGGCGATAAGAATTTAATCACTGGTCGCATGTGAGCATTTTTAGGCGCCAATGCGACCATTTTAGTCGCACCGTACAGCGTTGGTTCAGGGAGAAGTGGTGCATGAGATAAAAGAAATTGTTTTACTCATTTCACTTTAGACAAAGCCATTTCAGGGGAAGTTTACTAACGTCATCACGTTTATATTGTGTAAGTTATGTGTAAATCTGTGAACATTTCTGATTTTCGAGATTACCAATGGTGTGTTCTACCTTTAAGTTGTATGAATATTCCCACTAAAAGATGATACTTAGCAACACTTCGCGTCAACTTCCACTGGGACAACTGACTATACATGTACATTGCCAGAACGTGTTTAATGATAATGATATGGATTTATACCGCGCACTTATCCGGGGAAATCCCGATCAAGGCGCCTACATTATCACCCTGATCATAGGGCTCCATTAAATCACTCCATGCCATCTCAGCTCCCTGGGGAGTATACAGCCCCAGCTGCCTTAGGCGCCCAACAGCTAATCAAACACATTAACCTTCGCTACCCTCTCAGGTACCCATTTTGCTCCTGGGTGGAGAGAAGCAATGTGTGGCAAAGTACCTTGCCCAAGGGTACACGCACCATGGATGGACCGGACTGGGATTCGAACCCACTATCTTTGGAACTAACGGGTCTTTCTATAAATTAGGGGTCCAATTTTGGTGTCCCCCGTTACATTTTACATCTTGTTTTTGTAAATTCAGGACACATTTTTTAAATACTTTCCATCTCAAAGAGTGAGTACATAACGTACAATTCATACAAAATGGTTTAAAAGCCATTTTAATGATTTGTGTACGAAAAATAACACATATCAGGTGTAACGGGGGACACTAAATGTCACACTTTTGGACCCCTAATTTATAGAAAGACCCTAACCCAGGTTTTGAATACGATCCACTAGACCGCTCCGCCACTAGACCGCTCCGGCGTCAAGTGGTTAACAGTTTAATCCACAAACTTTAACTCACCCTTTTCTCTTAGACACACAGTACTTCTCTAGCGATTCATCCACTCTACTGCTATTCATTGTGCTAAACATACTGAAGAAACCGCTCTCGTCCAGTGGGGAAACGGCCGATGACGACAGGTTGTTGTTGGACTGGGAGTGTTTGTCGGGTTCCCGTGATGCCAGCTTCTCAGCGCGTTTCTTAGCCGCGCTGCTACGGACATTCTGTAAGGAGCTCATCTGGGGATGGGGAAAGATGAAGATGTTGCTGTTATCTGATGAAATTACTCTTATGCCTCTAGACAGTGAGGAAATACTCATACTGTGGAATAACAGTCCTTTTATTAAAGTTGTTAGTACAGTATAAACTAAACGTTTACACTAACACTTAAAAGTTGTATCATTCACTATCCATGTAGAGTGTGATCCAAAAACTGGTAAACAATAGATGAAGATTTTTAAATTTCTTAAATTAAAGGCACAGGCTCGTCAGCAATGCGCACGCGCCAAATTCGTGGCATGGAGCTGCGTATTTCATGGCACGAATTTGGCGAGCGCGCATTGCTGACGAGCCTGTGCCTTTAATCAAAATAATACCTCGATCTGTACAGAAATGTCCATATTTTACAATCATATTACAAAAATTAACAGAATAAATTTGACTGGGCACACTGTGCCATCACATTTTCAAATGTGAAAATGCATGTAAAAAAATTGCCTTTTTTGTCAATTTTATTGATTATCTGTCCCTCACGCATAAAAACAACCTCCGCATAAAACTGTAAAGTTAATTTCAACATGTGATAAACTGAGTGTGTGTATTAACATCAGTAGAAGATAAACAAACAGGTTCACTTTAGTTTTCATTTGTTGTTGACTAAGGAAAGGCATTTGTCTCTCGATTTTGGAATTGGATCACGCTCTGCATTGTCAATGAAATGGCCTCTCACTACTAAACATATATACTACCATGTATATAGACTATCACACAGGGCACCTGTCAGAAAATTGTGGACCCCCTAAAAAGTTGTTTAATTTGGGGTTTAAAAGCAATTTCTTTTTAATTTGATATCTGAAAATTTTCTGATCAGTGTCCCCTGCTTAGCATTGCAAAAAATTTACCTGATACAATCAAATTATGTACCAGTAATTTCTAAGGAAACTGATTTTGGCATTGAGTTTTAAAAGCAAAGTTTGCAAACTTTTTGAGGTTTCACTGCAATCACATAAAATATCAGACCGGCAGCTTTCCCATTTCATCCCTCGTCTTGGGCTTCCCATGCTACACATGCAACACCACCGAGACTAGTAATTACAACTCGTTTGTTCACAGGTACATGTACATGTACATCTACGCTTTAGGTACATGTATCGAACATAATTTTATTTTATTGCTGCACCTGTGCACCGCTGAGAACCTTCTGCATGCAATGTAATTATTAACTTACACGTAGGTACATGCACACGATGCACGTGTAAGTCAAAGTCTCTCGGTACATCGTACTTACGAATAAATCACTGATGCTTTTTCGAGCAATTGGGTACATGTATATTGGTAACAATACCTGACAAAGTCTATTTTCAGGCAGGTTATCAACATTTACAAGTACATGTAGGTTGAACTGCCTTCAAGTCCCAAGTCAAGTCAAACTGCCTTCAAGTCCCAAGTCAAGTCAAACTGCCTTCGAGTCCCAAGTCAAGTCAAACTACCTTCAAGTCCCAAGTCAAGTCAAACTGCCCTCAAGTCCCAAGTCAAGTCAAACTGCCTTCAAGTCCCAAGTCAAGTCAAACTGCCTTCGAGTCCCAAGTCAAGTCAAACTACCTTCAAGTCCCAAGTCAAGTCAAACTGCCCTCAAGTCCCAAGTCAAGTCAAACTACCTTCAAGTCCCAAGTCAAGTCAAACTGCCCTCAAGTCCCAAGTCAAGTCAGACTGCCTTCAAGTCCCCATTCAAGTCAAACTGCCTTCGAGTCCCAAGTCAAGTCAAACTGCCCTCAAGTCCCAAGTCAAGTCAAACTGCCTTCCAGTCCCAAGTCAAGTCAAACTGCCCTCGAGTCCCAAGTCAAGTCAAACTGCCCTCAAGTCCCAAGTCAAATCAAACTGCCCTCAAGTCCCAAGTGAAGTCAAACTGCCCTCAAGTCCCAAGTGAAGTCAAACTGCCCTCAAGTCCCAAGTCAAGTCAAACTGCCCTCAAGTCCCAAGTCAAGTCAAACTGCCCTCAAGTCCCAAGTCAAGTCAAACTGCCCTCAAGTCTCAAGTCAAGTCAAACTGCCCTCAAGTCTCAAGTCAAGTCAAACTGCCCTCAAGTCTCAAGTCAAGTCAAACTGCCCTCAAGTCCCAAGTCAAACTGCCCTCAAGTCCCAAGTCAAGTCAAACTGCCCTCAAGTCTCAAGTCAAGTCAAACTGCCCTCAAGTCCCCATTCAAGTCAAACTGCCTTCAAGTCCCCATTCAAGTCAAACTGCCTTCAAGTCCCCATTCAAGTCAAACTGCCTTCAAGTCCCAAGTCAAGTCAAACTGCCTTCAAGTCCCAAGTCAAGTCAAACTGCCTTCAAGTCCCAAGTCAAGTCAAACTGCCCTCAAGTCTCAAGTCAAGTTGCCCTCAAGTCCCAAGTCAAGTCAAACTACCTTCAAGTCCCAAGTCAAGTCAAACTGCCCTCAAGTCCCAAGTCAAGTCAGACTGCCTTCAAGTCCCAAGTCAAGTCAAATTGCCCTCAAGTCCCAAGTCAAGTCAAACTGCCTTCAAGTCCCAAGTCAAGTCAAACTGCCCTCGAGTCCCAAGTCAAGTCAAACTGCCCTCGAGTCCCAAGTCAAGTCAAACTGCCCTCGAGTCCCAAGTCAAGTCAAACTGCCCTCAAGTCCCAAGTCAAGTCAAACTGCCTTCAAGTCCCAAGTCAAGTCAAACTGCCTTCAAGTCCCAAGTCAAGTCAAACTGCCCTCAAGTCCCAAGTCAAGTCAAACTGCCTTCAAGTCCCAAGTCAAGTCAAACTGCCTTCGAGTCCCAAGTCAAGTCAAACTGCCTTCAAGTCCCCATTCAAGTCAAACTGCCTTCGGGTCCCAAGTCAAGTCAAACTGCCATCAAGTCCCAAGTCAAGTCAAACTGCCTTTGAGTCCCAAGTCAAGTCAAACTGCCTTCAAGTCCCCATTCAAGTCAAACTGCCTTCGGGTCCCAAGTCAAGTCAAACTGCCATCAAGTCCCAAGTCAAGTCAAACTGCCATCAAGTCCCAAGTCAAGTCAAACTGCCCTCAAGTCCCAAGTCAAGTCAAACTGCCTTCAAGTCCCAAGTCAAGTCAAACTGCCTTCAAGTCCCAAGTCAAGTCAAACTGCCCTCAAGTCCCAAGTCAAGTCAAACTGCCTTCGAGTCCCAAGTCAAGTCAAACTGCCTTCGAGTCCCAAGTCAAGTCAAACTGCCTTCAAGTCCCAAGTCAAGTCAAACTGCCCTCAAGTCCCAAGTCAAGTCAAACTGCCTTCGAGTCCCAAGTCAAGTCAAACTGCCCTTAAGTCCCAAGTCAAGTCAAACTGCCTTCAAGTCCCAAGTCAAGTCAGACTGCCTTCGAGTCCCAAGTCAAGTCAAACTGCCTTCAAGTCCTAAGTCAAGTCAAACTGCCTTCAAGTCCCAAGTTTCGTCTAATGAGACGAAAACTAATTGTTTTACTCATTTCTCAAAGACTATAGCACTTCAGACAAAACCATTTCAGGGGAGGTTTTCTACGGTCATCATGTTTATATTGTGTAAGTTAGGCGTAAATCTATGTACATTTCTGATTTTCGAGATACCAATCATGTATACTGCCTTTAAGTCAAGACCTGTAGCTTTTTTCCCAAAAATGTTCTAGAAGCGAATCAAGTCAATACCCTGCACTTCAGTAGGGATAGGAATTTACGGTTAATTCAGAAACCGGTTTGCAATTCTTTCAAGTGTCGGTTAAACGTTCGGACGACACCAAAGATTGTTGCTGGTGTTTATACATGTAGATGCATTTGCAATGCACACAATACCCCTAGGCCCCCAAAATAATCATTGAACCTTTATCTGGTCAAAGTTTTATTACGACCCCATATAAATTTATTTCAATTTCATGAAGTCATTACAAATAACCCTCTGAAAACTACTGTAAATTCTTTAAAATTGGGTTTCGTTTAAACGTTTGGCAAAACCGCTTTTTCCTTCTTTTTTTCGGTTAAGCGGTTAACCGGTTAAACGTCCCATCCCTACACTTCAGAATGCATTTCTTGCATGCTCAAACTACATGTACAGTTTGTAAAATCATATACCTACATGTACCAAAAACAGGGTGGTTTTTTACCCAACTACTTTTGTGATTTTCAAATCACAACAGCAATTTTGCAGATCACTCAGTAGAAATCCCCCCAGAGTTCAAGCGGAATGAAAATTCTCTCTTGCAATACATTTGTGTAACTTGACAATCTTACAAAATGTATCAATACTCTCCACAATAAACAACTGCTGACATTTCTCGAGGGTTCAGATGAAGTGATGTCAGTTGTTTTTTCTTTTTACGAGGTTTTATCACAGAACGCTTGGCGTCATCCTCCACAGTATTCCTAGCTTGTTTTGATATTGTAGGGTCCTTAACCCCCAGGGAACAAAGATATGACGGATTGATATTACTTCTGCAATCAGTGCATCTGACCATGCACTCCAGGCAAATACTTATTTCGGGATTTGTTATCAATATCAGTCTTAGAGCGGTCTCAAATTTCAATTAAAGTTTGAAATCTCATTTTCTTTTAGATGTCTGTCTGAGATCTGTTTATTAATAGAGTCAAACCTCGTTAATTAATATTAGAGGTTCTCGGGATGTTGCCGTTATAAGAGCAGAATTCCTTTAATTATTATGTTGGTTAAGGGTTCGAATCCAGGCTGTGTCACGATGCATGTGTCCTTGGGCAAGGCACTTTACCAAAAATTAGGGGGCAGTGAAAGTACTGCATATTTGATTAGCTCATGTGCACCTACATGTACGGTAAATGTTCAATGCAGCAATTCTGCCTGAGATTATTTTCTTTTTATTTATAACCAATTATTTGTATTATTATTACTTCTTTTTGGTACTGAAACCAAGGATTCCTTAAAAGTCGCTCGCAAGCTTGAGGAAACCCATAAGGAGAAGTCAATGAATTAGAAACAGCCAGAGACACTAGGAAAGAATGCTCTGGGATCTTTAAAGTGCATTACCTAACACACTGGATCAACGGCTTTACATCCCTTCCGAAGGATGGAGCAAGTGTGTTTAAGTGCCTTGCTCAAGGGCACAGGTACCCCAGTCGGGTATCGAACCCGCTACCCCAAGCTTTCACCCGAGCGTTGTGAGTCAGTGACCCAAACCACTTGCCCACGGTACCCCACATACATGTACACATGCAATTTTTACCAGGTTGCCCCTAAATATCATACAAAAAAATCTACCCCTGACTACGGTACTGTGGTGTTATGGTATGGGGCGCCGTTCGTCAACTAATTATTTAGGCGAATTATAGCATGTTTTTTCCATGGTTTATCTTAATTCTGTGTAAATAATGCATTTGTGTCAAAGGCCGTTTATGGTTTACAAACAACTCGATTCTTTACAAAACAGGAAATATACTTGTAGCTGTGCAAATTCATTATTTACAAATAATGAAAATTACCTCGGCGTTCCATACTTTATTAATGAAACCGACCAGTGTACATTTCAATGGTTTACAAACAAGAGAATTGTATCGTTCATAGACAATTCCATGGTTTATAAATAATGAATACTGCACATTGCTGCACGTTTTTCTGGTTTACAAATAATACAAAACTATCCAGTGCGCAATTACATGGTTTATAAACCAAGAAACTTGCACCGGGGTCTGATTTTCTATGGTTTATAAATAATGAAAATTGGTTAGTGCCGGGACGTACAATTCCATGGTTTATAAACAATCTAAACTGCGCCGTTCTAATCAATTTTGTGGATTCTGTGGTTTGTAAACAATTACAAATAGTCAATAGGCGTGCATTTTGATGGTTTGTAAATAATTGAAAGTGATCGTTGGCTCACAATTTCATGGTTTATAAATAATGAAAATGAACTAGTTAGTGTGTCGCAAAATTTCATGGTTTACAAACAGAAAAAAATAAAGCTTTATACACTTGTCTGTCGTTTGTAAAGGTTGACTATCGATAAAATAAGAAGTATTATGCACTCGGTACATCTAAAAATACGATCATTGACGAAAAATTGAAGGGTTTGTAAATAATGAAAATGGACTAGTTAGTGTGTCGCAAAATTTCATGGTTTACAAACAGAGAAAATTAAAGCTTTATACACGTTTCTGTCGTTTGTAAAGGTTGACTATCGATAAAATAAGAAGTATTATGCACTCGGTACATCTCAAAATACGATCATTGACGAAAAATTGAAGGGTTTGTAAATAATGAAAATGGGTTTGTAAACCATGAAAAACACGCTTCATAAACGTTTATTATAATCCAGTAACGTTGCGAGAGCAATGGGTGCGTTCAATTAGCTATCGTCGAGTCGTAGGGGTGCTCGTTCATAGTGTGAACAGTCCGGCAGACCATGGCAACAAAGGTATTTATGTGTACAGCTCATCGAACGCCACGGCACAGCCTTCAGCGCGCGCGCGGGAAATTCCAGGTTCATTACCCGACTAAACCTAGCCGCGTATTGGGCCCAAAATCCAGCCGCGGTCTTAAAATCTCAAACGGATGTAGTAAAAGGTGATAAAATCTTATTTTTTATTACACGAGTTCTGAGACTCTGGCAATGAAATTGTTAAAATTCTCATAGAAATGTATTTCTTTTCACGGTGTTACCTAACTCAGTCATCTACCGGGCTGATTAAATTTTAAATGGTAATTTTAATTAATTAATTTTTAATTAATGAGGAGTCTCCATTTTCCACCCCAAAAGTGCCGAAAACTTAATACTGCCGACAAAATGGTCCCTTTAAAAGAAAATGTACACCACATAGTTTCAAAAATTAGCATTTTTATTACATAATCTGTTTGATCTGCCCCATGGACGGAACAAACGGAATATGTAATAAAAATGCAAATTTTTCAAACTATGTGGTGTACATTTACTTTTAAAGGGACATTTTGTCAGCAGTATTAAGTTTTCGACACTTTTATAGTGGAAACCAGACTCCTTATTAGCCATTTAATTAAGCACTAATTTGTGGACCGATTTGGCTTCATCCAAAATTTGATGTGCCCCATTGACGGATCAAACAGATTATGTAATAAAAATGCTAATTTTTGAAACTATGTGGTGTACATTTTCTTTTAAAGGGACCATTTTGTCGGCAGTATTAAGTTTTCGGCACTTTTGGGGTGGAAAATGGAGACTCCTCATTAATTAAAAATTAATTAATTAAAATTACCATTTAAAATTTAATCAGCCCGGTAGATGACTGAGTTAGGTAACACCGTGAAAAGAAATACATTTCTATGAGAATTTTAACAATTTCATTGCCAGAGTCTCAGAACTCGTGTAATAAAAAATAAGATTTTATCACCTTTTACTACATCCGTTTGAGATTTTAAGACCGCGGCTGGATTTTGGGCCCAATACGCGGCTAGGTTTAGTCGGGTAATGAACCTGGAATTTCCCGCGCGCGCGCTGAAGGCTGTGCCGTGGCGTTCGATGAGCTGTACACATAAATACCTTTGTTGCCATGGTCTGCCGGACTGTTCACACTATGAACGAGCACCCCTACGACTCGACGATAGCTAATTGAACGCACCCATTGCTCTCGCAACGTTACTGGATTATAATAAACGTTTATGAAGCGTGTTTTTCATGGTTTACAAACCCATTTTCATTATTTACAAACCCTTCAATTTTTCGTCAATGATCGTATTTTGAGATGTACCGAGTGCATAATACTTCTTATTTTATCGATAGTCAACCTTTACAAACGACAGAAACGTGTATAAAGCTTTAATTTTCTCTGTTTGTAAACCATGAAATTTTGCGACACACTAACTAGTCCATTTTCATTATTTACAAACCCTTCAATTTTTCGTCAATGATCGTATTTTGAGATGTACCGAGTGCATAATACTTCTTATTTTATCGATAGTCAACCTTTACAAACGACAGACAAGTGTATAAAGCTTTATTTTTTTCTGTTTGTAAACCATGAAATTTTGCGACACACTAACTAGTTCATTTTCATTATTTATAAACCATGAAATTGTGAGCCAACGATCACTTTCAATTATTTACAAACCATCAAAATGCACGCCTATTGACTATTTGTAATTGTTTACAAACCACAGAATCCACAAAATTGATTAGAACGGCGCAGTTTAGATTGTTTATAAACCATGGAATTGTACGTCCCGGCACTAACCAATTTTCATTATTTATAAACCATAGAAAATCAGACCCCGGTGCAAGTTTCTTGGTTTATAAACCATGTAATTGCGCACTGGATAGTTTTGTATTATTTGTAAACCAGAAAAACGTGCAGCAATGTGCAGTATTCATTATTTATAAACCATGGAATTGTCTATGAACGATACAATTCTCTTGTTTGTAAACCATTGAAATGTACACTGGTCGGTTTCATTAATAAAGTATGGAACGCCGAGGTAATTTTCATTATTTGTAAATAATGAATTTGCACAGCTACAAGTATATTTCCTGTTTTGTAAAGAATCGAGTTGTTTGTAAACCATAAACGGCCTTTGACACAAATGCATTATTTACACAGAATTAAGATAAACCATGGAAAAAACATGCTATAATTCGCCTAAATAATTAGTTGACGAACGGCGCCCCATATTATGGCTCTGTATTCCATGCAGCATGGCCAGGAAGGTAACTTTGCATAATTTCTTGAAAGCATGGACACAGTTTGTCATTGTTTTTTCAGAATGTATGCAGATGAAGTACCGGAGGGTGTACCGATCCGACTTATACACAGGTTGGTTTTTATCATACACATCCTCAATTATTTCTCTTTTTGCTACAATTTTCCGATTTTGCAAACTACCTTTAAAACCAACAGGAATCACAAAGGCAGGTACAGTACATGTACTTTGAGATTCACAACGGTGTGTGCATTCACACCCTTCTGGGGGAAAATCAAGCGCCCCGACAGGCCTTGCGCCAAGCAATTAAAAATAAGCTGACATATCCAAATGTCTTCCGGCTATGCTTTTTCCCCTTCATTTGTCATGGGCCTTGTGCTACAATGTAAGTGACCTCTCCCGCTCTCTGCACACACAATCTTGGCGCAGTGCATTTAAAGGAGCTGTTCAGATTTTTCCAGTAAATGGATTTCGTTTTAACCCAACCATCATATAAAATACCTCCTAAAATATTATCCATGGGAAGAAAACAGGAAACTTGCATTCTTCAATTTGGATGTTGGTGTAATAACTGCACTGCTTCACGGAACAGATAAATTAGTTTACAAAAGATCAGTGGTTTTTTACGATATCCTTAAAAATATACATAGATTGAGAGCGTGGAATTTTAGATTGGTAATGAGAAAAATATGACAAATGATATGGTACGTGTACATCAAAATCTCGACACTCATGGGGAAGATGGGGGCGTTAAAAAATGTGATCTCGACATGCTCCTTTAATCGGGAATTTTCTACATGAGTACAATTGTGAGATGCACATCTGCGAATCACAACAAGGCAACTCAATACCCTGTGGATGTTGGAAAGCAACACAATCAAACTTCGATAATAAGCCATGCTACAGAGATGCCAATACAGTTGTACTGCAAATCGAAAAACGAGTAATTTGCTGCCATGGATAACAAATTTCTCAAATTACACTGTATACATGTAGAATACATTTCTGAAAACCTACATCTGGGGATTTGCGTTTACAATATGATTGTAATTGGCTGGAAAAAAATTGTATAAATTACACTATGCCTATTGCTGTTACGTGTAATACAATCCTCTGCTTAAAGTTATAATATCCGTGGTTCTCAGCAAATTTTATTTTTAAAGCATTTATTTTTAACGACCAAATATACATGTACTTTAGGCCTTTTCACACTTGAAAAATCTCGGGGTTGACGTGGAGTTGGCGCGGGGTTGAAAAAAGCGACGTTTCACACTTGAGAAATTTCAACCCAGCGCCAACCCCGAGATTGGTTTCAACCCGGGTTGAACTCACCCTGCTCGGGACCAGGGTTGAAACGCTCGCCCCGGGTTGAAAACTGTAGTGTGAAACGAGCAGGGGTGAGTTCGCCCCGGTTTCAGATTCTTGCCGCTTGTGAGTAACGGTTTAAAAAAAAACAAATTTGCATGAATACTACCAGCTGAATGAATGTGTTCAGGTGTACCTTTTAAAGCGCAAGCAGCAAAAAAAAAAAAAAAAAAACAGGGCAGAAAAGCGATGGGACAGCACTTACGCATACGAGCAACGCTCGATTATATCACTCGCCTCGGGTTATCGTTGCACAAGTGTGAATCCTCCCCGTTCAACTCGGGGTTGAACTCTCCCCGGGGTGAGATAAACCCGGTTTGGCCGAAACAAGTGTGAAACGATGCGGGGTTGAAAATTGCCATTTCAACCCGGAGCGGTCTCGGAGTTCGCCCCAGGTTGAGTTCACCCCGGGTTGAGAGCTTGTAGTGTGAAAAGGCCTTTTGTATTTTTTAGACATCAGCAATCCTGCGAAAAATGCTGTTTTTATACGGCCGTAATTGTTCAATAACTAAACGTTGGTAGATTTGTTTTCGTTGACGTCTCATTTGAAAGCGAATAACTTTTGTTTCTAAAAAAATATCAATTCAAGTTAAACAATTATTTTTCGAAGTGCCACACCCTAAACACACAGACAATACGATCTTTAAACCACAAGGCATAACATCTCACAACCGATACAGGTTTGGGGTGGACGAAATGCAAACTAGCTACATGTACACACAAGAAACATGCTAACTACTTACATCAGGTTCACTGTCTTCTTCATCATCAGACAGTTCAAAGTCATCAGCGTAGGGAGAAAGGTCAAAGTCCAGTATGTCATCGGCGCCCCTGTAACCTTGATTCCTCTCTAGAGGGTCCAGGATGGTCCTGCCCTGCCCCCTACGGCCGGCTGACCGTGCTAGGGTGGCCTTGAGGGGGATGGGGGATGCCATGACCCCTCCTGCTTTGGGTTTTTTAGGTTTGTTTTCTGGTGACCAGTCCGGTAGATTGGAAACTGCATCTTGGGAGAGAGCGTGTTTGAGAGTTGGAATCCACGAAGGCCTGTCTACACGAACTAACATTTCTAGGCCAACAAGGACCAACATGAAGTTGAACATTGCATAGATGCGCTCGTTTACATGACTCAACATGATTCAAAATGTCTTAACTGCAGTTGGCTGTTGTCTTTATGTGACAGGCTCTGCCATTGGTCTATTTCTTAAAACTAGCTCAAACAAAGTTGGGCGATAGCTACAGTGTTGCAACATGGCCCAACTTGTTGGATGATGTTGGACGTTGTCTAGAGTGGCGTCCACACCATCCAACGTTTGGTCGGCCGACATCGTCAGTCAAATGGTGGACCTTGTTGGCCAACAAATATTGACTAGTGTAGACTGTCTTGATGCGTAGAAATGTGGAATGTTTCATTCAATAAGGCTTTGCCAAGTTGAATGGAACATTAAAATGAAACATCTTTAAACTCAATGAAACATAACCAAACATGGGATGAGAGAAAAATCATAGGGTCCTCTTCTGGATTTAAACCCAGGACATTTGACTCACTGGACAGATGCTCTACTAGCTGAGCTACAGTATGATACACAGTGGTTTACTCTCTCAGGTTTTCCTAAAAACAACTGTGCCTTATAGCTCAGCTGGTAGAGCATCTGTCTGGTTTGTAAGAGGTCTTAGGTTCAAATCCTGATGAGGACCATATGAGTTTTCTCTCATTGCATGTTTGGTTAATACTGTGTGTTGTTTGCGTTGAAAATGTACGATTTAGTTTCAAATATTCAGTTTCCAATTATGAAATCGGATAGCCAATTTAAAACTGATCATTCGAAAATTTGGTTATAAATCCCAACACTAATTTTAACCCTTGCTCTCTTACCATTAAGAGGAGCAACCTTTTTGCCGCCCTTTGAACCGTCATCAGGCAGAAAGCGCGACTCAGGCCACGAGTTGGAGAGACTCTTTCTGTATACTCTCAAGGGACCTCCGGTGAGTCCGTTCTCCTTCAGGTTACTCGGTCCGAATGATGAAACGTACTTGTCGGCATGCGCTAGTCTGGCCTCCAGGTCTTCGGTTTCGTGTCGGACAAGGCCACGCTTCTTGGGTGTGTTGATTGCAAAGGGGTCATGTCCTCCTGACAAATTAAAGTAAACAACATCAAACATCATCAATGTGTAAATGTTTGCTGATTAATTAATCAATAACAGCTAAAAAAAAGTTATTTAATCTATAATGTACATGTAATACGAAATGTGCAATAGTCACAAAAGATGATCTGTTAGGCGCGAGGTCAAAATAGAAACGGTCTGTATACCGGGAAACGGTACATAAACAATACACCGTTGCACGGTTTTCAGTGAACAAGCAAACGATTCAACTTGTCTGTCCAGACGATAGATAATTGGCAATGTTCAACCCGGCCCACGTTCGCTGAACAATAGAGAGCTTATTGGATTACGGGCCATTGTGTGACTACTCCTGGCTGACTTGCTGCCACTTTTTATCAAGTGTCCACCCGAACAAGGGTGTTTAACCACAACCCATTCATGCCCCGGGTTGTGCCAGGCTGGAGGGTTGGGCAGCTTCCTTTGAAGTCGTCGGCTAGTAGTAGCCTTTTGTTTCCTTTGTGCAGGCGGCTAGTTGTAAACCTGTCAATTATCGACCAACCCAGCAAGTTGTCAACAGAGAAATGATTTGAAGAGGGATTAACTACCGGTAGAATCGTTTACCGGTATACAGACCGTTTCTATTTTGACCTCGCGCCTCACTTTGTAAACTGTGGTAATGGACAACTCTGCTTTAAATTTTAAACTCTTCGTGCTGGAGGGCATGCATATATATACATGCATGCAGAAATTTGTGAGAGGCACTGTCGAGGCAACGGCGATGCACCAAAAGCACTGGCAAGGCAACTGACAAGGTGCTGGCGAGGCACCGGTGGGATGCCGACGAGGCACCAGCTTAATATCAGCACGGCACTGGCAATGGACTTGATAAAAGTCATGTTCAAAGTCATGGAAGACATGCAAATACATATCAACCTGCAATACACCAAATTTGTGACCTGCCACGGCATAATGAGGAATGTCCCCCAAATATTAAAACCACGTAATCGGCGCCTGAAGTTAAATTTACGTACTGTACCAAATTTGTCCACAATCGATTTTGTTTTTTTTTGCATATTTGCATTGCACAAATATTTTAGATTCATCCTAGAGTACATGTACATGTAGTTGGTTTTGTCAACATGTTAAATAAACCTATTTTCTTAATTTCGTCTGCATCAGCTGTGTAACACAAGTTTTTTTCAAAGCCGTTTTTTTTTCGAAAAGTCTTTCAGGTAACGACAGCACGCGGAGTCATCTTTGTTGTGTCATATTTTTAAAATGGTGTAAGTTACAGAAATAAATTTGGTGTCATTGGAAAGCTGCAGAACAGGTCTTCTCATGCATAACAGGTTACAGTTTGTCATGAGCTAACTGCATTCATTTTGGGTCAGGACATAGCTGAGGGTGCCCACAACATGGAAATAAGTTTTCCTCTTGCAAGACAGAAGCCAAAATGGCGATCTACTTTTTGGGTACCTGAACCTGAGGCTGTGATTGGTCAATTCCAAAATGGGCGGAGCTTACTGGATCAGTCTATTACATGTAGAATATAAATCAACAGAAAGCCTGACCTTGGTTGATTTAATGGAGCATGCTGATACATGATCATGCTACGCCATGCTCTTCATACATTTTACATGGAACATATTAACTTCATCAGTTCATAAACCACGCTGTATGGCATCCATGCAGTGAAAAATAACTCGACTCTACCAGGATTCGAACCGCGGACCTTCTACTTAACATGCAGACGCCATACTGATTCAACTACCCCTGTATAAAAGCCGGCGGTCTTAAAAACATGGTGATGGATAAATGACCTTTCATTATCCTAAAAAATAACCTTTCATGCTTAGTGAAAAATATGTTACACTTCAAACATCACTGTTCTGCTAAGTTTTGAAATGAAATTTTGTTTTAGCATGCATGCATGCATTCCCCCCCCCCCCCCCCCCCAATACCCGGTAGAGTGGTTTCAGGTCAACTCTCCCATGTTTATCCTCCAGAAGGTCAGGTCAGGTGTGGGAACATGTGCCGCAGTGGCACTTTAATTCGCTGCGTTCACTGTCTTCCTCTATCTCTCCGGTCTCCTTTTTATAAATAGTGAACTATCAGGTCTGTGCCTGACCCATCCCCCACTCCTCCAGGTGGTCCCCCAGCTGCGCCAACCACGACGCATGGGGTCGACAGGAAGGAGAGAACAATAGAGCCATGCGTAGAAACCACAGGAATGTTTCAGGTGTAGAAGGTGATTGCATTGTTCTCTGAAGGACGAACACGAGAGAGTTTTTAGTGATCCTGTAGCAACGTGAAACCACTATATACAGGGTGTCCCAAAAAAGAGTCCAGGCCAAACCAGGCAACCTCAGAATCGTGGTTTCGCGGATCCTGATAGGGAATCTCCGTACACCGTGTTTACACTCGAAGGTGGATACCAACCATTTTTATTGCGAACTCAAAACTAAAAATTTGCCGCTTTTACACTTCATCTCGATTCGGCTTCAATTTGCCTTCTCCACCGTTTCCAAACTGCAAAAGTCATTGTGACCACAGCGCATGCATGGATTCGTCAATTAAACCTACATGTACATGTACCACACAGCGGGCACCGCCTCAAAGTCGCTCAAATTGCCAAATCTGTATTTGGGTAGTGTTTACACTACAAGCGACCTTGACAATTACGGGGTTGAACCCCGCAATTGCGGGGTTCAACCCTACCCCAAAGGTGACTTGAAAAGGGCGAATCGATCAGACCCCGGTCTGCTCCGCCTTTTTCAATTCACCTTTTGCGTTTACACTTAGTGCCTACCCGGCTTCAACTCGCATTTTTGGAAATTGCAGAGTTCGATTTAAAGGCCCAGTGGATCATTTGCAATGACCCAAAAAGTAATCGACGAGTTTACAGGGGAAAAGTTCTGAAAGTAAAGATTGAATTAATAGCAACTATCCAATGAAAGGTTTTCGCTCAAAATGATATAATTTTACCAGAAAATAATCCGTAAAGATGAAATTATTTAGATCGTTTGCAAACGATTTACTTATTTTTGGTTCGCATCTACGCGGTCCAAAATGCATGGGCGCTGTGTACTCCGTGTGCGTGTTCCAACGCGATGCATTTTTATGGATCGCGCGCACACGCAGTATGTGCGCCACAGAGTGCATGACGCAAGCCAGATAGTACCCGATCAACTGAGAACGAATATTTGAAACACCCCGCCAAGACCAGGAAAATGCATATGGATTTTCATTGTTTTTTTAAATGTGGTACATTTGACAAAGCTGACATTTCTTCGGATGAGTTTGTTGATGTCTTTCTTCTGATTTATAATGGTTTTATTCGCAGAATCGCTCAAAAACAGATCATCTACAGGGCCTTTAAACGGGCCTTTACGTGAAAAATAGTCTTTATTGCATCAAAATCAACCAAGTTAAACCAAATTTAATTAAGATAATGAAGTTATGTCATTGTTTGTGCAAAGTCCACCCTAGTTCATGAACCAGATCTGATTATTTGACAAGAACTGGACGTCCACTTTAGGTTAAGTCAATAGACAGTCAGCTTGATTTTTATACAATAAAGACTACCATATTTTTCATGCAAGAAGATTCCCTATCAGAATCTACGGTACATGTGTACAATGTAAATTCTGAAGTTGCCTTGCCTGGACTTTTTTTTGGGACACCCTGTATTAACTGTATGAACCGGTCTCTCCAGCACACACAGCAACACAACGTTCCTGATAACTGTCCAATTACCAAAGAGATTGTTGTCGTCCATCTTGCCGTCTTCTTTGATGTGCCAGGGATTCCAGTCTGGCAGTTCAGAGGTTCAAAGAACACAACAATCCAAGTTATGAAAAACCAATTTGCAAATGAAACTTGAATAGCTGTTTGTATTAAATGTTAAGTTTAAGCACTGGTTGAATTTGATCTGGTTTATTTTTCAGCTCATATGATGTCTGAACAGTTTTAGTTCATCTCGTTTATCTCGTCGAAAGATAGACAACCTGGAAGGTGGGTTTAGTATACTGGAGTGGGTTCAGATGAACAGCTTTGTACAGATGTTTTCAGTAAATACATACAATTAATGGAGCTTGTCCTTATAATGGATTTCATTCTAACCTACAATGTAATAATCATATACCGTACATGTATGTAAAATACCTCCCCAAAATACTATCCAGGCCATGGGAAGAAAACGGGATATTTGCAATCTCCAATTTGGATATGTAGAAGCAAAAAGGTTGGTTTACATGTGCCGTAATCACTGGATAAATTAGTTTACCTTCGGTGGATTTTTTACGATATTCTTAGAACCATATGGATTGAGGAAGTGAAATTTCAGAATGGCAATGACCAAAATATGAGACATGATATCAAAATCTCAACACCCCTGGGAAAAATGAGGTAAAAATGTGATCTGGGTCCTATTTTATAAAGCCCACTCATTAGAAACATTCCTAAAGAAACATTCTTAACTCATGGTTTTTAAAGATCCGAAAAAAATGATTTTATTGTTCCTAAATCCACTTAAGAATGTTTTTAACTTTTGTGAAATAGGACCCTGGTCATGCTCCTTTATTACAATCTTCAAAATCGATAATTTAAATTCTCCAGTCGCTTTCAAGTGATAGTGTGCTAGCTTATTAATTTGAGAGTTCGTGTACATGTACGTGTACGGATAAGACAGATGAGTTTATACCCGAAGACATCAACAAGGCTGTTGCCATAGCAGTACTTTCCTCCCCTTCATTGCAACCTGTATGGTCCTGGTTCGAATCTCATCCAGGGCAATAAGTGGATTGGGCTCTCAGTCCCTGCTTCATTCCATGGGTTTTCATTGTTTTCCTCACACGTTTGTGCAGGTTTTTTCCCCTCACCCTCTAAATTGAACATTTCTTCCTGTTGTCTCCTACTTTGTGGCCATGCCGAAAAACCTCCCACCGTACCAGTACATGTACCGTACATGTACATGTAGGTGGCTACAGGGCAGTGTGAATAAATTTGGCTAATCCAATTTCCTAACCCAATTCCTTTAGGCCATCATTCAAAAGAAAAAAACTAAGCAGTGCTGTAACATGACTGGATTTTACTGGCCTCATTTCAGTGTTTTGTGTAGTGTACATAGTGTATGGTTTAATTGGTACTGTAGTCAAGACAGACAGTAACTATGGTTACTGGTTTACACTCCCCAATTGCATCCATTGTTTGTCTACAGTGTGTTCTAATCTAAGACAACAAGGACAAGGCCGACTTTCACCAATCAATAAGTATGGTACACTTGCATACCGATACACTATCCCGTCATGAGGAAGCACCAGAAAAATGAATCAAAAATTCCCCATTTGGCTTTTGTACAGAGCCCGACAGAGAGATGAACCCTTCAATGAGATCAACCACCCCTCCCAGAGATCACTGAATTGTCATTAATTTCTAGTTGGCATTTAAAAATCCAAAGGTCCAGGGCCAATATCAATCATCAATCTCGTTAGCACCAGTTAAAATTCATCTTTAAATTATAATTAAAAATGCCAGATGACTGTTAAAAAATGTGAATGTACAAGTATTATACTGTGAAAGGTTAACCTGCCTGGAAAAAAATGAGGCGTAACATTGTTGTGTAAAAACAAAAAATGTTTTTACATGCAGCAAAATTAATCTACATTGTACATTGTAGCATTCAGCTGCTGTACAACAAGATCGTTGCGCCATGAGCATCTTTTTTTTAAGGTCAAAAACCATTTTTTTTAAATCGAGAACCATTTTTATTAGGTCTAGAACTGTGTCTCTTAGGTCTGTGACCATCTCCGGAAGCTTTGGGTAAAAATAAGGTGTAATTTTGAGTGACTCTTGCCGAAATTTCGGTGGTCTCCGGTGAGAGTCTTCCCGAAATGTCGCCCTATTGCGGCATCCAGCGTTGTTTAAATTTTCATTATTATTATTATTATTATTTATTGTTCATCTCTTCAGGCTCTGTAGCTAGAAGAGGAAAAATCAATTTATGTAGCTGACTGTATTGGAAATAATGCCTTTACATTGTTCCACCATGGTTCCATGTATGCACATGAAAAGTGACATCTTGTATTGAACACAGCTTTGAAGCATGAACAATTAGGTTAAGGCTTTCTGGCATAACCTTGAGTTGTGTTCAATCAGATTAATAAACAATCAGATGAATACAAAATGAAATACTTTACAAATGGCATGTACTGTACAGTAGGTAATAATAATAATAGTGGCCTCTTATAGAGCGCTCAGGTCTATAAGGTACTGTACATGTAATGTCATTTTAATGATCTGATGTACGGGTACACAGTTCAGTATCTTCAGAGTTAGACCCTGTGTACAATGTACCGTAGTATAGACCGTATCAAATAGCTGCCATCTTGTAGGGCAGTTTCTTTTGTGCTTACATTGTTGACCAATTTAAATGTCAAAAGTTTCCCTACAAGATGGCAGCTATTCGATATGGTGTATTCAATATGGTGTTTAAAATATATATACATGTACGGTATATATATATATATGTTAAAAGGTTAGAATGTCCTCTATCCAATTGTATTACATGTATGGTAGGTTTATTACTTCGACCACCCTGGGGACGAGCTTGAGTCTACACTGTTGGGTATAGTCATGTACATGTACCTATGTGTGTATGTACCTACATGTATTTGCACAGGGCCAACTCAGCAGGGCATGAGGCTATTGACCTCGGTAGCCTTGGTTAATGTCAAGGTTTGGTCTTTGGCAGACAAAATCACTTAACAGAAGAGTCTCTTTACACATTATATAATTGGCCATCAAGTGGTTAAAAGCAAATACACACATGCAGATAGAGTTAGCACCATGTTTACACTTGAATCAAAACGGCAAAGGGAGATACTGCAGACCCGGCATTTTTATTGCGACTGCAAAACTGAACATTGCCGCATTTACACTACATCTCGATTTGGCTAATTGTGACCGCAGCGCATGCGTGGGCTTTTAAGTGTTGCAGAACTGGCGCCGGATTCGTCAATTAAATCTACCACACGGCAGGCACTGCCCCAAGGACGCTCAAATTGCCGAATCTGTATTCGGGTAATGTTTACACAACCAGTGACCTTGACAATTGCGAGGTTCAACCCTCCAATTGCGGGGTTCAACACTACCCAAAAGGTGACTTAAAAAATGCAAATCAGACCCGGGTCTGATTCGCCTAAAAGTTTTCATATCACCTTTTGCGTAACTTACACTTAGCGCCACCCGGCTTCAACTCACTTTTTTGGGAAATTGCGGAGTTTGATTTGGCAAGGGTGAATCGATTGTAAACGGGCCTTAATTTGGGATTTTTGTAGATAGAGAAAAAAACACCCACCTCTCTCTGTAGCTGGTGCACTTAAACTCCCTTGCTGCTCGTCGCTAGGGCTCCCTCGTGAGCCTGGGTAGGTTGCGAGTGACTGCTGCTTCAGCTTATCAAGATGCATTTTGCGATAAGATCTTTCCGCCCCATGGCCTGCCAATGACAGAATGAAAAGAAAAAAAACTATCGTAAAAAATAACATTTCAATGAAGGGGCTACAGTAGTTCAACATTTTAATGAAGGGTGCATTCGCACAAGCTCAGGTCTTGGGCGAATTTGAATGATTTTCGCTGGTATTTAAAAATTGATTGCGCGTAGTTTTAAATTTGAGTGCCGAATTTTCCCGATTGCGTGCTCGAAAAACCAAATTAAATGCTCTCTTTAAATACAGTAGTTGAAGGATGATCCCAGACTGCATTCAAATTTGCGCTAAAATGAATGCCTCGCGTGGCCAAAATCTCACCGTGTGCGGGGGTACTGAGCCAAGTGCTGAGCTAAAATGAATGTAACTGGCCAATTAAAACCGTCCCCTATTCACATGATATAAATACAGGCGAGCGCAGGCACCGCCAAGGTCACCAAACCTTTGCTAAAGTGTGGTGACCTCACAAAATCTTAAATTTTTCCCACTCGAAATGTTGGTTATTTCCCCCATTAAATCTGCACATTCCAATGCTAGATGAGTCATTTTAAAGAAAAACATCTGATCAACCTCCCAACTCTTACCCAAACGTTATTCATAGACCATGCCGCACCCATTCATGTGGCCTACAGTAGGTCAGGCTTTGTAGGCCGATCTTCCTGGTCCCCGGGACCCGCGCGCGCTGCATGTGGTGGCAGGCTCGAGACGGCCACGGCCGGTCCTTGCCGTTAACTGGCGTTTGACAATACCTTTCCACTTTCGAAATACATGTATTCTCATTTCTCAAATACATACACTTAATCCATATACAGTAAAATCTCGTTAAGTCGAAACTCAAGGGAATGTACGAAAACTTCGAGGTATCCAGAGTTCGAGTTAAACGGAGGTCCCGATTTGTTCCTTCCATTCGAGTTCCAACGCTCGAAATATGTGCACCGTATCGCTAGCCTATACTAGCCATCAATGTGTATGGCTTGGACTCGATATTTAGCCCTTTTTAAGTCTTTTCCAAGCTAGAAAATCAGCAGGTTTCACATGATTTCTTGTATTTATTTGAAGGTGTATTTTCTGTGATTGTATTTTGTACAAAAATTAAAGCTTAAAAAATTCAACGTACCAAGTGTTTTGTGTCTTCTTTTGGGATTCTCGGCGAGTGTAGGCATAAGAGGGCGCACTATTGTCCACTGGCACTGCTTGCAAGGCAAGCGGCAACTTTCATGTTTTAGTCAGCCCGGCGGTATCAATCGGGCACAAACGAAACCACGCATCGCGTGCCGCTTGCGGAATCGATCATTGCATCAATGGCAGTGGGTATGCTGTTCGTGGCTGTTGAATGCTACCACACGCGCGAAATGTGCCAAACCACGCACGGACATCAATTGGCCCCGGCACCATTCAGGCGTTCCAGGAAGGCCCGATTCATTGCGGTTACGAGTTCGATTGCGTGCGTGTTTGCATTTCTTGACTTGCTCGATGAAAAGAGAAGTTGAAATTGACAGTTGTGACACATGAAGAGCTTTTCACACTTCTTTGTGATCGTGTCAGAAGCGGTTTCTTTTGGGACTAGCTGAAAAAAATTTCGAGCTAAACCATTGTAAACGGAGTTACTCGTGTTGAAAGTTCGAGTTACGGGAGTATTCGTGTGCACAAAATTATATTCTTATGTTTCGAGTTATCCGGTTTCGACTTAACGCGATTTTACTGTAAGTGGAAGATACTTTTCCAAAAAAAAAAAGGTTCAAGCAAAACACGGTCGTTGCGATGCACGAAAAGTTTTATTTACGATCGACAGCCAAGCTACTAACTGTACTGATCAACTGCATGCAATAATATAGTGCATATCGCATACACACAAAAACATGTCACGTTTTCCAAGAACGCGTAGCGATGTGTAGCGATAACGAAGCGGCCGTGCCGCGGACTACTAGTACTACTAGAATGATCAAATTATTTTTTTGCGGGAGAAATTTCTGCTGCAAATTTGAAGCGTAGTGTTCAGAGCTGAAGTGTTGCGATCTAAGGGGCACGTCGTCCAATGTGGCCGTAAGGTACATGTTTTTTAAAAGGGCATCACGGCAATTCACTGGGGCATCGCGGCAATGGCCGCTGGTGGCCGCTGTAAAGATCAAAGCCTGCTGTACCTGTCTCTGGTGATGAATCTCTGGGCAGACTGAGTGTACGGCGTCTGTCCTGATGAGTTCTGTCCGTTGACTCTTCTGCCCCATCCCATGTGTTGCGAGCTCGAATGGGTGGCGGTTTCTCTTCATCGCGCTTTTTCTAGTACACAAAGGAGGGAACAATTTGAAAATGATTGGAATGTTATCAGTCAGACATCCTAGCATTTGTGTGACATGCATGTAGCAACGCAATTTGGGTGAAATCAAATTTGTTCATGCTTAGATACATGTACACGTTGTACGTGTACATGTACGTTGTACGTTGTACGGTTTGGTTGGGGAAATTGCTAACCCTAACTCCTTTGTCCAATGCAAAATCGCATACAAATTGGAGGATTTACGTGTACCGGTACTACCGTTAACGAAACTATCTTTATCCAAATTTTATAAAAATAAATTATGTATAGTATACAGCCAAAATTATAATTTTTTTACTGCAACAATGGGGTCACATACGTTTTTAGTGATCGGCAATTTTTTGCTGCAATTTTTTTACATGTACATGTACAGTACGTACATACACCACAGGGGTCGAACTTAACACTGGTCACGTGGTCTGAGACCAGTACAAAATCAGAAGGACCACCAGATCTGTCAAAGACGCTGGTCCGATGGACTAGTGAAAACATTTACTGACTCATGGAAACATTCTCCGATTCCTAATCCATAGTAAACATTTCTTACTCAATGTTTCTGATCGCTTTAGACATTTTCCGATAACTACATTTCTTTCTCCGATCTCTTCAGACATGCCCCATTGTTCGATCAAAAAGCAATCCCGTCTATCCTGTACTCAATGACTTTACACCAGAAAGTGTTGCAGTATCTCGGTGCCATTTTGAAAAGCACCAGTAGACTTCTCTAATCAACTGGTCCTTCTGACCAGCTTGAAATTCAGGTTAATTTAGACCATGTACGGTACCAGTATGTAATTTAGGACGGGGTCACAACTGTCAAACGTGACTGCGTAAGGTCTCGCCTTCCGCAAGCTTTAATGCATTATTTTATCTTCTTCTACCAGAATATTGATTGGATCCAGCTCCCTTCCCCCACCAAGGTCATGTATCCCTTAGATGGTTGTTGCCATGGTAACCACAGCAGCATACTTCCTGTGTACAAAGGTACTCCCATTGGAATGTGTACAGTACAGTACAGTATAGTATAGTACACTAAGAGTCAGATTTGCACACTTGCCACAGTAGGGGAGAGTGGGGTTAGTTGGAAAATCTTTCACAAAATCGTCTATAAAACACCAGAATTTATTAAAGAAAATACAACTACCGGTACACCACTTTAAGCATACATATTTGGGCTACAAATAGAGCCTATAAAATGTTCGGCCTCGTTGATGGTTTCTCGTATAATCCACCTTGAGTTGAACATGACCATGTCAGCTGTTCCAACTTACCCCACCTAAGTTGAAACATGGTATGGGGTAAGTTGAAACACGGTATGTTGTTGTTTAAAAACAGTACTATAACTTCTGCAATCACCCTAATTACCAAGGCAGACACTTAAGCTGTAAATTGGGGCGCTAATTAACCCTTTGGGGTACAGGGAGTCATTAACAACTGCACAAAACAAAAGCACCAAAACAATTTTATGCATCAAGCAGTCATGATCGCTTTTTGCTCACTTATAATGCAGTGAAACTTGTATAATTGGCACCCTCGGGACCGTAAAAAAACTGGCCACTATTAACAGGTGGCCTTTTTATAGAGGTTACTTAAAGGCATAGGCTAGGCTCGTCAGCAATGCGCACGCCAAATTCGCGCTGGGACATTACGTGTCAATTCAACGAGCTTTTGGACCTGACCATCACGGATTGAAATGAAATTTGGTGTGCTGATTGGACTCCTTGAGAAACCCCGAGAACTGAAATTTTATGTTATTCGGTCAATTCATTTTTGAGATACGGGTCAACGAACTTTTGACTAACTAGCATAACCTGCTATGTTTGGACAATTATATCTCTAAAAGTAATGGACCTACAGAGATAAACTTTACATCATTTTAAAGCTCTTGAAATGGCCTCCATTTTATAAAATAACATCAAAATTGTATCTCGTACCACAACAAAGTTATGTGAATTTATATCCTTTGACCTTGATTTGCAAAAATGCGTATTTGTCAAAATGCTTAATTTTTATTTGTTAGCTAAAGATGTAAGGAACATTTCCAGAAAGATTTGGGATGGGCACTCTTACAGTTTTTGAGTTACGATAATTTAAACATTAAATAACATGTAAATGCCATGTACAGCACATGTACATACACAGTTACATGTTATTTACATGGTATTTACATGGTATTTACATGGTATTTACATGTTATTTACTGTTTAAATTATCATAACTCAAAAACTGTAAGAGTGCCAATCCCAAATCTTTCTGGAAATGTTACTTACATCTTAAGCTAACAAATAAAAAAAAATTACGCATTTTGACAAATACGCATTTTTGCAAATAAAGGTCAAAGGTTATAAATTCATATAACTTTTTTGTGGTACGAGATACAATTTCGATGTTATTTTATATAATGAAGGCCATTTCAAGAGCTTTAAAATGATGTAAAGTTTATCTCTGTAGGTCCATTACTTTTAGAGATATAATTGTCCAAACATAGCAGGTTATGCTAATTAGTCAAAAGTTCGTTGACCCGTATCTCAAAAATGAATTGACCGAATTACATAAAATTTCAGTTCTCGGGGTTTCTCAAGGAGTCCAATCAGCACACCAAATTTCATTTCAATCCGTGATGGTCAGGTCCAAAAGCTCGTTGAATTGACACGGAATGACCCTGCTACAAAATACGCAGCTCCATGCCTTTGCTATGGAGCTGCATATTTCGGGGCACGAATTTGGCGCGCGCGCACATTGCTGACGAGCCTGTGCCTTCAAGCATTATACATGTACCAAAGGCCTTATAAAGGGAATACCGGTACACATGTAACCAAGTGGCGATTAGTAAACAGAATTCTTTCCCATAAACATATCCATCAACTATCAAGTCACTTTGAGCCATCTGGAAGCAAATCCTTCCCGATTGTTGGTACGTATACTGACCTGTGTTGGTGCACTGCTGATTATGTGTGTCCTGCTGGAACTATTTGACGGAGGCAAACTCTCTTCAGATTCAAGTTGTTCTCCTTCATCCTCCCAAGGTAGTTTAGATCTTCCCTTGCCTGCACTGAAGTACCTCTTTGGAGGTGATGAATCGCTTGATTGACCAGGAATTGCACGCGTTGGCGAGGGTTGAGAAAGTTCAAGACTTAATGGTTGACTTCTTTCTCGAGCGCTGCCTGTGGTTATACTCCCAGAACCCTTCATTATCCATTGAATATCATTCTCTTTGGACGTTGTTGGAGTGTTCCGGCTCGTTGCCGACATCGGTACGGTGGTTGCATATTCAACCAGTCCATCCTCGTTAAGTCTCGGTAAGCGACGACGCGCAAGTCGCGCCTGAACGGCTTTCATGACACCTTCCTCATCCATGTTGAGTTCAACTTGATCTACGGCATGGATGAGCGGTGTAATTCGGCTTGGTCCCATGGCCTGAGCAAGAACTGCAAATGACTCCAAGGCAGCTTGTCTCACTCTGCGCTTGGCGTCTCCAAGCGTGGGAGCCAGCATCTGGCACAGCCTGGCAAGGTCAAAGTCATAGCTAGGGAAAGTCAGTAATGAAGCGATGATGATATTCAGGGCCTCTTCACGCACGCCTGACTTGCGGTGTTTAAGACTGTCACCAATCGCATTAACGACAGACTTAGGGGTCAGCACGTGCATCAGCTGCATAAGAACCTTCATATTAGCTTGTCGAATCACGACCTTATTGTCGCCGAATCTTTTTGTGAGTGCAGAAATCAAGGGTTTCAGGAACTGCTTCACACCGCTGTTTAGTTTTGTGATTAATACACCATAGATTTCAAGAGTTAAGAGAGTGACTTTGAAATTGACGTCATCCAAAAGACTGCAGAGAAAACTAATGAATGCGAGTATGTGAGGTGAGATGCGTGATGTGTCCTCTAATGACGTCATGATGGATTTCAGTTCTTCAGCTCCGTTGGCTCGTGTTTTCCACTGCGTCTGATCCAGTAACTGTTCCATGACATATTTTGGAATGACGCCGAATTCATATCGTTCTCCATTTTCAACCTCCCCTTGCCGCTTTGTGTCCTCCGTTACAATCTGGCTAACTTCAGCATTTTTTGGTCGTACGGCGCTCACAACTCGTCTGTTGTACGCATGTCTGTCCCTCGATGGCAACTGCTGTATGTAGGATTCAAACTGATGTTTACCAACCAAGGTTCGTATTCTTTCAAGCGAAATACCGGCAGTGTCAATGAGAGTTTCGTCATTATCTTCTGAAAATTTCTTTGCCAATGCGTGAGTGACGCTAGACAAATCCACCGAAGCAAACTCTCGAGTTAAAAGCACGGGTAACTGAATCGTGGCCTCCATGCGAACCTTTGGATCCCTGCTCTGGAGGCCGTGGCTCACAATAAAAGAGAAAATCTGCTGCACATTCGTGGTGTGTTTCATGTGAACATGCAAAGTCTGAATCACGGCTTTTCGAATGGCAACTCTGCTGTCCCCTAAATTGGCCACAATCTGCGGCAACACAATAGCCATGCAAGAGTCCAGCTCCGGACCAAACTGGGGGATCAACTCGCAAATAAGCTGGATACATTTCAGCCGTACTTCCCAGTTTTTGTCAAGTAAAACAAGCGTCAGTCCGCGGAAAAGTGCATGCCGATTATCGAAAGGCAACCGGCCGCCGTCTCTGCGAACTTTCTGGGTGAGATCATCCAAAATTAAAGCTCTTTGTTCGGCATGGACGTCGTCTTCTAGTTGTGCTAGAATGTCATCTTCATCCATTCTTTGCGACGCTGGCCTCTCGGCGGCGCGGTCGCCGTATTCCCGGTCTCGCTCCCCTTCCTTCACCAAGCCGTGATTCAGGTCATGACTGAAATTGTGTACAGGCCGCTTGGCAACGGTGCCGGCCATTCAAGCGAAACCAACGATCCTTTCCTATTTCGTTGCGGCCAACTCACATCTCTTTTTACCATCACGGTCACGGTAAACGTGAACTACATATCACACGACAATCCTGTAAGTTATCATCAAATAATCAATGCTTCCTGGGCATAAAATTGGCCAATAAACCCGTCCAAAAATTCGCATTTTTCCTGCAACATGAACATGGCCGCACGCACGTACACAGTGTCACGTGACATTGGCACTCAGTTGATTGATCACTGGTTCCCGTTAATTGAACTCAACTATGCGTACGAAAGCGAACCAATGAATTAAAGTGACTGACTGTCTGTAAGGTACGTGTGGGTTCGCTTAGCTTACACATGTAATACTAACTCGCGTTTGTTTTACATACGTATTCGCGTCTCTGACTTGTGTAAGGCAGGGCTATGACATGCTAAACAATTTTTGCCTAATCTTTGCTTCATATGATGGATTACTTGTTCAGCAAGACATGCTATTGTTCGTTTGGATGTAAAATCAATAAAAGGCAGCCTTTTTCAACTTTGAAGATGTCATTGCAATAAACCACAGACATAGGGCGCTGTTTTGAGTGCATCACGTAAGCAAGACAGAAGGGAAACAAGACTTCAAGTTGGACTTGAATGTGGCAAATTGCTGCAATTTTCTCCCCCAGTTTCGTCATGGCTTACAACAGGAAACATGTAGAACAAACTCAAACAGTCATGGATTACAAAAGTTCCAGGACGTTTGAGAAAAAAGGTGGATTCTTTTGTGCACAGTTGAATGTGATTTTCCTGTGTTCGCCTCTTGTGACATCATGACCTTGGTCATGAATATGCATATTCGCATTAGCATAAAAACTAACAACCTTTGTTTTAACTCCCAAAACAAGCTCCAAATAGGATTTTTATGAATGTAACTGAGTAGGCCTATATGGTTTTATAGCATAGATTTAATTAATAAAAATCCCAAATAAGCCCTTTAAATATAGTACAAAGGTTTCGCAAGGTGACGAATACGGTTACGAATACGGATATGATAACGGTAACCGTTTACGTCGATGCGCACACTGAACTGTGTTTCGCACTGTGTGAATGTACGTGTATATCTGCTAAATCTTCCGTCTCTGCGCTTGGCTTTGTTTTCAACATATTTTCCTCGCTTTCACGTGGGCATCACACATTAAATTTGATCTATATTCACGGATTATACATCAACAAGAAACAAAATGCATACAACTTATTAATCCATCACAGATAAAGCGAAAAATCTGCATAACCGGTATCCGTTTTTATGCTGCGCGTATGAAGGCCAACCGTATAGTCAACGCGTATAAAAACATGTGTACTATACGGTTACGCGTCACACGAAGCGCATAAAGTCATGACGTATCCGTATCCGTATCGGTATTCGTGACGGTGCGAAACCTCTCTAGTAGGCCTATACATGATTGGTAAACTGTTACAAAAAGTTTTATCCCCCTGTGTGATTCCAACCTGAGCAAAAAACCAGCTCCGTACTTTGTCTAACTTTTGAGAAAAAAAAGGGTTTGCAGTCATTTCGAATTCGCCCCAAAACCACTTCGCCCGAACCATTTCGCCCTGAACCACGGCATGTGCATAAAGTGGTTTGGCGGCGAATTAAGTAGCATTTGGGCGATGTAGTGTTTGGACGAAGTGATTTGGGGCGAAATGGCACTCGTGCGAAGTGGTTTGGGGGCGAAATGGCACTCGGGCGAAAGGGTTTTGGGGCGAATTGAATTTTCGTCTCACGAGACGAAAACTGATTGTTTTACTCATTTCTCAAGAACTAGGGCCTATCGCACTTCAGACAAAACCATTTCAGGGGATGTTTTCTACGGTCATCATGTTTATGTGTAAGTTAGGCGTAAATCTGTGAACATTTCTGATTTTCGAGATAGCAATCATGTATACTGCCTTTAAAGGCAAGACAGGCTCGTCAGCAATGCGCGCGTACCAAATTCGTGCCACGAAATACGCAGCTCCATAGCAAAGGCACGGAGCTGCGTTTTTCGTGGCACGAATTTGGCGCGCGCGCATTGCTGACGAGCCGTGCCTTTAATGACGTAAAGGTAGGGGTTGTCCAAAGTTCTCAACATTTTCACAGTTTTACAGATAGTATTTTTCAAGACCTCCTACCTCCCCCCGAAATACTACATATCAACATTTTCTGCCAGTACCTATAGGCCTACACCCCTTTCGCATTGGTTTGCTCACTAGTTCGCCCGACCCGCCCAAAAATGTGTCTACTGTACATGTCAGGGGACAGAATCCGGCCAATCGTGGCAAGTGTCATCCAGGCACTATAGGCTCGTCAGCAATGCGCGCGCGCCAAATTCGTGCCACGGAATACGCAGCTCCATGCCTTTAATACAATGAGCTGCGTATTTCGTGGCACGAATTTGGCGCGCGCATTGCTGACGAGATTGTGCCTTTAAACAATCCGTTTAAAACCGGATGCAGCAGGGGACCTGGACGCTGATGGCGTCCAGGCCCCTAGCCGGTTTTAAACGTATGTTAAAGACCATTCAAACCCACTTTTAATCTCTAATTAAAAACTATAATGTACAAGTTTGTCTAGATTTATTATAAACAATTAAGAAAAGTCAGTAGTTGCAAATTATAAATACAAATCATAAATCTTGGATAAGTCATCTGAAAGGGAAAAAAGGATATCATGCCAAACATAATTTTCTTATATAAAAAAGCAGTTCTTGAAATAATAAAACAAATTATAGTTTAAAGAAAAACAAACTGAGAAAGTAAATTTTTGGCAAGAAAATTTATCTTGAAATGTTTAATAATAAATGCTTCAAGAAAATGTATCTTCTTGTAAGAAAACAATTTTACGATAAAGTTGAGTAAATTACATTTTTGGTTTCAAGAAAGTTTATCTTCTTGTAAGAAAATATTGTCGCAATTAGATATACGTTCGCGTCACACCCACTACATCACAAAAACAGCTGCCACCTCAACGGCTGAAGAGCAGGCCAGGAAGCCCTTTGTGAGAGCTGCCCAGCCCTACATACACACTGAAGCCACAGAGAGTATATAGGCAGCAATGGCTTCTCCAAAAGTGGCGTGGGTCGCGTCAACTTGGAAGGCTCCATGACAAACTCCCAATATCTACTTCACCCATTGGCTGCGATTTGCCGCGGAGGGATTAGTGCCGTTTTAATCGCCTCCGCACAGGTAGGTATTGGCCGATTCAAGTCCTGCATGTACTCATGGAATTTAGCCGACTCCAGTAACTGTGAATGTGGCGAGCCGCAGACTGCTGACCACTTGGTTACATAATGCCCCATTCACCGCCTGGATGGAGGCTGGGATGCCCTGAGCAACCTTACCCCAGATGCAATTTCCTGGTTGCAGATCTCAATTTTTGACAGTTAGCACCACTTTGACGAGAAGACCATACGAAAGGGGGTTTCTGGATATATATAGGAAAAGCGATTTTTCATAACCCCATCGTCCGCGTTTTCACTTTGTCACAAGGAATGTTTTACTTTGGCCAAAATAATAATAATAAAAATAGTAATAATTTAAAAAATAAATAAATACATAAACCAAGTTACAAAACTTTGGCAAGTATAAGAGACGCATTTGTATTAAGCCCAGCTCGGGTTTTATAAGCCCGGCCTAGCTCGACCAAGTAACGGGACGAGTTTCTGAACTTGAAAAAAAAGGATAGTATATTGCATCATGCAGTGAAAACTATAGGAGATTATTGACGGTTAGGCCTATAGGTTAAAATTGTGTCTGCTACCCTGGGGCCAATTTCATAGAGCTATTATAGGCCTACTTAAAGGCAGTATACATCATTGGTAATCTCGAAAATCAGAAATGTTCACAGATTTACGCCTAACTTACACAATATAAACATGATGATCGTAGAAAACTTCCCCTGAAATGGTTTTGTCTGAAGTGCTATAGTCTTTGAGAAATGAGTAAAACAATTAGTTTTCGTCTCATGAGACGAAAATTCAATTCGCCCCAAAACTATTTCGCCCAAGTGCCATTTCGCCCCAAACCACTTCGCCCGAGTGCCATTTCGCCTAAAATTACTTCGTCCAAACACTACATCGCCCAAATGCCACTTCGCCCCCAAACCACTTCGTGCACAGGCCGTGGTTCAGGGCGAAATGGTTCAGGGCGAAGTGGTTTTGGGGCAAAATGACTGCAAACCCTTTTTTGACAGTTTTCTCAAAAGTTAGACGAAGTACCTAGCTGGTTTTTGCTCAGGTTGGTTATAATCATGCATATCTTCAATCACACAGGGGGATAAAACTATTTGTAACAGTTTACCAATCATGTATACTATCTTTAAGCATGAAAAATTGCTTAGGCCTAAGCATATGAAAAACATTGCTTGACTAAGTAAAATTATATAGGTATACCAGCAAATAAACACTCCTCTTACACTGTTCATATTATACACTATCTCATGAGGATTTCACTGGTAACGTTCCCTATACTAAGCAAGAGTTTATTGTGCTTAAACAGCTAGAATCCCCCCTTCCACATTTGTTTTGTTTTTCTGTTTATCATGGAGGTGTATGTGTCTACAACACCATCACGACTTGTTTTTCACAAAACTTAATCAACAGGCTTTTGCTTAAAACGTAAAGCAGTTCCGACCCTCTTCACCCAAATTCTAAAACGCTCGAAGTCACTTGGCTTGTTTATCAACAGGGTTTTGACGTCATCCTGAGAAACATACAAAACGGTCTGTGCAGTATTGAATGGAAAATACACGAAGTGAATGTTTATCATGCCTATTTTGTCCTTGTAATTCAAAATACAAACGTGAAAAACACTTCATGTAATATGACAACAATCTACTATTACCTGTTTTGTGAAAAAAACGATGAAATTGTGGCTCACAGTGAAGCTCTTTTGAAGTAAATACTGGTGCATTGCGACGGGTGGTTTTGTCACGGAACGAACGGCATTCACAGCGGCCTTCCATGTGTTTGAACATCGGCCGTACAAGTTATAGAATGAGCGACTCATTTTTCTCTCTCTTGGTAATAGAAAAGAAAATCTTTCTGCTCCTTTTTTCATAGTGTCATGGTAAAACATGCAACCACGCAGCTACTGGGCATATCTCTGGCTTTTTGGAACAACAAAATTCTTTAAAAAACACCATCTAAAAGAGACGGTTTTCCAAGTTTTTTGCGTGTAAACGTATGGAGCTAACTATCGTGTTGACTTCTCTTTCTCAGGATTGCGTCACGGGGTCACGCGCATATCATGAATACCTAATGAGCGTTTCAGAAATCGCGAAAATCTCATTTTCGAAAAGCGCACTTTTGCTTGCAATTTATCCACTTAAAACCGACAATTAAAAAATAATAAAAATCCACGTCGGCAAGAGGGATGTTTGGACTATCGAAAAAAGCCTAAATGCTGGATTTTCGTCAAGGGGGATTCTTCCTCTTTAAGGAAATTGTTACCTATGAAATTATTGGCCCCAGGCCTGCGGCCAATTTCATAAAGCTGTTTATTAAAAAAAATTGCTTAATCAAATATTTGTTTGCTTTATAAAAATGGGTTAATAGTCAACAATTTTGTTAACTTGTGTTCTTAGCAAGAATAGCAGATATTCTTATGAAAAACACAAATTGACATGCAATTTTGACTATTGACCCATTTAAAAGCAAACAAAATTTTGATTAAGCAAACATTTCTGCTAAACAGCTTTATGAAATTGGCCCCTGGCCGTTCATGTGGGACAAGCTTGAAGCATATCCTAGGCCTAGAAAGGTTAGATAGGGCCTAGGCCTAGGCCTACCCCTAGTATGCGGCCTAAAGTTCACCACTGGCACTGAGGCGCTGTAGGCCCTACTAATTATTTAGGTGACATTCATTTTCTGGAAGCCAATAGGCCCATTTTTGTTAGAGAGTGTCTCACCGTATTTATTTGGATATGAGCAGCGTGTCGCCAGACTTTTCAAAGTGGGGGTTGGGGTTGGGGGTGGGGGGAACATTCGCCCAGGCGAACCCCCCCCCCCCCCCCCCCCCCCCCCCCCCGCCCCCCACCCTACCCCCTTGGCGACGCCGGTGGATATGATATGATATGAGAGATAAATCAGTGCCAAGCAAAGAGTTACATTCTCTGTGAGATTTATTATGCAAGAATGCAAAATAACCGTGCAAAGACTGACGAAAGTAAACAATAAACAATAGTAAAACATACAAGTTTTCAGCTTAGACATTATTAAAATTTGGCTTGACACATGCTGCCACCTACAATGAAATGAGAGAGCTGAAGTTTTTTTAATTTGTCAAATTCGTATGCGCCTCAGTTTATTTGCCGCGCTGCACGTTGTGTCCTCCGGATCCGACGCGCGCAGTCGAACGTTTTCACATACGTGGCATTGTAATCAATATTTCGCCACTAAAATAAAATTGAGAGGAAATCACAAAATTACTATACTGATAAGAAACTAAAGAAGAAATTATTATCAAATTTGGTACGTTTTTCTAGTTTTAAGATTAAAAAATAAGGCAATTTGTAGCAGGGCAAACATCTCGATTCGCACTATACAAAAGTCTCAGTGAACTTATAGGGCAAAATAAATGGATTATGTGCTTTTTTAAAGAAAACTGTCAACAACTAGAACATGATTGTTGTAATACAAGTGTTTTTTTGCTCGTGAAAGTGTGTCGTTTTGCTTATAATTCGGTATTTTTGGAGGCGACAAATACAAAATTAGTTGCGAATAGCATTTCACTTGGACAAAAATCATGTTCAAATGATCATTTCGACTACGTCCGCAATGTGAAATCATATTGCATTCACAGCGCGCAAAAATTTAGATTGTATTTGTTCACTGATGCGTATCTGCGTGAAAAAAATCACAACACAATGTCAAGCTCTCCAAGAAGGGCATCGTCTCCGGATCCCCAGCGGGCTCGATCCCCATCAATTTCCCAGTCTTCTGGTCCTGCCAAGCTTAAGAAGCGATCTCCGAGCAGGAAGAGCAAGCGCCGTCCTCCGTCTCGTCCACCGACTGGCAATATGGTCCAAGCGGCTATCACTGCCTTGAGCGAGCGGCGCGGTTCATCCACTCAAGCCATCAAGAAGTACATCGCCGCAAACTACCAAGTTGACACCGCCAAACAAGCTCACACCATCCGCCGAGCTCTCAAGACTGGCGTCGCTAAAGGGTCCCTGAACCAGGTCAAGGGCACGGGGGCTTCTGGAAAATTCAAGCTCGGCACCCAGGCCAAGTCCAAGGAGACCGCTGCAGCCAAGGCGGCAAAGGCCAAGGCCAGACGGGCAGCACAGAGGGAAAAGGCACGGGCAAAGAAGGCAGCTCAGAAGGCCAAGAAAGCAGTGGCAGCCAAGGCCAAAAAAGCCAAGAAGCCCAAGTCCAAACCAAAAAAACCAGCCGCCAAAAAAGCTGCCAAGCCCAAGAAGAAAGCTGCTGCCAAGCCCAAGAAGAAAGCTGCTGCCAAGCCCAAGAAACCCAAGGGCAAGAAGCCAGTCAAGACAGCCGCCAAGGCCAAGCCAGTAAAGAAAGCTGCAGCCAAGCCCAAGAAGCGAACCGCATCCAAGAAAGCCAAGCCCAAGGCAGCTGCCAAGACTAGTTAAACATCTTACTTCAGGATCAACAAAACCAACGGCTCTTTTCAGAGCCACCACATAAACAAAAGAGAATTCATAGCAAATGCTTGTCAATCATGTCAATTGTCACAATGTCAGCAGTGCTCCCTAAGAACAGAACTAGGCCCCCTACGCCCTAGTCACTAGGGCTAGGCCCTAGGCTAAATTCAGAAAGTAAATTTAAGTTCAAAACAACCATGCTATAAAACAAAACACTAGACATGTATTGTATAGCAGGCCTACACAATCATCCAAAAGCCACACTTTGCCTTCCACTTCCATTTTGCAGCCCAGTCCCTTTAGTTTGAGTTTGACATTCATAAATTTCTCTTCTAGGCCTACTTAGTACTAGGGCGGGCTAGGCAAACACATAAGCTGATAAGGGGCTGTCCACAATGTACGCGGGATGTGGGGGGGCGGTGGTGGTTGACACATTTCATAAAGCTGTTTAGCAAAAGAAATTGCTTAAAATTGGTTAATCCTCGAAATTGTAGGCCTAGGCCTATATCAACTTATGTTTTTAGCAAGAATATACAACACTAGTCAATTGTAATTTACATTAGGCGCCTATTTATAAGATATTGATTAAACAGCTTTATAAATTGGCCCCTCGCAATGCTCGGGTGAAAGCTTGGGGTAGCGGGTTCGATACCCGGCTGAGTACCTGTGCCTATGAGCAAGGCACTCAACCACACTTGCTCCATCCTTTGGAAGGGATGTAAAGCCGTTGGTCCAGTGTGTTAGGTAATTGTAACGCACTCTAAAGATCAAAGAGCATTCTTTCGTGAGCAAGGGGATTCCCCGGTGTCTCTGGCCATTTCTAATTCTTCATGGGTTTAATTCCTCACGCTTACGAGTGACAGTGCAATGAGCACTATTGAGGAATCCTTGGTATGAATACCAGAAATAAATAATAATAAATAACTTTGTCATTTTCCAACGGATTTTCATGATCATTAGTTAAACCAATCTTCCAGTTATCATGCCAAGTCGAAAGTGGCAAATTCTGGAATCCCTCGTGGACTTTTGATGCAAATCGCTCGTCAACAATAGGCCTTGTTTATGCTGCTCCAGCTCTCACACTGTGGCGAATATTCTTGCGAATATGAATATTTGAATTTCGCGGTGAATTCGCCAAAAAATTGCGATTGGATAGTGAATATTTTCATCTCGGTCACCCCTCGGTCGTCCCTCGACCTCTCCTTAAATATCTTACGAATATATTACGAATGCTTACCAACGCTTGCCAATGCTTGCCAATGCCTTACGAATAGCTAACGAACTGGGCGCGCGCCCAATTTTTGACGTTCACAGTGTGGACGTCCACAGAAACGATAACGGTAGCCGTTAACGGCAAACGCCCAAAGTTGAAAAGTTTCAACTTTCAGCGGTACCGCTGACGTTGACGTTCCGTTGACGTTCCGTCGCAATTCACTCTAGTGTGGACGCACTACGAAAATCGACGGCGAATGACCGTCTTCACAACATTCGCTGTAATTTAGGAAGCGCTTCCTAAATTGACCGATCTTCGTAAGGAGGTGGAGAATGACTTGTGAACGTTCCGAATTTGTTACCAACGCTTTTAATACGAAGACACGGCGAATGTTGCGAAGTTTGAGCGACTCTCAAATATTTCCATTCGTAAGCACATTCGCTAGCATATTCGCCACAGTGTGAGAGCAGCATTACAAAGCAGCATTACAGCATTACAAACCTTACGTATTTGGTTTAAATACGTAAGGGAAAAAAAAGTAATTTAAGATCAAAAGTGGGACTTTTTTGACACGTAGTACAATGTACAATAAATAATAATGGCTAAATAAATAAGGCCAGGCTGGAATAATAAACAAAATTAAACCCAAACGTTAAACTGATTGATAATGGTGAGTCTGTTTTGCTAGGCCTATATGCTAAAAAATTGTAAGAAATAAGGGCAAAACAAAACATTCGTTCCCGATCCCGATCCCGGACCCCCAGGCAAGCTAAATCACTTTCCCTCACCAGTTGCGGTGATTTAAACCAGCCATTCCACGCCGGCCAGCTAGCTATATGTGGTCTAACGTTGGGTATGCAGGAGGACATGGGTTCGAGTCCCACCCGAGCACGCTGTGGACGTTTTTCTTTCTTTCGGGGAAGCACTTTTAAAAGTTTTACGTACAACGGCCATAGGGAACCGGAAGCATGAACGTGCCTGCGGCCGCACCCATGCACCGCCGCCCTGCTCAACTTTTAAAAGTATGACTGCGTAATAAACCCGTTCACATTGCAGAAATCGCTTCGTCCAATTATCATTGAATCTTCATCGAACGAAGCGATTTGCGATCCCTAATGTGAACGCCGCGCTGCCATCAAGAGTGAAAACTAAGGAAAAACTATCGCATTAAAACTGCAAGCAACAATGTAAACGCGGTTATTAATTCACTTCTCTGTTTTCGATTTCGGGCGACCCACATGCATATATTTTACATATGTATATTTATGTGGCTTTTCTTTAGGGGAAAAATATTTGGATCTTTAAAAATGGGGAATGTTGCACCGTAATACATGTATGATAAAGCAGATGGAGTAAAATTATGTGTTTTTAGTAGTAATAAAAAAAAGTCAAATTCCGTAAAATCGCAAGCTGGCAATTTGCCATTGCCGTCGTGATGCCATGCGCAAGCGCAAGCAAGTACAAATGTACATGGAGTTTGACCGAACGAACCCATAATTCCTGCCCATGTTGTATCGAGTCAGTAACAAAAAGTTAGGCCTCACCTCAAACCGTTAACTCGACATTCTATCGATCTAAAAGTCAAATCATATTTAACCCCAAAAGCATGCATGCTGGCCATTACATAACAAGTTTGGAACGAAAGAGCTGTCGGGACTTCGATTTTTCTCTCTGTCATATGACACTGTAATTTTTATAAATGAATATAAAAGCTGTGGCAAGTTTCAGAGATGGAGACGATATGGCGAGATCTTTCGGTTTTCCTTCTCAATCACACACAGAGATTAATATATATACATTTTCCAATCACATGTATCTGACTTTAATTTCGCAATCAATTAAATATCAACAAATAATCCGATTTGGCCGATCGTGAAAACAGGGTGCTGGTCACGAAGGCGCCAAAAATGTCCCAAAGGACTTCCCCGGCGGCTGGAGGCGTCATCACGGTCGCGCGGAAAACCTGAGGGCCGGGAGGCGATATTTTTTTCCGTACCGCTGTTTAGCGAACATTGCTTCTGATTGGTTTAACCCCTATGCATATGTTGCATACTGATGTGTTTTGTCGATAACTACCTCTTTCTTATATCCTTTTATTTAATA
The DNA here is from genome assembly GCA_037783545.1 of Henricia sp. BOLD:AAB3569. Taxonomy (NCBI): domain Eukaryota; kingdom Metazoa; phylum Echinodermata; class Asteroidea; order Spinulosida; family Echinasteridae; genus Henricia; species Henricia sp. BOLD:AAB3569. The sequence continues at coordinate 41,653 of JBBELK010000572.1, forward strand.
ACTCTTGGAGGCGCTATATAGAAAATATGAATATTCATTTACAATGCACCAATCGATGAAGCCCCATAGCGAATATGTGGTACGGAAAAAAATATCGCGGCCGGGAGTATATACCACTGTGTCTCATTGCTCAGCTGGTAGAGCATCTGCCCGGAAAACCAGACGGGGAGCATACCACTGTGTCGCATAGCTCGATCAGCTGCATGGTACAGCATCTGCCCAGAGATCTCGTGTTTGCTATGGCCGGGGACCTTGTGATTTTTTCTCTCGTCCCATGTTTGGTAACTTTTATTCTTAATGTTACTGTATTATTGGACACTTTTCGTCACTTTGCTCATTTCCGGCATCCATGTAATAACACCGATATTTGGTTCGGGCTTACCGGGTTGAATCACACTGAGCCTTTTTCGTGCGTAATTTTGCCACGCGCGGCGCTTTGATGAAAAATCAGCGGGAAAGGAATTTGGAATGAAATGTCACAATGAAAATTACAGAATCAATTAATCTGAGCAAAAAGTGTTTTAGTGATTCTGTGGTTTTCAGTGCGTCTTTTCACTCCAAATTCCATCAACATCGATTTTTTTCTCAAAGCGCGAGGCGCGTCGCATCATACGCACGAAAAGGCTCAGTGCGAGTCAATCCGTCCACCCTTCGAGAAAATCCGTGGGGGTAAAAAATGTGCAGCTCGGATGATATAGAGCAAGTTGATCTGACTGTCAGAGGTCTTGGGTGCGAATCCCGATGAGGAACATACAATTTGTATGAGACAAATTAGGCCCAGTATGGAAACTGTAAAGTTGTTGGTACTGTTCCCACCCCATGGAGGAACCTAAACTCTCCACGATCTACAGTCACGCTTGTTCAGCCACCCCACTACTCAACACTCCTATCACGCGCCACGCCCACGGCGTGGCGATACACTAGTCTGGCTCTCTTGGTCAGTGTGTGTGAGTTGATGGTACAGTGGTCTAGCATCCATGACGACTGGCTGCCTTGCACTCTGCAGTACGTTTTCAGCGCGCCAGTTTCATTCAGCTTTCATACAGTTTTTCTGTCGATGTCAAGTGTCAGAATGACAGAAAGTTAGCATCGTTTACAAAGTTTGTAGGCCTAATTGTTTGCGTTTCAACAATTCAAGAAAAGTTTAATAGGGTATGATAACCATACACGTTCGCCACTAATTCGTCCTAATATAATGGTAATGCCACAGAAGTTTGGTTAGGAAACATGATCAACAACATGATTATCAATGAATGACAATGAATGAGTTTAATATGAGTATGACTATGACAAGTATGAGAACATTTCCTTGACCTAGACTCTAGGCCTAGGCCTATGTCTACGTCTATGTGAGTTGAAATCTTGGGAATCGGGTCAACTCGTCCCCTGGCCGATACTCGCCCCTTACCAAGTCGCCCCCGGACCGACTCGCCCCCTGACTGACTCACCCCTGACCGACTCGCCCTGGCCCTGACCGACTCGCCCCCTGGCCCCTGACCGACTCGCCTTCTGGGCCTGGCTAATTTGCTCCCCTGGCCTGGCCCGATTGCAAAAAGTGTCTCAATATATCGAATGGGAAGCATACCATACCGTGCGCTGCGACGTCACAATTTTCCGCTCGGCACCACAAATTCGCATAAAGTTGAACCACATGTGCTGTGTAGTTTGTAGGTAGGCGAGTGTTCGCTGCATTTTTTTTACACTAAAAAACGTCACAACTAGACAAACGAAGGCTTACGGGAATCTGGAAATGTTTATCAATTGTCCCCCCCCCCCCCCAATCCCCCCGCCCCAACCCTTGGGTGGGGGCTTGGTCACCTTTTTCGTGCCCCAGCGTGGGTATTTGACCCATTGAAATACAAGTTTCCATGCATAAATAGCAAGGCGCGCATGTTTTGCCCTAGGGGTGGGGATTTTGTCACGCAAAAAGTGACAATCCCCACCTCTTAGGTGGGCCAGCCCGGGGCGATGAGGGGTGGGGGGAAACAATTGATGACAGGATTTTAAATTGTTACCCTTAATTATTATTTTATTATTTTTATGGGTGCTTATTAAATGTTTGCAGGACTTGGATTGGAAGCAGAAAACGTTTAGTGATATTAAAGGAAATATGGCAGTCAAGAAATAAAATGTATCTATATTATTTTCAGCCGTGCATAAATTTCCATTTCATTTCGTTTTGTTACATTCCAGGGTATGAATTCCGTTTACTGGTCGCCACTGAGGCGCCGTGCGTTACCGGTAGGTCTATGGAACTGGGCAGGAAAAGTTATAAGTATTGTCAAGGAAAGTGACTTCACTTCAAAATTTTAACACGTTTCAGTGGTTATTATTAGGTAAACGGACTTCTTTTCCATACCAGTTTTATTTCTTTCAGTAAATGCTTGCAGCTAATCAGCTCATGAGGCCTCTGATGACGTCATCATGACATCGTTCCATCAGAGCACCCTGGTTACACCCTTTGCCCCTTCACACCTTCAGCTGGGCTGTAATGGTGTGTACCTAGCATTGCCTGTGGCTAAGTCTGTGGGCATCTGGAGTCTACAGAGTTTATCGTCCCAGGTATTGTCTAATTTTTTATCTCTAGAGCCTGGTTGTGGGCCAAATCTACCCCTATAACTATGAAGACTATGTACAAGTTCTAAGCTAGGGACTTGGAAATCCGTGACGTCATCGTGGCGTACTGGGTACACTATTTACTGGCCAGTTTCACAGCGGATTTCTGCCGTATGCGAAGTGGCGCATCGTGAGAAATGCACTGTAAAACATCCCAACATTGTTCGATTCAAACTTTTTAAATAGATACTGAAAATAAAGAATACTTTCTGACGATATATGTATTTTTAAAACAATTTTTAAAAAATATTTATATTGGAACACAGTAAAATGTTTGTTTGACAGTGAGATTTCTGGTCCAAAGAGGGCAGTTTGTGTTGTGAGACAGACTTGTGAAACCGGCGACAATTTTAGGAGATTGTTGTTTGTGTTTGTGCAAAATCTCAGTGAAGAAAACATGTAATTTGCTTGTTTATTTTAGCTCACAAAAATTATTATCAGCTCCTCTTTGTGAACGTCGTCGAGTGCATGGTCTTCATTCCAGTTGTAAATGCATATACCATACATTTAGACCACGACGTTGTGCGCTCTCACATGTAGTAGGTCTATTCCTGAACACGTCTGGATTACGTGCTGAGGAACAAGATAATTAGCGCTTGAATTGAAGACTAACCAATCAAAAATAATGAGAGCGACGCCAATGAGGGCGCTTTGCATCTCGTCACATTTTTTGTAGTACTGGTGCATTAATTTTCACTGACGATTCCTCCGGGAAACCATCCTGAGATATCAGGGAATTTCCACTCTGCAAAGCGACGTAATAATACCCTGAGGAAACACACGCAAATCTGTGGAGTGAGCCGGCTGTTGTCTTGAGCCAACTCGCGCCCGAGTCATTTTGATGTAATTTAATCAATTCGGTCATGTTATGCCGAAAAGAAATGATTTATATACTTTCCAGAAATTGTATTGGGTTCCGTTTCTTGTGACTGTCCCATTCCTACCAAACTTTCAAACGACGATCTTAATTTACTCCGCAGTTTTTCAAATTAATAACGGGGATGCATGCTGACGAATGTAATGGAACGGATTCCCCAGTATGCTTTAAATATCAGCCAATCGCCGACGCGGACAACAGCCAGCATTACCGAGTACATGTATCACATGCATGCACGGTGTTTACAATCTGCGCGCGTTACATTTGAATGCCTGCAATCATGCTGCAATGCACTGCCAAGCGTCCTGATTGGTCCAGCAGAGGCGACAAGATTTCTGTCGCTAGTCCCACCGCGAAATGGGGCCTTTTTCAACAGGGCCACTGTACGCAGGAGTTAGGGAGTGCGTTAAAGGGGCACTGTTGCAAGAGGATGCCGGGAAACGGACTTATTTTAACAAGCATAACACAGCAACCGCTTGATCAATTTCTATTTTTGAAATCTGTTGGACCTTGTCTGCAGCATGAAGGTGGTTTTAAGTCAAAATTGGATTTCTCAAGTCCCTATGTTAGACCACTTGGAAAAAGTGCCACGAAATACGCAGCTCCATGCCTTTGCTACGGAGCTGCGTATTTCGTGGCATGAATTTGGCGTGCGCGCATTGCTGACGAGCTTGTGCCTTTAATGTGCTCAGATGTGTTTAAATACAATGATAATGATGCCTTCAAGCTAATATTGAATGGTTGCATTATTTTATTTTCCACATTGTCTAATTTCACAGCCATTAGTATTGGAAGCCCACAAGAAAAAGCTGAGCTGTCTTTGTTTTGGCCATCAGCACAACCCTACCTTGCTGTGCTCAGCTGCTGAGGATTACGTTATCGTGTGGAATGTGGAACAAGCTAGGAGTACCTATGACCAAGGTATACATGTATTGCTGTTTAGTAATTTTTATGTGTTGATTATCTGCCTCAACTGACTCCAACTGACGATATCCTTAAAATAAGAAAGTGAAATTTCACAATGGAAATATGACAATTAATTATGGTACCCTATGGTACCAAAATTTCAACCCTTTGGGAAAATGGGTGGATCAAAAATGTGATCTGGACACGCTCCTTTAACCAAACTAAAATTCTGTTGCCATGTGGTGCACGCTGTAGGTGGGAAGTACAGAATCAGTACCGTAGAAGAGAATGACAAAGTATACTTGTTTGGTAAACTGTTAAAAATGACATGATTTCACTGGTAATTAAAAGCATAGGTCGAGAAAACTACCTTGTAGAAATGTCAGCCACATAGATGCAGTAATACTCCAGAAAACCTGATAAATCTAAATACGGTTTTTGTGCATGAATGAATGGCTCCATAGATCGCCTGTAGGCGATTCATATAATTTTGCAATTCAGACGAAGTAATTTCACAGGATGCTACCAGTACCATCTTGATAACAAGTAAGCTTGTTATCAAGTGTTATGGCCGAGCGGTCTAGTGCGTCGAACTTAAGTTCCTGTGCTAGTACTAGAATATAGGTTCGATTCCTGGACGAGACGGGTTGTGGCACCTGTGCCCTTGAGCAAGGCACTCAACCACACTTAATTGGCGGTCCCTCCGCTGTTGGATGTGGTAAATAAATAAATAAATAAAAAATATTTCAGAAATTGTTTTGGAGGGTAATTACCAAACAAGTAGACTACCTTTAAAAGTTATCTAATCATGTAATCTGTCTTTGTGTGCGAATGAATGGTAACAAAATCATTTGTACACATTAAAAAAAAAAAAAAACCTTCAGTTGGCAATTTCCCCCAATTTGTTTTCACGGGAAAAAATTATGTGCTGTTTGTTACCATTGCTATCAACACTTTTAGCCGAGTATTTATTGTCAACATTTTGGGTCACTGCAAATGATGTATTGGAGCTTCAAACACTGAATTGCATTATTACTTGGGTTTGCAGGTGAGCAGATCAGGGGTCAAATTATCGGCCAGTGCTTGGGAGACATTAGGCATTGTAGTTTCAGCTATGATGATTGCCTAGTTGCTGTGTGCATTGGATTGGAAGTACTTGTTCTTAATACGAAGGTGAGTGAGTGCACTTGTATCGATAATGCAATTCATTTGCAACTGGAAGCAACTCGCGTCAACTTGAAGAAACTCATCAGTTGCTTAAAAAGGTTGATGTACGTGCACTTGAAAAATAGCAACAGGAAAAATCACAGTTGCCGCGAGCTGCTCATGTCAATGTATGCTAGGTTAAAGCCACCATTGGGTCTACCATGCGATGACACAGAACAGTCGGTGACTGGTTTATCAAGAACAAGTTGCACATTAGCTTCGACCGTCAGCATCAAATTAGTCGTTAATTGTGTTGAGACCTATGTGCAGCTCCGACAACATTACGACAGTCGGCATTAGATGGCGCTAAAACAAAAATGAACAGTCACAAATGTAGAGCAAATTCAACTTTTGCGACGGAATCTTCAAAAGGCCTAAAAAAATTGTGTTGCCCTCGCCCGACCGACATAAAAGTCTGAAACTTTTTTTCTTCAGAAATTAAATTTGATCTGACCATCTTTTTTTCTTTGCAAATGCATACATTTTGCAACACAATGCAAGTTAATTTACGTTTTGGGCACAGTTTGACTGGTTTCCAGAGCTCATATATTCCACACACGTACGTATGAATATTCCTGTTCGTATGTCCGTGCATGGAATAGTGGACCAGTCCACTAAATGTGCGAGATAGACTCGTTCCCGGATTATGTATTCGACATAAACACCAAAATATTCATCTTTAAATGTGGAATATGAGGTCCTGGAACCAGTCTAAAGTCGAGATTGCAAGACCTCACTCATGCCACTACCTGAAGATGGCCATGTGGATGACCAGTTAAGCTACGCGCGTGGTGGATGTTGGTCTGTGACGGTGTTGCAGGGAACTAAAGAGCTTTTCAGTTGCGTGGCAAATATAAATTAAAATGGCGATTTTGCTTACTTGTTTATGAAGTACAACACACTGTTTTTTCATATGTTTCCGTTTCATTTTCTGCACATCAAAATGTCTCGCGAAAGCGAACCATTCACCGTATTGTTGGGCGAACTTGGGTTTGGTCTCGTGCTATTCAATGATGGACAACATGTGATTAGACAACCTCGGCTATGTACAGCATACTGTGCAAAATGTCCCTCAGCAGAATGCATTAAAGTTGCCTTTATGTAATTTGAAAAATTTTCTTCTTTTTCCCCTCCAGTTTGAGAAACTAGACACAAGGCTGGAAGGCCACACGGGTTTAGTGAACTGTGCCGAGTTCTCTCCTTTCCATCCGTCCACTTTAGTATCTGTGTCTGAAGACAGGACATTCAAGGTTGGTGCAGTGATATACAATGAGATCATTCAGGGTGTGAAATTAAAGATATATTACAGGATTGGAAAACGGTTACAAATGGCGTTATATCCATGTGTGATTGAGGATATGTGTGATTAAAAACCAATCTGTGTATATAAGTCAGCTCAGTACCTCATCTACGTTCCAGGAAAACAATGTGGCACTTTAACCCACAACCTTCTACATACTAGGCAGACGTGCTACCATACAAAACTGCTAAAAAAATTGTTAAAGCAAGTTTGGAGGCTACTTGGTTCAAAGTTGTCGCACGTTTGGACCCCTAATTTTAATAAGGAAATACCCATATACGCATGTATGCAAAACGTCTCTGGCGTAAATGTCGCCAGGTCCGCGACCTCGCCACCCTATTGATGAACAAACGGTGCGTCCATCTTTGTTTTGCTCCCCATAGTACATGTCGGGTACGATTAGTGCGTCTGCACATCCGCGTGATAGCACTTGTAATCTACCGTTTAGAATCACTGTCCACGCTGCGCATTTTCTTAATTGTGCAACACCTGTGCCATTGTGATGCACACAATGAACAATTTCAAAACAGGACCAAATAACTTTTTTTCTGCAAGCCACACTTTGGTTACGTTCATTTTTATAGGAGAAAAGGGAAGATGGCCGCACCCTGATAGAGGTCTATAGGGTGGCAAGGTCACTGACCTGGCGACTATGCTGACATTCTACGTTAGTGTTATAATTTTCTTGCAGATTTGGGACATATCAAGAGGATGTCTCATTTACCAGTCCTGCATTATATCTGGTGAGTAAGGCTGGGGTCACACGAATCACGAGATTCCACTCTATCATAGTATTACTATAGTAGCATTACGAGATTTTGTCCGTGTGACCCCAAATCTATCATGATAGGTGAACGACGAGAATTCTTATCATCGAGTTGTTTTCTATTGTGATACGTCATGATAGATTGCCGTGTGACCGCTCTTGTCGTTCATTCTATCACGATCGTATCATGATAGATTTGGGGTCACACGGACAAAATCTTGTAATCATATGCTACTACATGTATGCCTAATATACTGCCTAGTCACCCTTGGGGAAAACCTGAAGGAGTATACCATTGTGCCTCCCAATGAGGCCCATACAATTTTTCTGTCATACCAAAATTACGTTTCGTACTTTGCTCAGTTGTGCACCCATTCAATACCGAGAGAAAAATTTAGTTCTTGGGGGGGAAAACCTGAGGGAGGATACTACTGTGCCTTATAGCTCAGCTGGTAGAGCATCTGCCTGGTGTGTCAGAGGTCTTGGGGAAAACCTGAGGGAGGACACCACTGTGCCTCATAGCTCAGCTGGTAGAGCATCTGCCTGGTGTGTCAGAGGTCTTGGGGGAAACCTGAGGGAGAATACCACTGTGCCTCATAGCTCAGCTGGTAGAGCATCTGCCTGGTGTATCAGAGGTCTTGGGGGAAAACCTGAGGGAGTACACCACTGTGCCTCATAGCTCAGCTGGTAGAGCATCTGCCTGGTGTGTCAGAGGTCTTGGGGAAAACCTGAGGGAGAATACCACTGTGCCTTATAGCTCAGCTGGTAGAGCATCTGCCTGGTGTGTCAGAGGTCTTGGGGAAAACCTGAGGGAGAATACCACTGTGTCTCATAGCTCAGCTGGTAGAGCATCTGCCTGGTGTATCAGAGGTCTTGGGGAAAACCTGAGGGAGTACACCACTGTGCCTCATAGCTCAGCTGGTAGAGCATCTGCCTGGTGTGTCAGAGGTCTTGGGGAAAACCTGAGGGAGAATACCACTGTGTCTCATAGCTCAGCTGGTAGAGCATCTGCCTGGTGTATCAGAGGTCTTGGGGAAAACCTGAGGGAGTACACCACTGTGCCTCATAGCTCAGCTGGTAGAGCATCTGCCTGGTGTGTCAGAGGTCTTGGGGAAAACCTGAGGGAGAATACCACTGTGTCTCATAGCTCAGCTGGTAGAGCATCTGCCTGGTGTATCAGAGGTCTTGGGGAAAATCTGAGGGAGTATATCACTGTACCTTATAACTCGGCTGGTAGAGCTTCTGCCTGGTGTGTCAGAGGTTTTGGGGAAAACCTGAGGGAGAATACCACTGTGCCTTATAGCTCAGCTGGTAGAGCATCTGCCTGGTGTATCAGAGGTCTTGGGGAAAATCTGAGGGAGTATATCACTGTACCTTATAGCTCAGCTGGTAGAGCATCTGCCTGGTGTGTCAGAGGTCTTGGGGAAAACCTGAGGGAGAATACCACTGTGCCTTATAGCTCAGCTGGTAGAGCATCTGCCTGGTGTGTCAGAGGTCTTGGGGAAAATCTGAGGGAGTATATCACTGTACCTTATAACTCGGCTGGTAGAGCTTCTGCCTGGTGTGTCAGAGGTTTTGGAGAAAACTTGAGGGAATATACCACTGTGCATCATACATGTAGCTCAGCTGTTGGAGCATCTGCACGGTGTGTCAGAGGTCTTGGAGAAAACCTGACGGAATATACCAATATGCCTCAGCTCAGCTGGAAGAGCATCTGCAGGGTGTGTCAGAGGTCTTGTGGGAAGGGGAAACTTGGGGGATAACACCACTGTGCCTCATGGTTCAGCTGGTAGAGCATCTGCCCGTAGTGTCAGGACTCAATTTCGAATGCTGATGAAACCCATTCGATTCTTCTCCCTCCCTGTTTGGCTAGTCTACACACCACATTGTCACTTTTTTCCCCACTAAAACCTCTCTTGTTTAAACTTCAACATTTTGAGAGATTTGTCCGTGTCCTCCTTGGCTATTTTTTTAGGTTCACCATTTATCAGCTTGGAGATGAACCCTAACAGTGAAAGCTTTGCAGTGGGAACATCAGATGGTCAGGTAAGGCAAGCAAAGTTGGAACGAGTCTCAAGTCAAACTGTCTTCAAGTCTCAAGTCAAGTCAAACTGGTCTCAAGTCAAGTCAAACTGCCTTTGAGTCCCAAGTCAAGTCAAACTGCCTTCTAGTCCCAAGTCAAGTCAAACTGCCTTCTAGTCCCAAGTCAAGTTAAACTGCCTTGAGTCTCAAGTCAAGTCAAACTGCCTTCGAGTCCCAAGTCAAGTCAAACTGCCTTTGAGTCCCAAGTCAAGTCAAACTGCCTTCTAGTCCCAAGTCAAGTCAAACTGCCTTCTAGTCCCAAGTCAAGTCAAACTGCCTTTGAGTCCCAAGTCGAGTCAAACTGTCTTCGAGTCCCGAGTCAAGTCAAACTGCCCTCGAGTCCCAAGTCAAGTCAAACTGCCTTCGAGTCCCAAGTCAAGTCAAACTGCCTTTGAATCTTAAGTCAAGTCAAACTGCCTTCTAGTCCCAAGTCAAGTCAAACTGCCTTCTAGTCCCAAGTCAAGTCAAACTGCCTTCTAGTCCCAAGTCAAGTCAAACTGCCTTCGAGTCCCAAGTCAAGTCAAACTGCCTTCGAGTCCCAAGTCAAGTCAAACTGCCTTCTAGTCCCAAGTCAAGTCAAACTGCCTTCTAGTCCCAAGTCAAGTCAAACTGCCGTCGAGTCCCAAGTCAAGTCAAACTGCCTTCTAGTCCCAAGTCAAGTCAAACTGCCGTCGAGTCCCAAGTCAAGTCAAACTGCCTTGAGTCTCAAGTCAAGTCAAACTGCCTTGGAGTCCCAAGTCAAGTCAAACTGCCCTCAAGTCCCAAGTCAAGTCAAACTGCCTTCGAGTCCCAAGTCAAGTCAAACTGCCTTTGAGTCCCAAGTCAAGTCAAACTGCCTTCTAGTCCCAAGTCAAGTCAAACTGCCTTCCAGTCCCAAGTCAAGTCAAACCGCCTTCGAGTCCCAAGTCAAGTCAAGCTGCCCTCAAGTCCCAAGTCAAGTCAAACTGCCGTCGAGTCCCAAGTCAAGTCAAACTGCCTTCTAGTCCCAAGTCAAGTCAAACTGCCTTCTAGTCCCAAGTCAAGTCAAACTGCCTTTGAGGCCCAAGTCAAGTCAAGCTGCCTTTGAGGCCCAAGTCAAGTCAAACTGCCTTCAAGTCCCAAGTCAAGTCAAACTGCCCTCAAGTCCCAAGTCAAGTCAAACTGCCCTCAAGTCCCAAGTCAAGTCAAACTGCCTTTGAGTCCCAAGTCAAGTCAAACTGCCTTCTAGTCCCAAGTCAAGTCAAACTGCCTTCAAGTCCCAAGTCAAGTCAAACTGCCCTCAAGTCCCAAGTCAAGTCAAACTGCCTTCTAGTCCCAAGTCAAGTCAAACTGCCGTCGAGTCCCAAGTCAAGTCAAACTGCCTTCTAGTCCCAAGTCAAGTCAAACTGCCGTCGAGTCCCAAGTCAAGTCAAACTGCCTTCTAGTCCCAAGTCAAGTCAAACTGCCTTCTAGTCCCAAGTCAAGTCAAACTGCCTTCGAGTCCCAAGTCAAGTCAAACTGCCCTCAAGTCCCAAGTCAAGTCAAACTGCCTTCTAGTCCCAAGTCAAGTCAAACTGCCGTCGAGTCCAAGTCAAGTCAAACTGCCTTCTAGTCCCAAGTCAAGTCAAACTGCCTTCTAGTCCCAAGTCAAGTCAAACTGCCGTCGAGTCCAAGTCAAGTCAAACTGCCTTCTAGTCCCAAGTCAAGTCAAACTGCCCTCGAGTCCCAAGTCAAGTCAAACTGCCGTCGAGTCCAAGTCAAGTCAAACTGCCTTCTAGTCCCAAGTCAAGTCAAACTGCCGTCGAGTCCCAAGTCAAGTCAAACTGCCTTCTAGTCCCAAGTCAAGTCAAACTGCCTTCTAGTCCCAAGTCAAGTCAAACTGCCTTCTAGTCCCAAGTCAAGTCAAACTGCCTTGAGTCTCAAGTCAAGTCAAACTGCCTTGGAGTCCCAAGTCAAGTCAAACTGCCTTGAGTCTCAAGTCAAGTCAAACTGCCTTGAGTCTCAAGTCAAGTTAAACTGCCTTCTAGTCCCAAGTCAAGTTAAACTGCCTTCGAGTCCCAAGTCAAGTCAAACTGCCTTCTAGTCCCAAGTCAAGTCAAACTGCCTTCTAGTCTCAAGTCAAGTAAAACTGCCTTCAAGTCCCAAGTCAAGTCGCACCGCCTTCGAGTCTCAAATCAAGTCGAACTGCCTTCGAGTCTCGTCAAGTCGAACTGCCTTCAAGTCTCAAGTCACGTGATTCGACTTAATACTGTTCGCTGTCGAGCACGCCTGCACCCACCGGGATCGTAAGAGCTCGGGCAAGGTATGGAGCGTGGTGAATTTCGTAGCACAAACTAGCTCGTCGTGCATTGATGAGCCTCCGTCTTTAAAGATAGTATACATGATTGGTAAACTGTTACAAATAGTTTTATCCCCATGTGTGATTGAAGATGTGCATGATTAAAACCAACCTGAGCAAAAACCAGCTCCGTACTTTTGAGAAAACAGTCAAAAAAGGGTTTGCAGTCATTTCGCCCCAAAACCATTTCGTCCTGAACCACGAAGTGGTTTTGGAGCGAAGTAGCATTTGGGCGATGTAGTGTTTGGACGAAGTGATTTGGGGCGAAATGGTACTCGGGCGAAGTGGTTTGGGGGCGAAATGGCACTTGGGCGAAATGGTTTTGGGGCAAATTTAAATTTCGTCTCATGAGACGAAAGACTATAGCACTTTAGACAAAAACATTTCAGGGGAAGTTTTCCACGGTCATCATGTTTATATTTTGTAAGTTAGGCGTAAATCTGTGAACATTTCTGATTTTCGAGATACCAATCATGTATACTGCCTTTAAGCTTAACATGTGACAAACAAGTCTGTGATTATATATTGTACAGTAAAATGTTATTCTGTTCTTTTGTTTTCAACCAGGTGAGGGTTTATGACATGGCAGAAGGCAATGGGTTCCGCTGTCTTCATCATCTGGATGTTGCCAAGATGCTACAGAGACAAAGAGAGGCGAAAGAACTGGAGAAAAAGAGATGTGTGGCAGGTTAGTCATGAGACATGTCTGTGAGATTTACCTCTCATGGAGTATTCCTAGTCTTGTACCCAAACCTGGTGGGGATGCTTGCTGAAGGATCATCATTAATTAATTAATTTATTTATTAACCAAATCCAACAGCGATCAAGTCGCAATTACAGGTTGGTATAAATAAATTACATGTACATAAATATATTAAATAAACCATTTATTTATTTATTTTATTTATATACCACATCCAACAGCGGAGGGACCGCCAATTACAGGAATGGGAGCAAGTGTGCCTTGCTCAAGGGCACAGGTGCCACAACCCGTCACGGCCAGGAATCGAACCTACATTCTAGTACTAGCACAGGAACTTAAGTTCGACGCACTAGACCGCTCGGCCATAACACCCCACAATGTTACAATATATAACAATTAAATAAATTACAGAAAAAAAAGCAAATTGAATAATTTAAAAATTTAAAAGAAAATAAATAATATAGATACAAGGACTCGCACTATGTACAAAAAGAAAAAGGCAAACAATAACAAAGTACATCAGAATGTATCAGCTACAATGGCATGGTCAATTTGGTTCCGGAAACTTCCAAGGCTTGCTACACCGAACACATCACATCTCCCATGGAGTCCGTTGTAGGTGGAAGAAATTCTGGAAACAAAGCCACGCTTTGTGACCTCAACGCGACTCCGTGGGACATGTAAGATGTGTTCGTTGGCAAGCCTTGTCCGTCGTACGGGCGCATACAAACTGAAAGGGTTGGCATCGGTCAAGCTGAAATGGTTGTGAAAGTGTCTAGGCCAAACAAAATAAATGGTTGTGTTTACGGTAACCCGACCTACCTGGAATGTTTTAGGCCAAATTACCGACCTCAAACTTTTTATTGCCAATTTTCAAGTTGATAATTTTAAATGAGCACTATTTGCAATAATTTCCAACGAACATAACATTTTCTGCACTTGTACATGAACATGGTTAATAGTGAGTTTCAAACATTGCAAAACAACACGCAAATGCATGAACTGAAATGTAAAATAAAAAGACAAAATAAAATTATTTTCCTACCTACCTGGATTTTTTTTAGGCCGTTACCGTAAATGCACCATTTATTTTGTTTGGCCTTATACAGAAATAAACAGTCATTGACGGTACGCCTAACAGACAGTGGAGAAAGTTTATACAAATCACAAAGTTCTAGATAATCAGGAGTATTACCGTCGTTGTTACCATTTAGAGTCTTATACATAAAATACAGATATCGGCGCTTAACCCGTTCGATCCTTGGTTCACACCTGGACCAAATGTGAAGGTTTTGGCTCATCATATGATTCAGCACAGTCGGTAAAGCATGGAAACCACACCTACACCCACACCAGTTTCTTAACAGACGACAAGATAGTCTTCATCAGATGCAAAATATGTATTTTGCTCACTTAGGTCTAGTGGGTATCCAGCTGTTCTCGTGATCGAAGGATTACGGGTTCGAGCCCCACTTGTGCCAACGTGTTTGTGTCCATGGGCAAGACACTTAATCTCAATTGCCTCGTCAACCCAGGCGATATTTGGGGACCTGTTAGGGGGAATGCCACAATCTAACTGCTGATAGGGTTGTGCGTCTTGGCCAGGCAGCCACCTAGTTGAAGCGAAATGGTTCTGGTGATTTCCTGATGGCAGCGATGATGTTAATGGCAACAGTGCCAGGAGTACCCTAGGGTAGACATGTGCGCTATACAAGTGTCCACCATTACATTACATTACCTCAATGATCATGTTCCACTAAAAATAAACAAAATTTGAAAAACCTTTTTTTCACAATTTCTTAAGGCCAAAAATAGACACTTAATGAAGAATTAACCAGAACTGTTCATTTTGTGTGCTAACATTAAGGTCCAAAGACTGTCAGTAGCCACCCAGCCTGGAAGAGATCCGAGGAATACTTGGAAGACCTGCAAACTGATGACGCCAATCTTTTATCAGAAGCCGGAGCATCTATCCTAGGGTTGCATTTTACTACCAAAGTCTCGTCAGATAAGCTGCCCAGCCGAACTGCTCGGAGCGAGCCCCCGTCTCTTCTGCCTGATGACTCACTCATGGAGTACGGTATTTTTAATCCCCTACTTTGGCCTTGGTTTATAGCACAATAGATGTTTATCACGGTGCGGCCATCTTCCCTTGTCCTCGATTTAGATGAACGTAACCCGATCGAGGCTTGCAGGAAAAATTGTTTGGCCCCGGGTCTAGCTGATTCAATGCCCCCACTTTTAACCAATCAGATGGAGCGCGTGTGGTCTAGTGGGTATGAAGCGGGACTCCCAATCAGAGGTTGGGGGTTCGAACCCCACTTCGACCAACGTGTCTGTGTTCCTGGGCAAGGCACTTAATCCCAGTTGCCTCGTAAACCCAAGCGATATATGGGAAGCTGTTAAAGGGAATGCTACAATCTAACTGCTGATAGTGTTGTGCGCCTGACCAGCAGCCACCTAGTTGAAGCGAAATGGTTCTGGTGATTCCCTGATGGCAGCGGTAATAATGGTAACAGCGCCTTGAGCACCCTGCAGGGTGGATATGTGCGCTATATAAATCTCATAATTATTGTTATTATTATTATTATTATAGGAATCTACGCATGAGGTATACAATACTTGTTATGTTGTTTTGTGTGCTGTTTATACAGAGAACTCTTGGACCAATCCCCAATGCTTATCATCGGAACAACAGCTGCCCTGCTTCAAATCAATACACATAATTATGAACTGTCATCGTTTCTAGACTTTCAAGGTGAGATAATTTTGTTTTTATATTTTTAAAAAAATTCTTATTATTTTTTTAAAAATCTCATTCTTTCTTTGAAAAGCAAATCAAGTTACGTCGGGTAACGACAAAAGAAACCCTCTTTAACATTCATTATCCCTGACGAAAACAAAATCACCTTCCCTCATCACTTGCGGTTCCCACTGCTAAAATGATTTGAACCGGACATTCAACATCGGCCAGGTGGTTGAGTGATTAGGACATCTGCCTAGTATGCCTGAGTTCGAGTCCCACCTGAGCACGCTATGAAGTTTTCCCATGCTCGGGAAAGCACTGAGTATACATTGCTAACCAAGTTATGTTGGGTATTAAGGGCAAAAACAAACCAAAGTTTTAGGTTGACCAGTTTTAATTTGTACATTTTAAACCGTATTGATTGCTTTCGATGACTTAGAACGTCCGGGAATGTGTGGTGGTCAACAGTCACGCCCGTACACGCGCGTGCCAATAGACGCACATGAACACGCGTAAAAAATACTCACCCGTGTATTTTCATTCGAAGATGCCGCACGCGGGCGTTGTAATACGTTCAAATTATTGAGCATGCACTCAGCTTGTAAAAACGAAAGTGCTTTTACTTGATTGCGATTTAGCCTGAAGAAATGCGTTTTTATCTTTCTCGATACAACAGCCATGGCGCAACAACATAAAGCAAGGTTAAGCAACAGAGATAAGTGCAACCAATGCGCTTTTCTTGCTCGAGCCATGTGGGTCATGAAAAATGCCCACCAAAATGGTCGATGGAAGGGGTGACGTCACCGGAAAGCAACCAATTGGAGACTGGATGTGAATATTTGCCCGAGGTGAAGCCGGGGACAAGTGCCATGTGTTCAGGCCCCGGCATGGTTTTAAACATACTGTCTATAAATAACTTTTTCAGAAAAATTAGTAAATTCAATAAAATCCCTGATCTTTTTTGTTTCGTAGATACGATTTTGTCTGGAGAAGACCAGCATTACATTACCATTTCAGGCTCTTTTGCTTTTGCTCCAACATTGAATGGAAAACAGGTAAACATTGAATTTTATTCCATTTTAAATTTTTGTATGTACACTATGCGTACACACAGTATTTATTTGTAGCCAGGCAGGAAAGCACACTTTTACAATCATGTTACATTCATGGGCTGTTGTTGCATTTGTGTCATTGCTTGTGCATTTGTACAAGACAAGTGGCAAATGCATAATGCCCCAGCAGCAAAAATTGTCAAGTTTTTCATTTATTTCACATTTCCTGTTGAACAACTGTGATTTTGTTTCACTCAAAAACCGGAATTTGCCACAATGAAAAACGCTACAAGCATTTAATGTTGAAAGGTTCTGCAATGAATAAAGCATATAATTGGACCCTGTTTCAGAAATAGTTTTAGTTGCTCTTAAAATGGTAACACTGTAAAATTAGTGGCCTCACGTTCCGACCCTAGCAGAGTCTTCCTCAAAGGCAAAATGACTTAGACCCCGTTCTCACTAGGAAATCGCTTTGTTCGACGAAGATTAGTTAATCATCGTTAGTTAATGAAGCGTGCGTTCACATATCACTTAACGGAGATCGAACGAAGAACGACTGCTAACGAAGATCGAATGAAGCTGTGGGAGGTCGTACATGTGCGTCGCGCATCAAGCGCTGAGCTTCAAGCATCTACATTTAGATGCGCAGTGTGGTTTTTCAGCGGGGTGGCAAAAACAACTCTTGCTAGTGTTCGATGCACAACGCGCTTGTGCAACAGGCCTGCCAAATCGCTTCGCCGAACGAAGGGAGCCGTTCACCTTACAACTTTACTTAGTTGAATGAAGCGATCTCTTCGTCGAATGAAGCTATTTGCTTCATCGAATGAAGCGATTCTAATCATCGTCGAATGAAGAGGCGTGCGTTCACATCAGGAAAACTCAATGTCGAATCATGGTTGAACAAAGCGATTTCTCTAGTGAGGACGGGGTCTAATTAAAGACATGGAAATAAATAGCATATTAAAACATTTTTCATGTCTGTCATTTTGCCACTAATTTTACAGTGTGATTTTCACTACAGGTCTTGCTGGTTGGTAAACAGTTTGCAACATTTTGTGTATAATTCAAATTCCCTCCTTTACTGCAGACATGGTGTATCATAGGCAGTGCCTTTGAGAGCTCTGTGGATGTGATCAAGGTGACATCTCCATCATCAGAGACCAACTCGTCCCTGCCTTGTCTAATGGACAAGCTGTCCGTTAAGGCTACAGAATATGAGGATGTGTCATCGGCAGGGGACAATGGCTGTGGGCAACTTACAGTTATTGCCAGGTATACGCTCACATGAGGCCTTCGCTCGAGATTATTTCTCTATTTTATCCAATGGGGGCGACGCGGTCGGTTAGGGCGACAATTTGGCGTAGCCCCAATATTTTGGAAGTCAAAAACCATTTTTTTAAGGTCAAAAACCATCTTTTAAAAATCGAGAACCATTTTTATTAGGTCTAGAACCGTCTCTCTTGGGTATGGAACCATTTTTGGAAGCTCCGGGTACAGAAATTTGGTGTCCAATCGTCGTCTTTTAGCCAAAATTTCGGTGGTCGTTTGGCAAAGTTTTACCGGTGGGTTGCAGCATTAAGTGATATTTAAATTATTATTATTATTATTATTTTCTGGTTTTGAGACCAAGGATTTCTCGAAAGTACCCGAGGCTCTGTAGCTCGTAAGCCTGAGGGAAACCTGTGAAGAGAATACGATGAAGAAATGCTACGTTTTAGAGGTGGGAGGAAAACCCCTACACAATTCTGTATGGGGGAAACCCACTAAAACAAGCCAGGTCAGAATCCACATACTGACCCGGACGGGATTTGAACCAGGGCCACAGAGGTGGAAGCCGAGGAAAGTACTGCTATGCCAATCTGATTCTCCATTACCATGAATACACAAAAGAATTTAACCCTGAGATTCGCATTAAAGCCCATGAGTTGACAAGAAAAACCCAACTAAAAGTGTTCGTAGCAATGGTAACAAACACCACATGATTTTTTTCCCCTGTAAAAATGTACAGTGTGTGTACCTTTGTAAAAGAAATTGCCAACTGAAGGTGCTTTAAAAAAAAATGTAAGCACGCAATTTTTGTTTTCACCACTCATTCAACACAAAAGCCATGCATGGATTTTTGAGGATTACTGCATCTATGTGGCTGAAATTTCTACAAGGCAGTTTATCAACATTATTGATTGCTTTCCGGTGACGTCACGCCTTCCATCCACCATTTTGGTTGTCATTTTTCATGACCCACGTGGCCCGAGGGATAACCGACAAAAAGAGCAATAAAAGCGCATTGGTTGCACTTATTACCTCTGTTACTTAGTTAAAGGCCCAGTGGATCATTTGCAATGACCCCAAAAAGTAATCGACGAGTTTACAGGGGAAAAGTTCTGAAAGTAAAGGTTGAATTAATAGCAACTATCCATTGAAAGGTTTTCGCTCAAAATGATATAATTTTACCAGAAAATAATCCGTAAAGATAAAATTATTTAGATCGTTTGCAAACGATTTACTTATTTTTGGTTCGCATCTACGCGGTCCAAAATGCATGGGCGCTGTGTACTCCGTGTGCGTGTTCCAACGCGATGCATTTTTATGGATCGTGCGCACACGCAGTATGTGCGCCACAGAGTGCATGACGCAAGCCACATAGTACCCGATCAACTGAGAACGAATATTTGAAACACCCCGCCAAGACCAGAAAAATGCATGTGGATTTTCATGGTTTTTTTAAACGTGGTACATTTGACAAAGCTGAAATTTCTTCGGATGAGTTTCTTTTGATTTATAATGGTTTTATTCGCAGAATCGCTCAAAAACCGATCATCTACAGGGCCTTTAAAGGAACACACCAGCTTTGTTGGGCTATTTTGGGCTCGAAATAGACCCATACATTATTCTGAAGCGCCTTCGAGAGTAAATTAGATATATCCTGAAAAGACGCCGTCAAATTTGGCCGTTTTTGAGCACTTTTGAAAAATTCAAGGTCACGTGACTTTTCGGAACCAAATTCTGGTTCCGAAAAGTCACGTGGTCTTGTGAGTTAGTTGTATTTCCAGCCGTATAAAAATTTGTTATGCAGAACTGCACCAAATTCAACTCTGATTTCCCCCCAATATTTATAAGTAATTGACAAAAGAGAGACTATTTATACAGGTATGAAACAAAGTTAAACATAAGTATGAAAATTCGAACATAATTGTTTGTTTCGAGAGTCCGGAGAAAGGGAGCGAGCGCGTGCTACGGCAGGCTACCGTGAAGTGTAGGATATTTGCCCCGCGCAGCACGGCAAATAGCCTGAGTGCACACACACACGGGCGTGTTGCTCCGGTGTACGTTCGTGAAGAAAAAACATGCCAACTCCTCAAAAGAAAACGGAAATTCCTATTCGGTCGTCCGGGCTGTCCAGTGAAATCGTGAGCAGAAAATTTGAGATATCCTGAGTAGGAGAAGAGCGAATCGTTTGTGACAAAGTCGTGAGGCTCGCGCGTAGTTGCAACGGCTGGTAAAGCGTATAACCCGTCTTTTGACCGTTTTTGTTAATTTTGCACTTCTTTAGTAAATTACGGGATATTTTGATGATCTTTTTTCACAACGACCATCAAAAAAGTATTGTCAATGCTGCTACATCACTAAATCATGTAAACAGTAGGCCGGTGTGTACCTTTAACCTTGCTTTATGTTGTTGCGCCATGGCTGTTGTATCGATAAAGACAAAAATGTATTTCTTCAGGCTAAAAATCGTGATCAAGTAAAAGCACTTTCGTTTTTACAAGCTGAGTGCATGCTCAATAATTTGAACGTATCACAACGCGCGTGTGCGGCATCTTCGAATGAAAGTACGCTGGTGAGTATATTTTACGCATGTCTATGTGCGTCTGGTGGCGCGCGCGTGTGACAGTTGACCACCAAACATTCCCGGATGTTCTACGTCACGGAAAGCAATCAATTCTTTAGTTTGTGATGCTGCTGTTCCTGAAATTCTTGAAAAACGTTTCAAACTGCAAATGATACAATGGGCCTCTGAATTTTTTGGGTCATTGCAAATGATACAATGGCTTTTAACTACCTGAAAATTTCCACAGCAACACTGGGCAGGTTAAAGAGACATTTTGCTCTAATTCTTGATAATTCTTGTCATCTCAAAGTGTCCCTGTGAATGAGAACTCCATCCTACGATCAGAGATGGCACCTAAACCCAAGGACCCTGACTCTAAGAGCATGCAGACAGGGAAGGCAGGCTCCAAGAAGTCGGCTGGACCAGCCCGAGGGGTTCAGGACCAAGCGCTGACGTTTAAGACCAAGATTAAGTCATCTGGATACAGTCAAGTGCCCAGGTAGGAAGGGATCCCAGACCAATTTCATAAAGTTGTTTAGCAGAAAAGTTTGCATAATCCAAAATTTGTTTGCTTTAAAAAAATTGGTTAATAGTCAAAATTGTATGTCACAGGGGTGAGATTTGTCCGGATTTTCCCGGATTTCTGGAATTTTACCGACACGTCCGGATTTGAGAGTTTTCTTTTTTCATTGTGAAATCTCCGATTTTTAGCGGATTTACGCTTTTTGTTGTGTGCTCCGCGATCCACATTTGATTTTCCGCTTTTTTACCCTTCCAGTGGGCCATATTTTTTTAACGAGCGCCCTTAATTGATTCAGTAATTTTGCGAAGCAAACTTGTGCAAGTCTAGTCGCCACGCAAGTGTCATGACATAGAGCACGGTACCATGTACATGTATGTACTGTGCCGCTCGGCGAGCAGACCGAGACTGCAATGAGTAGCGAAGCAGACCTGTACAAGTCTAATCCCTAAGCAAGCGCTATCTTTGCCTGCATCGTAAACTGGCAACGGTCGTGCGTTGTGTGCAGTGCGCGGTGCGCGGCTGGCAAGATGCCGCAAGCAGTGGGCAACGAACCGATTTTACCCTCCGCTTTCGCTTCACCGTCTTCAACGATCGATGTTGCCTAGATTCTTTTTAATATTATCCACATTTGTACAAGGTAAATATTTAAAACAAAACTGGTTCTTGTGATACCTGGTTAAAATGTTTTTGACATTGCAATTTGCACGATGGTGGTGTTTAGAACGATCCCAAAAGTTGAAGTCTTCGTGGTCTCTACGTCTCTCCCCCGCCCCCTCCCCCATGGAAGCCACGCCCCTTCCGATTTTTTTCTTCCGGAATGTCAACCCCTGATGTCAATTTGTGTTCTTAAGTAGCAAGAATAGCAGAACACCAGTCAATTGTAATACACATTACGTAAGTGTAAAGTACAGAATCAACACCATGTTCACTGTAGGAGAGAATGGCATAAAGCAACCAGACTGTTGGTTACTAGCCAAAGGCGTGCACCACGTAGCAACAGTAGCATAGTATGTGGACTTTCTAAACCTCTATTTGAAAGTGAAACATTTGGGGCAATGCATAGTTCCGATTTTGCCCAGTTAACCCCGCCCCCTTGGATATTGTTGCTATGGCTCACACGCTATCGTCAAAATGGCGACACACAACGCACAAAGCAATGGGACTTTCAACGGAAAGCACAGATTCATTGGAGAAAACTCAAAGGTATTCATGTTTCAGGGTCGACAGTTATCTTAGAACACACCGAGTAAATGGGCCAGTAATACAGGGATGTCATATCATGAAATACGTGCTTTCGTACCTTTGAACAACGAAACGACCGGCCTTGAAACCAAAAATTCACCCGGATCATCGCATACAACACTGTACAAATTGTATGGGGCCGAACATCGCGTGATTGTTGTTGAGACAGTGCACTTTGACCTATGTGAGTGATATCTGCTAGCTCTGTTGTGATTGGTCGGCGGGTTCGGTTGATTGACAGGTCGGAACTATGCATTGATGTTTTTCCCCCAAATGCTTTTTGGACGTCTGCGTTTAAATCACGCGCCTTCCACACATTTTTACATTCTAGCGCGCATTATAACTGTCCAATAGAAATACACAAATTTGAAAATGCACGCGCATCTGCTGACTTGGAACACTTTCCGAAGATGTGCTAATAAACCTTTGGACGTCTTGTGTAACCAGGTTACGAGCAAAACACTAATTACATACATTGTTGCAGTGGATATGGTATATAGTGTCTGCTACATGTATATTAATTCACTGCTTGTGTGGTATCATGGGGTACCCCACGTGTGGGTTGGGTCACTGACTCGCAACACTCGGGTGAAAACTTGGGGTTGTGGGTTCGATACCCGGCTGTAGTACCTGTGCCCTTGAGCAAGGCACTTGACCACGATTTCTCCATCCTTCAGAAGGGATGTAAAGCTGTTGGTCCAGTGTGTCGTGTAACATCATGAGACACAATTTTTGAGATATGGTATATCACAAAACATGACCTAATAACTTCATGGACAGACCATGTATGTGTTGCACTTAAATAATTATATCATATTTGTATCCCATTGTATCCTATTTATCTCTGGAGGACTAAGATGTTTTCTCCGAAGACAAATGCGACTAAGACCACTCAAGCTAAAGAGAAGAACAAGGGGCCTGCACAAACTGCTTCAAGGTATGCTGGTCCAAATGATATCTTCCTACCATTTGTGAAAATGTACTACATGTAAATCACGCCTCTTTTTTCCTCACAAAAAGGAGAACATCAGCAAAAAGCATCGGTTGTCTCATGTTGAGACAGCGTGTTACCAGACTACATTAATTCAGAGTAGGGTCTTTCCACAGTAAAAGAAGCATTTTGGCAACACGGACCATATTTTCGAGGAAATACCTTCGAGGAATTTCCAATATACGCTTGTATTCAGGACGGACTCTTGTGCTACATTTTAGGCCGTCCCGGTTACGAGCGTATATTGTAAATATGTACACAGGGTTTTTAAAAAGGCATGTTGTCACAATATTTGTAACCCTTTTTGGGCCAAAGTTATCTCTTCAGAACAACTGAAACTTATTTCTTTTATTTTGAGACCAGACAAAGGTATTTTCTGGAAAATATGGTCTGTGTTGCCAAAATGCCCCCTTTACTGTGGAAAGACTCATTACACAATTCCGGCGATTCCCAATACAAACACCACCAAAAGTGGACACACACATTGCTAGACATGCATTAAAGCAAATAAAAGTTTAAGGTGTTATGGCCGAGCAGTCTAGCGCGTCGAACTCAAGTTCTTGTGCCAGTACTAGAATGTGGGTTCGATTCCGGGCCGTGACGGGTTGTGGCACTTGTGCCCTTGAGCAAGGCACTTAATCACACTTGTTCCGTCCTTCAGAAGGGATGTAAAGCCGTTGGTCCAGTGTGTTAGGTAACGCACTTTAAAGATCCCAGAGCATTCTTTTGTGAAGAGCAAGGGGATTCCCTGGTGTCTCTGGCCATTTCTAATTCTAATTCTTCATGGGTTTCCTCACGCTTCCGAGTGACAGTGCATTGAGCACTATTGAGGAATCCTTGGTATGAATACCAGAAAGAAATATAATAATAATAATAATAATAATAAGTTTAAAGCCTTGCCATGTTGTATCCGTATTGCGCCATTCTAAATGGTTTTAGGAAAACATATCTGTTTATCCAGTGATCAGCCAGATTTTGATAATACTCCAGATTAAATTTTTCTTTTAAATATAACACTGCTAACTGTTATTAAATGGGCTTCCTAATTAAAATTCAACCTCTGAAATTAGTATGGTTTTTTTTAGGGGGGAGGGGGGTTTTGGTTTTGGGTTTTTTAATTTTTATTTTTTTTCAAATTGAATCTGAATAGTGTGTGCAATAAATGAATGCACTAATATCGACTGCACTGTCAAAAAAATGCCCACTCTGACAAAAACCCTTGGTGGTGCTATGTATCAAGAAACGCCAGAATTAAAAGTCGTTCTGCGCAAATAAGGTTGATTGAAGAGCCAGAAATAGAAAAGTTTGTAGGGCGCGGAGTTGGCAAATGCTCAATTCAACTAAAACTTGTTTTGCATTCCAGGTCAGTTGTAAAGCAGTACCCTACTGACGCTTTGCCCTCCAGCGCCGTCAAAATGAAGATAGATGTGGGTGATCAGTGCATCGCGATTAACTCGGTGTGTTTCTCTGGTAAGTATCACTCTGGGATTAGTTGGCGACATTTTGGGAAAAAGGTTAAGATAATTATCATCAATCTTGCGTATTTGCGAAAACATGGAAGCCGTCCCAAACATGTGCCTACGTGCAGAACGAAGATCATTCCCAGAGCTGGCAAATTCTCCCGGGTTTTGCAACAGATTTCCTGGATATTGTCGTGTCTTTCGACTCCAAACACGGATAAAAACCCTCCTAAATTGTCAATTAACAATTTCAGAGATGTATAGATGTGCCTGAAGTTGGTAGATCACCCCGTATTTTTCATTGTCTTCTCCAAAATCTGGGAAAGTTGACGGCTCTGCTTTCAATAAAAACAGGAGCCAAAAGTGTGACATTTTCATACATTTGTAAAAATAGTTTTTCCAAATTACCAAACATTTTAAAAGAAATTCCTGTGCAATTTCAGAATATGTGGAATATTTTAAACAATTTAGAAACAGTTAAAGGCAGTATACATCATTGGTTATCTCGAAAATCAGAAATGTTCACAGATTTACGCCTAACTTACACAATTTAAACATGATGACCGTAGAAAACTTCCCCTGAAATGATTTTGTCTGAAGTGCTATAGTCTTTGAGAAATGAGGAAAACAATTAGTTTTCGTCTCATGAGACGAAAATTCAATTCGCCCCAAAACCATTTTGCCCCAAGTGCCATTCGCCCCAAACCACTTCGCCCGACTGCCATTTCGCCCCAAATTACTTCGTCCAAATACTACATCGCCCAAATGCCACTTTGCCCCAAAACCACTTCGTGCACAGGCTGTGGTTCAGGGCGAAATGGTTCAGGGCGAAGTTGTTTTGGGGCGAAATGACTGCAAACCTTTTTTTGACTGTTTTCTCAAAAGTTAGACGAAGTACGGGGCTGGTTTTTGCTCAGGTTGGTTTTAATCATGCATATATTCAATCACACAGTGGGATAAAACTATTTGTTTACCAATCATGTATACATGTACTATGTTTAAATGCATATCGAAGGTGTGTATCCTAGAGAAGGTCCACGTTTACAAACGCATAACCACACGTATACATACAACCACACATAATCTATATCTAAAAATGACTGTCATGTATTGCAATCTTCAGAAATTCCTAAAGAGTTGCGGTTTATGCAAAATGAATGTGATTACTCAAAATGATTAATGAAAAATTCCTTCTTTACCATCGGGAGCAAAATCTCATCATCTCTTAATGGGGTTTTTCTTGCATGTGTCCCATATGTCAGTTCCGTCATACTCATGTGCTGATTTATGTTGTGTCCCACGACGCGACTATCAAATTGATCACAAAGATTTACGACCTGTTCATCCCTTGGAGTATCCGGCAAAACAAAATTATTCCTGGGTTCAATTTCATGATGTATATTCTGCTTAAATTCTGCAAAAACAGATTACTAGCAAAAAACATGATGAGAGACAAAATCATATGGACTTCATCTTCATCTGGGCAGATGCTGTACCACCAGTGCTATGAAGCACAGTGGTATAGTCTACTCCGTCGGGTTTACCACACAAACCCAATTTTTCTCTCGGAGTTGCATGGGTGTGCAACTGAAATGAAACGAGAGAAAAATCATACGGTCCTAGTTGGGATTCGAACTTGAGACCTCTGACTCTCGGCCATACAGATGCTCTACTAGCTGAGCTATGAGGCTCAGTGGTATACTCCCTCAGGTTTTCCCCAAGACCGCTGACACACCAGGCAGATGCTGTACCAGCTGAACCATGAGGCACAGTGGTATACTCCCTCAAGTTTTCCAAAATACCGTTGACACTCTGGGCAGATGCTCTACCAGCAGAGCTATGGGGCACAGTGGTATACTCCTTCAGGTTTTCCTCCCAAGACCTCTGACACTCTGGGCAGATGCTCTACCAGCTGAGCTATGAGTCACAGTGGTACCGGTATACTCCCTCAGGTTTTCCCCAAGACCTCTGGCACACCATGCAGATGTTCTACTAGAGGCACAGTGGTATACTCCCTCGGGTTTTCCTCGAGACCTCTGACATACTGGGCAGATGCTCTACCACCTGAGCTATGAGGTACAATGTATACTCCCTCAGGCTTCCCAACAAACCCAATTTTTCTCTCGGTGTTGCATGGATGTGTAACTGGGCAAACTACAAACTGGGCAATTCTAGCTACAGGGTAACATGAGCACAGAAAATTCAAACATGAAACATCAATCAAATTTGTATATATGGGTGCAGACTTTGTATGTCCCAAGGAGGCCAGATGTTGAAGATGGCGTTGAATCCCCCGCAGGGCTTTTTATGTCAGACAATCGGACATATTACGAAAGTTTGAGAAAGTTGTACAATGGTGATTAACCATTTAACTATCAAATTTGTTCTCATGCATAGCGTTAAGGTAAACATTTGTACAATTGACGTACATGTATGAAGGGTTAAGTACCGTCGTAAATATTGCATTTGTTAAGGCACTGTCACACTGTTGCAAAATAGAGCATTCGTTGCGTACGTTCAGCATTCGTTGGATGGACGCTACGCATGTGCTGTCATTCGTTACTATGCTAGTTATACACTCAGCATTCGTTCCTCATTCGTTGGGCATTCGTTTTATATGTCAAGAGTTCACTTAGAAACGGATTTTGGTCGACAATTTGAGCGTATATGGAGAAAAAATCAGTACGCTAGCCATAAGTTAGCTCTATTCGCTACTATGTGACGGGCGCTTTAGGTTAGCAGCTAAAATATGTCCTCTGTATCACTTTTGACAGATTACATGCCAGTCCCCAAGCAAACAATATTTTCTGCAGCACTTTGAAATTCAGCTCAGGTCACGTACACGTAGTTTACAATGCTTATAACCTCTGGATGTCATCATGTTTCAATTTAACCACATTAATGTGCTCCTTTATCAAACATTGCTGCCCCAGTGAGTTTGTCAAATGAACCCAATCATCGATTTCCGGCAAAGCTCTGTTATTTTTCAGGCATCGGAAGGAGGGGTGCTACACATTTCTAACTTCAGTCTAACCCCCTGTCTGCAGCTCGACTCAAAACAGATCAATCTTGAGTGTCCCAGATGATTTAGTGTTCATAGGGTTTAATATAAATAAGCAGGTTCAGCATTTTAGTTAAAGATAGTACCGGTATGCATGATTGGTAAACTGTTAAAATAGTTTTATCCACCTGTGTGATTGAAGATATGCATGATTAAAACCAACCTGAGCAAAAAAACAGCTCCGTACTTCGTCTAACTTTTGAGAAAACTTTCAAAAAAGGGTTTGCAGTCATTTCGCCCCAAAACCACTTCGTCCTGAACCATTTCGCCCTGAACCACGGCCTGTGCACGAAGTGGTTTAGGGGCGAAGTGGCATTTGGGCGATGTAGTGTTGGGACGAAGTAATTTGGGGCAAAATGGCACTCGGGCGAAGTGGTTTGGGGCGAAATGGCACTTGGGCGAAATGGTTTTGGGGCGAATTAAACTTTCGTCTCCGTGAGATGAAAACTAATTGTTTTACTCATTTCTCAAAGACTATAGCACTTCAGACAACTATTTCAGGGGAAGTTTTCTACGGTCATCATGTTTATAATGTGTGAGTTAGGCGTAAATCTGTGAACATTTCTGATTTTCGAGATTACCAATGATGTATACTGCCTTTAAGCATGCCTGTATTATTATTTGGTTAACAATTTTTTAAAATGAATTCAATGCAAAATGCGTGCAAATCAATTACAAACTGGTACTAGAGCTCATGTGCTTCACGAAGCACGGATATCAGCCTGAAATAGCTTTTATGAAAGGTTTTTCTGACCTTTGAACAATGTAGAATGTTGGGGAAACATTTGACTGGAAATCAAGATGCTGATCCATATATAGTTTTTTTGAACTGGCACTCGCACCGGATTTGTTGTGTACGCAACGCATGATCGATCGACCAGCATGTATACAGCATTGCCAATAATTTACCGATATGCCTCTGTATGCGTAGCTAGACGCGAGTGTGGCCGTTTTCTAAACACTTCCTTAAGTTCCTTCTTCTATACGTTCCGGCTACATGCAATACACCATCCGAGCAATACAGCGCGTGAGCGCGTAGCATTTAAAACGACCAGGAGAAAGACTAGGGGGTATCGGAATGGAGCAATTGGATATACCCCTCTAGGCCACCGCTGTATGTTGTGCATGGTCCTACTGTACATGTACAAACACGTGCATGACTTGTATTACTATACTGTGTGTAGCGATCGCTGAGAATGCGCTGTATTCATACGTAAATTTGCGCGCGATACATGTACATGTATTGATGAAATAAAGAAACGGCGAGTTCCAATAGTGACTGGATAAAAAAAAATGCATTTTTTAAAATTCTGATTTGTGTAAGTTCTTCGCATGTAACTTGTTTAGTCTACATGACAAAGTTTACAATTTCGGCCAAAACTGACCAGTGGTCAGTTTTGTCGATGTTTGGTATTTTTGAGCTCGCCATTGAACGTAGATTCCAAAAATACCACCCAAAGTCCATTTTGGACGAAGTTTAAAATTTCGGCCACTGCTGACCACTGACCACCACCTCAAAAAAATTGCGCTTCCTCGCTGACCCCGAAAATGACCTTCATGTTGCCATACGACCAAGTTGAAAATTTCGGCCACTGGACTGACCAATGACCTATAGAACTCTTAAGAAGCATTTTGTATAAGATGGGACTCGGATCAACGAAGATCCTGTCCAAATTTGGCTGAAAACAACAAAGGATTTTGGCAAATATTGGCACATATAGCATTTGGGTCATTTCAAAGAAAATGACCCGTACTGACCATTAGGTAGCCGATGGCCAAATTCTGTGAACAACCCATATGTAGCTGGGTCCAAAGATGTTACTGACCACATTTGACATTAATTGGGTCAAGACTGTGGAAGAAGAAGCATTTTATAATTTTGAAGAAAATGACCATAGTGACCAGTAGTTGACCATTGACCTCACGTGGTGGTCACCCAAGATAGGCCTCCGGTCAAGGAAGACTCTGTCAAAATCTGGTTGAAATCGGCCACGGCGTTTGGCAGTTATTAGCAGATATGTGATGTCACGTGACCGTTTGCCCGAAGAAAGAAAGAAAGAAAGAATTTAGAAAGAAAGAAAGAAAGAAAGAAAGAAAGAATTTAGAAAGAAAGAAATCGGACGATCACAATATACCAGCGTGCTGCGCACGGCTGATATAATTAAAGGAGCGTGTCCAGATCACATTTTTGAACTCCCCATTTTTGAGATTTTGATACCGTATCTTTTGTCATATTTTTTAAATTACCATTCTGAACTTTTGCGTTCTGGGTCCAGTTTTGGTACCCCTGTTACATTTTACATCTTGTTTTTGTAAATTCAGGACATACTCTTTGAGTACTTTCCATTTCAAAGAGTGAGTACATAAAGTACAATTCATACAAAAATGGTTTAAAGGCATTTTAATGATTTTTGTACGAAAAAAAAACATCAGGTGTAACGGGGGACACTAAATGTCACACTTTTGGACCCCTAATTTATAGAAAGACCCTTCTCATTCCGTATATTTTCAAGGATATCGTGAAAAAACCACTGATGTTTTGTAAACTAATCTATCTGGTTCCATAAAGCAGTGCAGTAATTACCCAACCTTTTTTGCTGTCGCGTCCAAATTGGAGATTGCAAATTTCCTGTTTTCTTCCCATGGATAGTATTTTGGGGAGGTATTTGATATGATTGTTAGGTTAAAATGGAATTTTCTGGAAAAATGTGAACACGCTCGTTTAAACCAAAACATATTTTCTCGGTACCTAACCAGAAAGAAGATAATGTTTTTGTCTTGTGTTTGGACCACTATTCAGGTCCTGGGACCGATTTCACTAACGCTTTGCGATGATCGCTAATCCCCAAATCAATCGCTAAACTCGAAATCCATCGCAACTTTGCGATCAACTTCGAAGAACGATTTCACAAAAACTCAGCGATGGCGTTGGCCATCGCTAGTTGTTATTTAGCGATGAATATTTAGCGACGACTAATTTGTCATCGTAAATGGAAACATTCATCGCTAAAGTACAATTTCGCGCCATTTGTTTAGTATTTTGAAGGTTTGGTGAATTTCAGTGTGTCTCGAAATGGCGTTTCAGTTGTTGTACATAAACAACGCAAGAGCATTACCGAGAGAAAGGGTTTTCAGGGACAGGAAAAATCCTCTGGATTCATACAATGACAAAAGGGTGCACAAATATTATCGGTTTACGCGGAATGGTGTCATGAGAATTATTGACATTTTAGAGCCACATCTCCGCCTTTCAACTCTTAGGAGCTACGCAATAGATGCAACCATTCAAGTATTAAGCTCTCAGGATGCTTCTATTCCACAACATCCGAGCATCATGGCATATAGTCGCTATAGTGTCTGCGCTGCAGCTGAATCGTGCATCAAGTCACCGAATTTCTGGTTGTTTACGCGTTACTAAGCGATCGTCCTCGTCCAATAAATGTATTTATAATTAATACTCATCGCTATTGCGACGGCTTTAGTGAAATGCAAAATTCATCGCCATCGCAATAACGATGGATTTGAATTTAGCGATCATTCTAACGATGATCGCAAAATATTGTGTTAGTGAAATCGGCCCCTGGTCTCTAGCAGGTATTAAGCGTACAGTTTAATATGGGCCACCTGCACCTTTATTCCCATAATAATGTGTATTTTGCACTTTATCAAACAATGTCTTTTGATTGTTAGTTATACAGTACTTGTCACTTAAAGGGCCCCTTATTTGGGATTTTTATCAATGAAATCTATGCTATAAAACTAATATACTCAGTTACATTCATAAAAATCCTATTTGGAGCTTGTTTTTGGAGTTAAAACAAAGGTTTTTAGTTTTTATGCTAATGAAAAAATGCATATTCATGACCAAGCTCATGATGTCACAAGAGGCAAACACAGGAAAGTCACATTAGACTGTACACAAAAGATTCCACCTTTTTTCTCAAACGTCCTGGAACTTTTGTAATCCATGACTGTTTGAGTTTGTTCTCCATGTTTACTGACATTGTAAGCCATGACGAAACTGGGGGAGAAAACTGCAGCAATTTGCCACAAGTCCAACTTGAAGTTTTATGTTTTTTTCTTAACTTTTCCCTTCTGTCCTCCTTACGTGATGCACTCCAAACAGAGCCCTCTGTCTGTGGTTTATTGCAATGAAATCTTCAAAGTTGAAAAAGGCTACCTTTTATTGATTTTACATCCAAACGAACAATATGTCTTGCTGAACAAGTAATCCACCATATGAAGCAAAGAATAAGCAAAAAGTTGTTTAGCATGTCATAGGCCCTTTAAAGGCCAAATACAGGATTTGCAGTTATCCAAAATTTTACTTAACGAGTTGACAAGACAAAACCGACTAAAAGTGTTGATGGGTCATTCCGTGTCAAATCACCTAGAGGGTTGTCGGGGGTCCGACTAGGATTTTGACGAAACGTTTTCTAAAAATACCTTAACCTATGTCATGAACATCTACACAAGTTCGAGGCCAACTCGCTGCTGAGATATGACCTCCAGAAAATGCCTATAGCCTCCCTACTTTTTTCCAATCATAGCCGTGCCATTGAAGTTTTTTGGAGGCCTGTATCTCAAAAATGCTTGGGAAACTTTACCTGAAAATTGATATACATGTACACATTGAATGCCATCCAATCTGCATGTTTCTGCTATCAAAAGTATGGTACTATGTTTCCTTTACAAGATGTAGCTCCCCGAAACCCTCATTTTTAACCTTTGCATTTTCTGGCAAACAAACATCACATTATTTTTTTCCCCAAGTAAATGTAATAATGTAATAATAATGTAACGGTGGACACTTGTATAGCGCACAATTCTACCCTAGGGTACTCCTGGCGCTGTTGCCATTAACATTATCGCTGCCATCAGGAAATCACCAGAACCATTTAGCTTGAACTAAGTGGCTACCTGACCAAGGCGCACAACCCTATCAGCAGTTAGATTGTGGCATTCCCCCTATTACAGCTCCCCAAAAATTGCTTGGGTTGACGAGGCAATCAAGATTAAGTGTCTTGCCCACAGACACAAACACGTTGGCACAAGTGGGGCTCGATCCCCCAATCCTTCGATCACGAGCACGGCTGGATACCCACTATTTTTGTGGAAGAAATTGCCAACTGAAGGTGCTTTTAAAAAAAGTTGTCTGCAGACAACTTTTTAGCCATTCATTCACCACAAAAACCATGCATTTGTAGAACTAGTCACACAAAAAACTAGTCACAAAGGCTTCAATCCTTGCCTCCCTGAGTGAGTTTGCAACATTACCTGCTGTCTCAGTAAACAAAAATGTCCCCCCCCCCCTCCCCCGTGTTTTCATCCAATTGAACCCCCAAATTGTTACCATAATCTCAGCAAAATTAATCCCAAATTGAACTCGTCTCTAGAGTTGGAAGTTTATTGAGTCACAGGGGAAAACCTTGCACAGCATTTCTTAATGCAGGATATCGGTCTCGTCTACTGTGACATCCTCCTAGTTACTACCTGAAGACCCCAGATCCCTGTGGGAATGTCTGATGGAACTCCATCGGGGAGGAATAAATTGTCAGCGTATGTCTTCTGTGTAATGAATTAGGCTCAGTCTCTGAACTCTAAAAAAAAGTAGAACATGTTTAACAAGATTTATAAGGACGGTGTTGGCAAGGGTTTTTTCTTCCCACATTGGCCTAAATTGTAATTCCAGTACAGTGGAATTATTCAAACATAAGAATTGTTGGCTGTTGTATCTTCATTTTCAAATGAAATTTAAGGGCAGTATACACATGATTGGTACAGAAATGTTCACAGATTTACACATAACTTACACAATATAAACATGATGATGGTAGAAAACTTCCCCTGAAATGGTTTAGTCTGAAGTGCTATATTCTTTGAGAAATTAGTAAAACAATTAATTTTCGTCTCACAAGAAGAAAATTTACTTTGCCCCAAAACCATTTCGCCCTGAACCACTTCGCTCAAAAGCCACTTCGTCCCAAAATCACTTCACCTAAATGTCACTTCGCCCAAAAAGCACTTTGTGGTTTTTGAGCGAAGTGGTTTTTGGGCGAAGTGACTGTAAAGCTTTTTTGACTGTTTTCTCAAAAGTTAGACGAAATACGGAGCTGATTTTTGCTCAGGTTGGTTTTAATCATGCATCTTCAATCACACAGGGGGATAAAACTATTTGTAACGGTTTACCAATCATGTGTTCTGCCTTTAAGGATGGAATATTTGGAAGATGAATGGTTCCATTCAGCTTTCTTTCATTGGGTTTTCAGTCCACTCTATACATGTGTATGGGTTTTCGTCTCTAAAACTGAGTATTGTTTGAATACCATTGGTAAACAAATATTAATTTTAGGATAAAATCTGCCCTAGATATATACACACAGCAATATAAATGTATCTTTAAAGGCCCTATAGATGAACTGTTTTTTAGCGATTCTGGGAATAACTCATCCGAAGAAATTTCAGCTAAAAGGTACCACGTCTATCTTCTAAAAACATGAAAATCCATTATGCGTTTTATCGGTCTTGGCTGGGTGTTTGAAATATTCGTTCTCAGTCGGTCGCGTACTATGTGGTTCGCGTCATGCACTCTGTGGCGCGCGTCATACTGCATGTGTGCGTGACCCACGTGATGCATTAAAAAAATGCATACACACAGTACACAACGCCCATTTCGGACTGTCCAGATGAGAAGTAGATTGTTTGCAAACGATCTAAATAATTTCATCTTCATGGACTATTTTCTAGTAAAATTATATCTTCTCGGGCGGAAACATTTCATTGGATAGTTGCTACCAGTTTGTCATCTCGTTGGTTAACTTTTGGGGTCATTGCAAATGATACAGTGGGCCTTTAATGGCATGTATAAATTCCACTGTATGTCACTTTTTTTTTGGCAGGCGATGGCCAGAATCTTGCTTGTGCTCTTGCCAATAAATCAGCCCAAGTCTTCAAGATGCCACTCACTGGCAAAGGGACAAGTTTTACAGGTTGGTGTAGCTATAAGTTATGATAGCTTCTGTTTCTTTGCCTGTACCTTTGGGCTTTTTGATATCGTTTGCTCACCCCAAATTTGAGTTCTTTGGACAGTTCAAATCAAACCAGCGTTGTAGCGTTCAGGACTGGTCTTTCTGCAAACCAGTCTTGTAGCCTTGTGCAAATCCTCTGGACAAAATCATCAGGGGTACCGTTTGCGCCCAGACAAAAAATTGCCGCCGGGACAAAAATAATCCATTTTCCCCTCTAAAATGCTTTCAAAATACAGCCAAGTCATTCCAAAATTAGGTGTAAAGTCACCAAACATGATTAGCTAGCCACTGGTGTCATTATTGTTCACTTACCACGCATCTATCGCATCGGCGAACCAATCTGTGGTCAATAACTGCCTTGCTGTTGCATGCATTCGTTTTGAACAGCGGGCTCACAGGGTGAACACTGATTCGCCGCATAAGGGCACTGCTCAGCCTGCCCGGACAAGAAGTTTAGCAGTGGAGAACACTGCATAATATTGTGTAAATCGGTCCATTATTGCCGAAAATAGGCCCCTGATCAGTCTTGGGGAGGTGGAACTGAACACCCGTAACAATCGACTCTAAGGCTCGCTACGATTGCTTGAAACCAGACCGCATCGCCCACCTTCAAAAGCTTAACCGGAGAGGTTGAACTCCATCAGTTTAGGCCTTTAAACTGCCTGGTGGCAGCACTACTGTAGGGTATCGTCAGATACCGTATCGGCCGACCGATCCTGGGGAATAGGTCTCCCCCTCTCATTTTTGCCACAATGGTGGTAGCAGTGGGATTTGTTGTTCCCCTTCTCTCCGTTTTTGCCACAATGGTGGCAGCGGTGGGATTTCTCTTTTTGTAGTTCCTCCCGATTTCGCCACAATATCACAAACACGACCAGGGTTGATGCTTACATGAAGCAGATGGGTACAAACAGTCATGGGTGAATTTAAGATGACAGGCATGCAGTATCAACCGAAACAGTGTTTGAATGACTATTACTTTATTACAGCATCCATCTTAAAGATAGTATACATGATTGGTAAACTGTTACAAATAGTTTTATCCCCCTGTGTGATTGAAGATATGTATGATTAAAACCAACCTGAGCAAAGACCAGCTCCGTACTTCGTCTAACTTTTGAGAAAACAGTCAAAAACGGGTTTGCAGTCATTTCGCCCCAAAAACACTTCGCCCTGAACCATTTCGCCCTGAACCACGGCCTGTACACAAAGTGGTTTTGGGGCGGTGGCTTTTGGGTGAAGTGGTTTGAGGACGAAATGGCACTTGGGTGAAGTGGTTTGTGGACGAAATGGCACTTGGGCAAAATGGTTTTAGGGCGAATTCAATTTGTCTCATGAGACGAAAAATAATTGTTTTACTAATTTCTCAAAGACAATAGCACCTCAGACAAAACCATTTCAGGGGACGTTTTCTATGGTCATCATGTTTATATTGTGAAAGTTAGGCGAAAATCTGTGAAAATTTCTGATTTTCGAGATACCAATCATGTATACTGCCTTTAAGTTGTGTGGTAGATATGTCTTTACGGACTGCCGGAAGTAATGCATAGTTCCGAGATTGCCCAGTTAACCCCGCCCCCTTAGATATTGTTGCTATGTGCTCACAAGCCATCGCAAACAAATGGCGACACACAACGTACAAAGCAACGGGACTCGGCATGGAAAGCACAGATTCATTGGAGAAAACTCAAAGGTATTTGTGTTTTAGGGTCGACAGTTACCGTAGCACACACTGAGCGAAGGGCTAGTAATGCAGGGATGACATATATATTCATAAAAATGCGCTTTCCTACCTTTGAACAGCGAATCGCCTGACATTGAAACCAAAATTCACCCGGTCACTGGCGCATACAACATACAAACTGTATGGGCATAAAATCGCGTGATTTTTGTGATGATTGCATCACTTTAACCTATGATTGATTGACAGGTCGGAACTATGTATTGACAAGTAGTGAACAATACGCGTGACTCAACGGTGTAGTAAGCACGCGTCAAAGCTTTCTTCACTTGTTTGAAAGTTCCTCCGCTTCCCCTTCCCCTTTCTCCCCCCTTCCCCCTTGCTCCCCCCCCCCCCCTTCCCCCTTGCTCCCCCCCCCCCATCCCTGCACCCCTTTTTCCACCTCTTTCCCCTGCCCATCCCACTCCATCATCTTCATCTCCCGTTGTTCATGTGACTGTTTTTGACTATGACAGGACATAATGCTGGAGTGAACTCAGTCCATTGGAGTCACAGTAACCAGTGGCTTCTCACAGCCTCAGATGATAAGACTGCACGCATCTGGTCCAAATCGGCCTCATCGGACCCACTACTTATCTTAAGCCACACAGTCAACAACATTGGAGTTGAGAGGACAAATGTCAGCGACAAGGTGGGCTTGAGTTTTAAAATATATAAAATATTGATTGGGCCAATAAATGTCTGATTTCTGATCAGGAGTAATTGGCTCCAAACGCAACGCATCAACTCAGTATTCTTGGCACTTAACTAACCACACATGCAGTAAACAGGGATGTGATTGTTCCGGGTTTTTCATGAACTTTCTTTTATCTCAGTGGCCTGTGATAAAGATTTTTCCGGGAAAAAACAGAACAAATCACATCCCTGAGTAAACGTCAGTGAATTTCCACTCTGCTACAGCGACGTAAGCGACGTTTCAATCCCCTGAGGAAATCCACGCAAATCTGTGTAGTAAGGTGGCTGTTGCGTTCAGCAAACACGCTCCAGTAATTTTTTGATGTAATTAAATGAAATCAGTCATGTTATGGTGAAAATTTAAAATGTCTATATTTTTTTTGAAATTGGTTTAAGTTTTTGTTCTTTGTCGCGTTCATTCGATAATTCCTGTGACAGTTTTATTTACTCCGCATTTAAAAAATATTAATCAAAATGTCCTGTTACATAAAAATAGCGACCAATCCGCGAGCGCGTTAAATCGGAGATGGACTTTGTTTACAAACTGCGCGTACGTGTGGTGAAGTTTGACACCGAACACATTATAACAAGCGTCCTCAGTGGTCCTGTCGCTTGTTCTACAGCGAAATGGGGCCGGCTTCAACAGGGCCTCGGTATGCCAAGTAGGGAAATGTGTTGCAAGAGGATGGATCCAACTTTATAGGTAAAAAGTTGGTTGCGCCAGTACAGTCATTCTCGCCAGTACAGTTGTTCTCCAAAATACAGACGATGTGCTCTTTGTTTATATCTAAACTGCCATCTGTTGAAAATTGGTCTCCGTTATGAGCACGCATCCTGTTTTGCATAATGTGTCAAAGGTCACATAATTCAAAGCCATTTGACATGCGACCTCATTCCTAAACCAAATTTATGCAGAACATGATGCGTGCCCATAACGCCGGGCATGTTTTGGTTTGCTGTGATGCCAGAGGGCACATCGTCTATGAAAATGATAGAGGGCTTCCAAATTGTGGAATGATGCTGCTGGGTTTTTAGCATTCAAAATGGCATTGCATTTTTCCCACTGCATGTACATGTATGTGTAGAACAAAAAGGACAAAAACAACAGGAACAAAAATTAAAAACATCAAATCCGCAACACTACATGTAAGTCTTCACTTCTGTTGTGAATTAACGTCCCAAACAACTCGGCCATAGTACTAGAAATCGAACACGAATTCAAATTTTGTCCTAATAATATAAGTGAAAAGTTGCCCTTGAAACGTGCTACCCATCCAGCAACTGAGTGCAACCTCTGCCAAGTCTTTATTACCTGTGTTGGCACATTAGAGTACCTTTTTCCTATGATTGATTTTCACAACTAATACAATCAGGAAGTCTGTAGTGCTTTATACCATCTAATTGTGCTTGTCTCACTTCCCTATCAACCCCAGGGGGACAATTGCACCTTTG
The DNA here is from genome assembly GCA_037783545.1 of Henricia sp. BOLD:AAB3569. Lineage (NCBI taxonomy): Eukaryota > Metazoa > Echinodermata > Asteroidea > Spinulosida > Echinasteridae > Henricia > Henricia sp. BOLD:AAB3569. Next base: position 80,202 of record JBBELK010000572.1, read on the forward strand.
CTAAGGAAATCACAGCTGCCAGGTTTTACTACGTGGATCGTTTCATTCTGCTTACATGCGGAAACAGTCTCTACCTCTACAAATATGTCATAGATTCCGCATTGGACGACATCAAAAGGTGATTTAACTATTCTTTATTTGTAACATACTCCTCTAAAAAGAAACATTTCTCTTTTTAAAAATATCAATTCTTGATCGGAACAGAAGTTTGTTGAATACAGTGAACTTGTGGATAACAAGGCACCGATTGATCAAGGTACATGTACTCAGTGTTTGCCTTTAATTTTTTCCCAACTGGCCAACAGGGCCAGTTGGCTTAAGTCTTTACTGGCCCATCAGCATTTCAAGTGGCCTGGTTCAAATTGTTTTTTTAATTTTTTATTAACTCACAGCCAGTTGTTTGAATTAACCACATGTTAGCGAATAAACAAGGAAAATTTGGTACATTTTCCATTCAATTTTCTCTAAAAGGAGGCACTGTATGATAATACCCTACCTAATGCATTTTTTTAAAACAATGTGTGAGTTACAGCATGGGTCTGTTTTATTTCAACTGGCCAGCCAGACCATTTGGGGAGGCTTTCCAACTGGCCCGAGACAATTTCAACTGTCATTTGGCCAACGGACCAGTGCTAATTAGAACACTGGTACTACTGTAGAATCGCTTTCAAGGCTGCTCCACTTAAGTGATTTCTTCTAGGTCCAAAGCACTACTCCCAAATGGCTCTTTCCATAAAATTTCTTTACTTTTCACAAAATGGCCAATAAGTGAGCAGCAAGTCGTCATCTACATGTACATAATTTGACATTACATGTACCATACAGTTCTCAATCTAAACAAAAAATTTTAATCTGAATTTTGAGAATTCTAACTTGAATTTTCATGTGGTTTGAGGAAATCTGTTGAAAAACAATAAATGTCACAACTAAATCCAATTTAGTTGACTGTTGCTCCCATATTTTGTTACAAATAATGAAGGTTTTAATAAATTTATCTCTTTAAATCACTGGTATTTCTGAGTACTACTGACTAATGACATTAGTTTGTCCAAAATATGTACTTAATAAAAATATTACAGACATAACAGGGATAACATCTGCAGAGCTGCCGACACTCCCGGATTTGGGGAATACATCTGGGAAAACGGGTTCATTCCGTGACTCCAAACACATTTAAAAATCCCCAAGGTTGTTACATATAATCCATGAGGGTTTTTATCCATGGCATGACTCACAAAATTAGTCATTTTCTGAAGAATCTGTTGCAAAATCCGAGAGGGTTGGCAGCTCTGTATCTGCCGTTTTCATGGAACGACATGCTAAAATCTCATATTGTGCTGGAACGACATGCTAAAATCTCATATTGTGCTGGAACGACATGCTAAAATCTCATATTGTGCTGGAACGACATGCTAAAATCTCATATTGTGCTGAGCTCAGGTGGGACTCGAACCCATGACCTACCGCATTCTAGGCATACTAATGTGCTGTTAATAATATGGCTTTTTTTTTTACAGATACCAAAGCAACAGCCGTTACAAATTAGTCCAATCCTTCCAACATGAAGAGGCCCAACAAATAACAGCACTTTCTGCCGTCAATGGCTTTCATTCATGTATCCTTTTCAATTGCACATGTATTCACTGCCGGTTACTTCCGGCAGTCCGTAAAGACTACCTACCACACAACTTAAAGGCCCTGTAGATGATCTGTTTTTGAGCGATTTTGCGAATAAAACCGTTATAAATCAAAAGAAAGACATCAACAAACTCATCCGAAGAAATTTCAGCTTTGTCAAATGTACCACGTTTAAAAAAACCATGAAAATCCATATGCATTTTCCTGGTCTTGGCAGGGTGTTTCAAATATTCGTTCTTAGTTGATCGGGTACTATGTGGCTTGCGTCATGCACTCTGTGAAGCACATACTGCGTGTGCGCGCGATCCATAAAAATGCATCGCGCTGGAACACGCACACGGAGTACACAGCGCCCGTGCATTTTGGACCGCGTAGATGCGAACCAAAAATAAGTAAATCGTTTGCAAACGATCTAAATAATTTCATCTTTACGGATTATTTTCTGGTAAAATTATATCATTTTGAGCGAAAACCTTTCATTGGATAGTTGCTATTAATTCAATCTTTACTTTCAGAACTTTTCCCCTGTAAACTCGTCGATTACTTTTTGGGGTCATTGCAAATGATCCACGGGGCCTTTAACAATGTTATCTAAGAATTTCGGTGCCGATGTGAAACTCGGTACGTAGGGCGTACGGGTACATGTACGTCCCAGAGACTGGCGGATCGCATTAAACGGCATGCTCCATCCTCCATCCTCAGCAACCTGCCTGCTTCCCGCAAACAGCCGTCGCGTGTCTGCAAGAACGCTCGCAAAGCTGCCACACAGCCTGAATGCACATCTGCTATATGACAACACTTGCTTGATCACCCCGAGTGCTCGAAACAATACAGCAAACAGCAGTTCACTGTACTAGCCAGAGCACACAGTATCATGCATCTGAACATGCTTGAGGCTACATTCATTCACTTCACAAAACTTGTGTTGTGTCGTCAGAAAGAATTTGTACACACGCTCTATGTAATCTAACTGCGCATGCGCAGTAGCGTGCTCCGGCCCTGCTGTTGTCGAGCTGACCAATTAACGCTCGGCATTCTGGACACGTCAATCCCGCCTTTAGCCGTATATATTGTCGATATCGTCACCACGCCATTCTTGCATTTTGCTTTGATGAGTGCAAGTCGAAAAGTGCTTTAGCATATGTCTTTGTTGTACTCAATTCGATTTTCCAAAAGTACACATGTGTACCGAGCAAGAAAAAATGTAAATTTACAGTTTAATCAAAATTTAAATTTTTTTTTTGTAATTAGCTGATATTAAAATATTCAAATGACAGCTTCATTATGCATTACTCCACAAAGCTTTAGTGAACTGAAAATTTCCAATCTCAGATGGACTGCTTTTTTCAATCCAATTTTTGCAAACTTCAGATTGATAAACTTGCAGTACGTGTGCACCACATACTCTGTATGCCAGTATGAACCAATGTGCATTCTCACGCAAAAAAATAGGTGCCCCCTATAGGCCTATTCACACTGGAGAGCGGTAACGGGATTCCGCGCGGTAAAAATATAGACTACGCGGTTTTCTATTGGACCATTCACATTGAGAGCGGGAACACCGTGCGGTTGGACGGTAAACCGCGGCGTTTAGAAACCAGAGCGATTTTTTTCAACAATACCGCGCTGAGACTGTGCGTCGTGGCTAATCAGCGTTCGCGTTGGGTATGACGTCACGCACTGGCCGAGGCCAGCTGAAAAAAAAGGCGTCCTATAGGACGCCATTTTTTTATACGCAAGCAACAGCACCGAGAGTTTGATCCTGGAAGTTAAGAAATATCCACAGTTATATGACACGAGTTTGGAAGCTTACAAAAATGCTGTTAAAAAACAAGACATTTGGGAGGCTGTTGGTGTGAGAGTGGACATGCCAGGTAAAAAATAAGAAGGATTTGGGATCATTTGCAGTACCACATCATGCCTCGCTTTGTACGTGTAGTAACGTTGCACGTGCACAGTTGTACTGTACTACATGTACATGCCCTTTTCTGAAGGATTTCATGAACACAAATTCTTCGCCTTTTCTTTTCTTTGGCACGTAACCTTCTCGCCAATATCAGAAGTAACAGAGCTTCGTCAACGCACCGGCGATTTTCACGTGGGACGCCATTGTTTCATGGGAGTAATTTGCATATACCGCACGGGTTCCGCGCTCTGTATGAACGGGTAATACCGCGCGGCAAACCGCTTTCCGTTGCCGCTTTCCGTTACCGCTCTTCAGTGTGAATAGGCCTTATTGCAGACAGACATAAAATATCCCCAGCACCCCCTATTGCGGGTGCATGTGCCTACTTTTGAAGCCAAAAAGACACCCCTTAACCCGCAAAATTTGAAGGCACACAAAAATGGTGCCGGGTAACTAATCAAGGAACATCGTTACAGCATTTCCGATTCCCAAAATGGTGCCTGGAGTCTCATTCGCCACAATATTTACAGGATGTATGGCTCTTTATTTAGACAGGAAAAGGAGAGAGGGCCTATTGCAGGAGCATGCATTCTGAAGACTCTTTTACTTACCTTTAAGGCCATTCATAACAGCTCCGGGTTATCTTTCTGACCTTGTCCAGTTGTATACCCCATCTAGGTCTCTAAGATCATCATCGGACTGTCAATTGAGGGTACCTGCTCGCTCATCAACAAAATTCTATGGTGATAGATCATTTGTTTTTTCAGCGGCACACCTCTGGAATGGTCTTCTTAACAGCATGCGTCAAATTCATTCCATCAGTCATTTCAAGTCCCAGCTTAAGACACATCTTTTTGTTCAGTATTACCAGACTTGATGCTCTTGATGATGCTCTTTGGTTTTTAACGTTTAATTTTTTTAAATCTATGTACATGTATGTATGTTATCGCTTTGGTTTATACTGTAAAGCGCCTAGAGGCCCTGGAATTTGGCGCTATATAAGATTGCTATTATTATTATTATTATTAAGGGGGACTACATGTATTTGGGTCTGTCCACAGTAATGGGGTACATTTCTGTAACATTCAAGATCTTAGGTCCCAGTTCACTTCAAGCTAAACTGAGGAAATAACTTTTTCACCAAGGAGTAAGAAAAATAGTCCTACAACATACATTTGTGAAAACCTTGTGCACAAATTTTCCTATTACGCATGTAACAAAGACGGAAAAAAATGTCACAACATTGTCTGTCCACGTTACCTACGTAATAGGAAAATTTGTACACTTGCTTTTCAAAAATGTATGTTGTGGCAGCAATTTCTTACCTTTTGGGGCAAAAGTTATCTCCTGAGAACAAAACAAGGACATTTCTTTAATTCTGAGATAAACTAAAGACATCTGAAAGGAATTATTGACTTATTTTTCAAATGTACCCCATTACTGTGGACAGACCCATTTGCTCTTTTACGGGTCTGTGCGGACCTGCTTTTGAAGGCAGAAAACACCCCCTAACACGCAGTTTGGAACGAACATAAGTTCATACCGGCATACGAGTGATTCCCCCGGCAATACATGCACTCATGATCTGGCAAAATGTTCTCTCGTCTCGATTAAGGCCAGGTGTTTTTTAGTACTAGCCCCCGGATACATTGGATACAATCCTGATACACATGCCTAAGTAGTTCCTTATTAGTAAAACTGAAAACATTCATGTAGTCATCCATTTTAAAGTGGGTAACTATGTGCAAATGTGGACCCCTTTAGGGCATGTTTAAACACACATACACCATAACACACTAGGGTGAGGTCTTCATTTTGGTATTGCAATGTGGGTCTTTCCACAGTAAAGGGGGCATTTTGGCAACACAGACCATATTTTCGAGGAAATACTTTGTCTGGTCTCAAAATAAATGAAATAAGTTTCAGTTGTTCTGAAGAGATAACTTAGGCCTAAAAAGTGTTACAAATAGTGTGACAACATGCCTTTCTAAAAACCCTGTGTACAAATTTCCAATATATACGCTCGTAACCGGGAGGGACACTTGTGCTACATTTTAGGCCGTCCCGGTTACGAACGTATATTGGAAATTTGTACACAGGGTTTTCAGAAAGGCATGTTGTCACACTATTTGTAACTCTTTTTGGGCCTAAGTTATCTCTTCAGAACAACTGAAACTTATTTCTTTTATTTTGAGACCAGACAAAGGTATTTTCTGCAAAATACGGTCTGTGTTGTCAAAATGCCCCCTTTACCGGGGAAAGACTGATGTGTAAGATCTTTGGATAATTTAAACAGAGCCGGGAGGTCATTGCCCAGTATTGTCTTCATATTGACAGCCCAGCTTAATGGGAAACATAACCGTTGAGTGATTCAGCATAATATGTTCTGGTTCAAATTTGTTCACGTGTGTTTGCAGCCTGTCCTGCATTGAGAAAGGGAAGTGCACGTTTCTTTGTGAATTTCCAGGAGGCAAGGGTGCCATTGAGTCTCCAAAATCAAGACAATGCGATACTTAAAGAGGAAGAATCCCCCTTGACGAAAATCCAGCATTTAGGCTTTTTTCGATAGTCCAAACATCCCTCTTGCTGACGTGGATTTTTATTATTTTTTAATTGTCAGTTTTAAGTGGATAAAATGCAAGCAAAAGTGCGCTTTTCGAAAATGAGATTTTCGCGATTTCTGAAACGCTCATTAGGTATTCATGATATGTGCGTGACCCCGTGACGCAATCCTGAGAAAGAGAAGTCAACACGATAGTTAGCTCCATACGTTTACATGCAAAAAACTTGGAAAACCGTCTCTCATAGATGGTGTTTTTTGAAGAATTTTTCTTGTTCCAAAAAGCCAGAGATATGCCCAGTAGCTGCGTGGTTACATGTTTTACCAGACACTATGAAAAAAAAAGAGCAGAAAGATTTTCTTTTCTATTACCAAGAGAGAGAAAAATGAGTCGCTTATTCTATAACTTGTACGGCCGATGTCCAAACACGTGGAAACTACGCCCGCAGTAGACCGTACACAGACCGCTGTGAATGCCGTTCGTTCCGTGACAAAACCACCCGTCGCAATGCACCAGTATTTACTTCAAAAGAGCTTCATTGTGAGCCACAATTTCACCGTTTTTTTACAAAACGGGTAATAGTAGATTGTTGTCATATTTAATGAAGTGTTTTTCACGTTTGTATTTTGAATTACAAGGACAAAACAGGCATGATAAACATTCACTTCGTGTATTTTCCATTCAATACTGCACAGGCCGTTTTGTATGTTTCTCAGGATGACGTCAAAACCCTGTTGATAAACAGACCAAGTGACCTCGAGCGTTTCAGAATTTCGGGTGAAGAGGGTCAGAACTACTTTACGTTTTAAGCAAAAGCCTGTCGATTTTTTGTGAAAAACAAGTTGTGATGGTGTTGTAGACACATACACCTCCATGATAAACAGCAAAACTCAAAAAATGTGGAAGGGGGGATTCTAGCTGTTTAGGTTATGATCGGCCATAGAAAAACTTTACATGTACATGCACTCATTTCATCTCACATGGATCTCCTCGGATGGTATGACACCTACCAACTTGAATCTGTTCATGTATACCCCAGTCTGAAAGTTGCTACAAATTGATTTCACCCTCCCAGAAAAAAAGTAAAAAATTCCCTTGACTGTTTTTGTGTCTTGCACTTTCCACAAGGTGATTTTCCCTCATCTACATGAACTTGAAACACCTGATCAAAAATGTCAAACCTGTACCCTGAACATTCACCCTGGCCTACCCAAGACGGGGAAACACCTGTTTTCCTCCAAGATTTCATGTCTAACGCTTATCATGAAATGTCACCATAGATTAAACAATTTCTCGTTGGTCTTCCTTGAAGGAGATGCAGTATGTCTACAGCTCCATTGATCAGGGTCCAATTACCCTTTTGTGTGCTTAGCATGTCGCGTCTAGTGTACTGACGTACTTCCTTTAACATGCAAACTTAGTATCCACTTGACCAGACTAAATTTTTGTTATGTGGGGCATGTGGCAGGTGCGAAGTACAGCAATGAGAATCAATGTAACGTACTCGCTATAGGAGAGAATATAGCATAAAGCAACCAGATTGCTGATTGTTAAGCAATGGCATGCACCACGTAACATAGTATGTGACTTTCTGAACTGCACCTCTATTTGAACGTGGAGAATTCAGGGCACCAGCCATTATTTATTTATTTATTTATTTATTTATTCATTCACCACATCCAACAGCGGAAGAACCGCCAATTACAGGAATGGGATCAATTAACATAGATATTCGAATAACTATCAACTTCTAAGTTTAATTAGAAACGGCCAGAGACACCGGGGAATCCCTCCCCTTGCTCTTCACGAAAGAATGCTCTGGGATCTTAAAAGTGCGTTACATGTAACACACTGCTGGACCAACGGCTTTACATTAAGTGCGATTAAGTGCCTTGCTCAAGAGCACAAGTGTTACGGCCCGGAATCGAACCCACATTCTAGTACTGGCACAGGAACTAGAGTTCGACGCGCTAGACCGCTCGGCGCTAGACCGCTCGGCCATTTTGATTTTTAGCGGTACGCAGTGTTTGCTAAGGGGCCGTCTAAAGTTGTCAACACACAGGACTACAAAGCGTAAAAAGGGGGAGAGGCGGTCGAGGGCAGCGTACGACTTTACACGCACTTTAAAATGTACTAGTGAAAATGTACTATAGTGAAAACAAGTTAATAAGTAGTATTTCGGGGGAGGGAGCTCAGGGTGTCTGGACAAATACGGTATTTTTTTAGTTTATGTCCCAACTCGAATTTAAGGAAAATAATTATTGGAATCGATAGCTTGGACGATTTTAGAATAGGAATACTATACATACATTTCCAGCTGCCTTTGCATAGTTAGTGATACAAATAACAATATCAGTCAATTTTATTTAAACATTATCAATTGGCGATAGGTTATGTATCCCTCCCTTCCTATACCCCCTGCACCCCCCATTCCCCCCCCCCCCCCCCCCTTCCCCCCCCCCCCCCCCCCCCCTTCCCCCCACTCCCCAGGCAGAGACATAACAATCTTATCCACATACTGACCTGGATATAATTCAAACCAGGGCCACAGAGGTGGAAGGCGGGGAATGTACCACTATGCTAATCTGATTCCCCAGCTCCTAGCTGCCCTTTATATCCTATCATACATGTAGTATACCTAGTGCCTCCTTACATCACGTACATGTAATCTGGTAATACCTACATTTATGACCTGGGAGTGGCTTACAAATTAATACCACACCAGTGAGATTTCATTTTTAGTTCTGGAGGGCTCTCATTAAAAGAATGTAATGGTATGAGTTTAAAGGCCTACAGTGATAATCAGCATTTCCGGTTTCTGAAGTGACTAGGAGTATGTCTACTCCCCATGGATTGAATCACTCCCAGCACGTTGCGTTCTTCAATCATGTTTCTGGTGCTATATTCATCAGAGAGAGGCAATTTAAAGCTAAAGTGATTGCTTGAGGATACAAAAATTTGGCAGCAGCAACAGGCGTGTGTCTTTGACCTTTAGCTCAAATGTCTAACCATTAACACACTGTGCCTCCCTCTCTTGACTTGATTCACAAAATATCAGTACCTAATTATGTGCTCTTCATTTAAAAATAGGTTTTAAAGGTAATATTACAACTAAACCGTTACAAATACATGTAGTTTCATCTCCCTGTGTGATTGAAGGTATATGCATGAATATATATTGCGTCGTTTGGGCAAATTACATCTATTTAATAATTTCTGTGGTTAGAAACTTAGGTTTGGGGATATCTCCTTAACTGTTTGCTGCTTCAGATATCGTTATGTGTGCCGGGTCCGACAAGTCGCTCAAGTTTTTCGATATGAACGTTGGAAGGTGTGTAAGAAATATACCTGATGCGCACACTAGATCGGTTCACAGGATATGCCAAAATGAGGTGAAAAGGACTCTTTATTTACTATTTTAGTGCAGTAAACTCTTATTCATAAATACCTTAGACAGTTTACACATCTCTATTGGCTGAGAACACGTCATGTGGCCAGTCTTGCCTGGCCCGCGTTTGTGCCCGCGCATGGACACTCACAATAGGGGCGTTTGAGATGCTTACACTGTGTAACACCAACTTACACCAGAGCGTTCTTTTAGCCATCACGTGATACACGAGTCTGCCCCAGTGGCAGCCACCACTGCCCGAGCTCGCGGCAGGGTCTCTGGTGTAATGACGTCATCTAGTAACCGCGAGTAGTAAAACATGGCGGACAGTTTGGAATCGCGACGTGAGTACAAAGAAAAACACAGATAAAAGGGAATAGGGCTGTAAATACGTTTTGCTGAATCAGTAGATGTCTGTGGGCATTGACAAAGTTTATTGCGGTACTTTAGGGCAACTGTTTTTGCGTAGCACCGGCTTCATTTTTCATTGTGAGTTAAACGATAACGGCGTTTATAAAGCTCCACCCGGCATTAGCCTTTGACATGTGTTCCCAGAAACCCCGTGTCGTTCGTTTTGCATCTTCTGGAAGTTTCCCCTGGTGTAAACCCTGTGTTGCCCGGTGTAAGCATCTCGAACGCCCCTACAGAAACTGCACAATGGATGTAATGTACGTACCGGGATAACTTAAGAAAAAATTCAATGTGCACCCGCCCTAAAAGGTCTCAAAAAGGTCTCTACTATATCCCATGTTTCTTTGATTTGGAAACATATACTCACCACAATGTATCAGTATGTATCAGTATCACACCAAACTACATACAGAATTTCCACATGTTCTTATCTAGAGATCCACACACACCAACTTGATCCATGTTGACAGTTTTACCTCCTTCCGCATACCTTTTTTTCCCTCTGAAACTTTAAGGGTTCGGCCTATGTCAGTCACCCGCCAACAGCTTACGACCTTTTCTTAACGGCTGCAGTTACTGATAGCATTAAGCTGTGGGATGTGCGTACTAACAGGTGAGCCGAATTATGCCCCCTTCACTTTCCTTTCCCTTCCCCACAACCCCCGCCCCCTTTTGCACTTTTGCTCAGGTGCTCTCATTACCAACATCTTGGACCAAATTGGTCTCACTTAAAGGTAGTATACATGATTGGTAAACCGTTACAAATAGTTTCATCCCCCGGTGTGATTGAAGGTATACATGATTAAAACCAACCTGAACAAAAATCAGCTCCGTACTTCGTCTAACTTCGCCCTGAACCACGGCCTGTGCACGAAGTTGTTTTGGGGCAAAGTGGCATTTGGGCGAGGTAGTGTTTGGACGAAGTGGTTATGGGGCGAAATGGCCTTTGGGCGAGGTGCTTCAGGGCGAGGTGGTTTTGGGGCGAAATGAATTTACATCTCGCGAGACGAAAAATAATTGTTTACCTTATTTAAAGAACGCTGGATGCCGCAATAGGGCGACATTTCGGGAAGACTCTCCCCGGGGACCACCGAAATTTCAGCAAGAGTCACTCAAAATGACACCTTATTTTTTTACCCAAAGCTTCCGGAGATGCTTCCAGACCAAAGAGAAAGAGCTCCAGTCCCGATAAAAATGGTTCTTGACCTAAAAAAAAATGGTTTTTGACCTAAAAAAAGATTTTTAAACTCAAAAATATTAGGGCGACACCAAAATGCGCCCTATTGAGCAGGTCGCCCTAATATACCTTTTTTACACACGATTTGTCGCCCTATCCTACAATTCATAGTTTTTTCTCAAAGACTATAGCATTTCAGACAAAACCATTTCAGAGGAAGGTTTTCTACCGTCATCGTGTTTATATTGTGTAAGTTATGTGTAAATCTGTGAACATTTCTGATTCCTCGAGATACCAATCATGTATTCTACCTTTAAAAGAGCATGTTCAGATTTTTCCAGAAAATTTATTTCCTTTTAACCAAACAATCATATGAAATACCTCTCCAAAATACTATCTATGGGAAGAAAACGGTACATGTACGTAGGATCAATCCTAAGATAAGAGTTTTGTGAAATCACCCCCTGGTCACCAGGGTTGTAGCAGGGATGTGATTGTTCTGGTTTTTCCTGGAACTTTCTTTTGTCTTGAGCATTGGTTTGTGACAAAGATTATTCTGGGAAAAACCGGAACAAATCACATCCCTGTTGTAGTCGAGTCCACCACAAGTGCCTGGGTCTTAATTCGAGTCACAAGCTATAATCAAATGAACTCCAACAGAGGCATTCTTTTGTGTATGTTCATCCTTTGCTTCTTGTTATTGGACTCGTGACGGACTTGTTATTATTATTATTATTTTTTATTCGGCCATAATTAGACAAGATGCATGTACAAATACAAAAAATAACAATTACAAACAAAATGAACTTATAGATCAGTTTTTGGAAGGGAAGGGGAGAAGTAAGGATTAAGGGAAGGAGGGATGAGGCGGGGATTAAAGGAAGTAGGGGGTGGAAGGAGAAAGAAGACAAAACAAGCCTATCTAGACGGCCAGGATAAACAAAAGTGATATTCACTGTAGCTCGGAAGCCTGTTTATCCAAAATCACGGACTTGTGATTTTATCGGCTCTGGACTTGTGAAAGACTTGTGATGGACTCGACTACAACCTTGTTGGTCACTGACTCAATTGTATCAATCCATTAAACCATCTCAACTCCCTAGGAAGTATGTAACTCTGGCTACCCTGTTTTAAACTCTGTTCATTCTCTTTGAAGCAGTGTTGTAGGACTCGAGTCACGATTTTCGTGACTCGGAATCGACTCAAGTCGCATTGGAAAATGACTCGGACTTGGACTCGACCTTGATGACTCGGACTCGACCTTGATGACTCGGACTCGACCTTGATGACTCGTGACTCACGAGTCGCATACATGTATTTAAAAATTCGCGCGGTTAATGCATGATTTTTGGTGAACAAGTGACTCGTGACTCGGACTCGAGAAAAGTGGCTCGTGACTCGGACTCGGACTCGAGGCTAACGACTCGAGACTTGGACTCGGACTTGAGGCTAGTGACTCGAGACTCTGACTCCGACTCGAAGTTGGTGACTCGAGTACAACACTGCTTCGAAGTACTGCGTTCATTCTCTTCCAAGTACATTTGTCTTGTGAAATGCAAGTTTCTATCATACACCATCAAATTTAGAATGTCCAGATGGAACGAAATATTTTTTTTGATATGAGCATTGTGTGACTTTCTGAGTATACTGTGTCTTAAAATATTTATTGAACATGTGGAAAAGATCCTCACCTGGAATTTGTATTTCAGGTGTGTGAAGAGTTTTGAAGGCCACAAGAACAGAGCACACCAGTGTGGTGTTGCATTCAGCCCATGTGCAAAGTACATAGCCACTGGATCGGAAGACAAATCAGTAAGTATAAAAAGACAGATTGCATGATTGGAAAACTTTAAAAACAGGAACAACAGCATTACATAACTCGAGAATAATGTTGATAAACAGCCCTGTAAGACATTTCAGCCACATGGATGCAGTAAAATTTAAGAACCTGAAAAATCCATGCATGGTTTTTGTGTTTGAATGAATGGTAAAAACGGGTACAAAGGTAACATTTTACACAGGAAAAAATAATGTGGTGTTTGTTAATATTGGTATCAACACTTTTAGTCGGGTTTTTCTTGTAAACTTGTGAAGTAAGGTTTTTGATGTATTTGGGCTTTAACAATGGTAAAAAAAGAGCAAATTAATTATACTCGAGCCGAAAGATCAAGAACACTGCCATGGGTATGATCTCTTGTGGCAATATACATGTATACCTTCAATTAAACAATTTTGTTAAAGGGACAAACCGGCTTTGTTGGGCTATTTTGGGCTCGAAATAGACCCATACGTGATTCTGAAAGTCTTTCCGAAATAGACTGAAGAGAACCTGAAAAGAAACCACAAAATTTTGCAGTTTTTGAGCATTTTTTCAAAAAATCAAGGTCACATTTATCGGACCCAGATTCTGGTTCTGATAAATCACGTGGTCTTGGAGTTAGTTTTATTTCCAGCCGTAGAAACCAGCGCAAAGTGCGAGTTGCTTGTGTCATTCGCGGTTGGTTTCTCTTCTTGTTGGAAAATAATGTCCTACGAACACTATGTACATACCGTATTTTCCAATTTGTACACAAATCTGCCAACAGATTTCATAAGAAGGGTTTGTGGGTGTTGATACGGACGAGAGAATATCTCAGATTTTCGCGTCTTTGCTTCGCTGCGATAAATAATATCGGAAGAAAAAAACAGCAAAGACCTATTGAGGATGCTAAAGACACAAAAAAGTTGCGTTCAAGTTGTTTCCTCGAGACAGCGCTGACCTGAGGGATCATATACAAGGTGTGATGAGTCAGGGAAACGAGGAAACAAGGTTAAACACGTGTCGACCCATATCGAATGCCACCTTTATTTACAAACATAGTATGATACATAATACATCGCGACGGCTGGTAAAGCGTATTGACCCCCTTCGAACACGTGCAAATATGCCATTTTGGGAGTCAAATAATGCTGAGTCATTGTGGAAGCGATGTGCGTGCGCGGTTTAATTCACCAATGGGAGCCTTAGCATTGCGCATTAGGCACGCTATGGAGACACACAACGCGCGAGCACATTGCTTCCACACCAACGCGGCATTATTTGACTCCCAAAATGACGTTATTGGCACGAGCTCAACAGCCGAACATTTGTCTCTTTTGTTAATTTTAAACATTTTCGAGTTAATGCATAGTTCCGAGTTTGCTTAGTTAGCCCCGCCCCCGTGGATATTGTTGCTATGGCTCACACGCTATCGTCAAAATGGCGACACACAACGCACAAAGCAATGGGACTTTCAACGGAAAGCACATATTCATTGGAGAAAACTCAACGGTATTCATGTTTCAGGGTCGACAGTTATCTTAGAACACACCGAGTAAAGGGCCAGTAATACAGGGATGTCATATCATGACATGCGTGCTTTCGTACCTTTGAACAACGAAACGACCTTGAAAACTAAAAATTCACCCGGATCACCGCATACAACACTGTACAAATTGTATGGGGCCGGCAGAACATATCGCATGATCATGTTGTTGTGAGACAGTGCACTTTGACCTATGTCAGTGATATCTGCTAGCTCTGTTGTGATTGGTCGGCGGGTTCGGTTGATTGACAGGTCGGAACTATGCATTACGTGACATTTTGATTTTTTTGTTTTCACAACGACCATCAAACAATTATTGTCAAGGATGCTAGATCGCTACATTATGTAAACAGTAGGCCGGTGTGTCCCTTTTAACAATTTTTCTTAACTTGAGAAGGCCATTTATACAAATGGGTCTTTCTATAAATTAGGGGTCCAATGTTGGTGTCCCCCGTTACATTTTACATCTTGTTTTTGTAAATTCAGGACACATTCTCTAAATACTTTCCATCTCAAAGAGTGAGTACATAAAGTACAATTCATACAAAATGGTTTAAAAGCCATTTTAATGATTTTTGTACGAAAAATAACACATATCGGGTGTAACGGGGGACACCAAATGTCACACCTTTGGACCCCTAATTTATAGAAAGACCCAAATACACAAAAATGTCACACTTTGGCTCCTGCATTTATGGAAAGACCAACATGTACAGAAGAAGTGAACCATAACTCATTTTCTGAATATTATATAAAGCATCATTTTAAAGGCAGAGGCTCATCAGCAATGCGCGCGCGCCAAATTCGTGCCACGAAGTACGCAGCTCCATGCCTTTGCTAAAATACACAGCTCCATGCCTTTGCTGTGGAGCTGCGTATTTCGTGGCACGAATTTGGCGCGCGCGCATTGCTGACGAGCCCGTGCCTTTAAAGTTTAGAAGTTGTTCTTTGTGAAACTTGGGGCCGACTTTGCATGCTATTTGTGGTGGATGGTCGCATGAAACCACAATTGATTCGGATTCCACTGTGCACATGCTGCACAGATTGTGGGGGACGTTCCTCATTTTACCATGGCAGCTAGGTCACGTTTTATCCGCATCCTGTGAGTTAACCATCCAGCTCTTCCCCAACATCCGCTCATCCACTAAATCAATCGGGCATGTTCTGTTGCAAACAGCCAAAAATGACGAACATTTGCAACATGTTTCTGAACTGAATTGCAATGCCACAAGGGTCTCGTAATTCCATACACTTGTGGGACTACTTCGGCAAAGGATGTCTGTTAATTTTACCAAATATGGCGGCCTGGAAGAGTACTGTGCTCCCTAGGGGGTTCAGATAGATTTATTGGTGGAAATGGCAATTTTGTTTTTCCATTCTGTGAAATAAACTAGTGTATAATAAGACGCTCGAGTTTGTCTGTGCAATGTATGTGGTTTAGCAAAAACTTCAGTAATGCGGAGGCAACAGTCAGATGTATCCCCTGAATTTGTTATGTTCTAGAATTTAATCTGCTGCTCGTGCAGTATTTATGGTGTTGTAATGAATCAGACTCGGGGCTCAAGTTGACTCAAGTTTTTACTGACTTTATTTGACTCGAGTCTGCCACATCAAATGACTTGAATTGGATTGAAGTCACTGACAGAAATGACTTAAAGATAGAATAAATGATATGTGTTTACTAGTCCTCTGGTACCCAGATGAGGAAATCTTGGTGTGTTTACATGCCCTCCGGCGTCAAGTGGTTAAGCGAAGTGTTTTTGTAATTCTGTGATTTTCAGTGCGTCACTTATACCAATTTCTCTCCATGCCGCTTTTTCTCAAAGCAATCATGTCAAATTTTATACGCACATTAATGACTGAAAATTATTTATGAATCCGGCCAGCCTAAGCATGGTTTAAAACAAGTCTGGCCTGAACAAGAACGATACCCAACATACACGTATTGCTGTAAGTTCCGAGCCTGGGCAAAGTTACTGCCATATGACTGGGGTATTGTAAAAGCCAATATTTTCGCGTACAGATATTTTCGAGCATTTCAACATCACTGACATTTTCGCGAGTTATTTTCGCGGATGGAAATTATGTTTTTGTTTCACGTATCGCCACAATTGTTGCAAACAATATTTTCGCGGGTTGTTATTTTCGCGGGCTTTGTCTGGTGCGCGAAATGCGCGAAAATAAAACCACCGCGAATATTTCAGCTTTTACAGTACTTGACCCAACTTGACCAATATGCCTGACTTGACTAATGCATGTACAGTGTCTGAACAAAACTGTGGTTGTGAGCGTCCACAGTAATGGGGTACATTTGACAAATAAGTCAATAATTCCTTTCAGATGTCTTTAGTTTATCTCAGAATTAAAGAAATGTCCTTGTTTTGTTCTCAGGAGATAACTTTTGCCCAAAAAAGTAAAAAATTGCTGCCACAACATACATTTTTGAAAAGCAAGTGCACAAATTTTCCTATTACGCATGTAACGTGGACAGACAATTTTGTGACATTTTTTTCCGTCTTTGTTACATGCGTAATAGGAAAATTTGTGCACGAGGTTTTCACAAATGTATGTTGTATGTTGTATGTTGTATTTTTCTTACTCCTTGGTGAAAAAGTTATTTCCTCAGTTTAGCTTGATAATTTAAAGATAGAATTAAGACATTTGAAGTGAACTGGGACCTAAGATCTTGAGTGTTACAGAAATGTACCCCATTACCGTGGACAGACCCATATATGTACATCTTTTAAAAGTACACGTGGGCTTTGCTATGTACACATCTTTGCTGGTTACATTTCCTGTCGTGACATATCTGCAACATCATGTTCCGTATCGAAACCAAGAGTGACTTAATACTGATGTTCATGCTTCACCACCAACACTGAATTTCCTTCATATTATTTGCTTTAAATGACTCATGCATGGCAACTGGAAGAAAATGATGTTTTGGGTTTCCCTTGGCTTTTCATTGAGTTTTCCTGCATGCATAGTACACGTGTCGCTCTCAAAGCACTATATGATATGGCAATGTTTATTCCTTAAAGAGGAAATCATCTTTCATCTTTGACTGGCCTATTGCCAAATATGAGTCAGTGTTAAAGGTACACACCAGCCTAATGTTTACATGATTTAGTGAAGTAGCAGCATTGACAATACTTTTTAGATGGTCGTTGTGAAAAAAGATCATCAAAATATCCCGTAATTTACTAAAGAAGTGCAAAATTAACAAAAACGGTCAGAAGACGGGTTATACGCTTTACCAGCCGTTGCAACTACGCGCGAGCCTCACGACTTTGTCACAAACGATTCGCTTCTTCTCCTGCTCAGGATATCTCCAATTTTCTGCTCACGATTTCACTGGACAGCCCGGACGACCGAATAGGAATTTCCGTTTTCTTTTGAGGAGTTGGCATCATGTTTTTTCTTCACGAACGTACACCGTACGTGTGTGCACTCAGGCTTTTTGCCGTGCTGCGCGGGGCAAATATTCTACAGTCCACGGTAGCCTGCCGTAGCACGCGCTCGCTCCCGTTCTCTGGACTCTCGAAACAAACAATTATGTTCGAATTTTCATACTTTGTTTCATACCTGTATAAATAGTCTCTCTTTTGTCAATTATTTATAAATATTGGGGGAAAATCAGAATTTGGTGCAGTTCTGCAGTAACAAACCTTTATACGGCTGGAAATACAACTAACTCACAAGACCACGTGACTTTTCGGAACCAGAATTTGGTTCCGAAAAGTCACGTGACCTTGAATTTTTTTCAAAAGTGCTCAAAAACGGCCAAATTTGACGGCGTCTTTTTAGGATATCTAATTTACTCTCGAAAGCGCTTCAGAATAATGTATGGGTCTATTTCGAGCCCAACAAAGCCGGTGTGTCCCTTTAAGTTACAGGGATTCTTCAAGTGCTGAATTAAGTTAACAACTGTCCCAGAAAAGACGAACTGTTTGCTACATGTAGCTGTGAGCCTTTTTGTGTGGAAAGTGGAGACTGATCCTTAAAGTCTAGTGTATGAAACTTAAGACCTGTTATTTCTACCGATTGTGGGTTCGCCCTAGTCCGAATGCCTCTGACGCGCGCGCTTACAGGCTCTCTGAATCAAATCTGACTTTATCAAGTCGCCAGTGAACGTCAGCGAATGGACTGACCGTATTATTTAAGGACCATATTGGATGGCAAATATGCGATTTATTTTTCGATGGCCCTGTAAAACTCCCGCGGCTGAGTGGAAAGTTTCCGCGGCCTCTCTCACCCTGTAAGTTTTACATCGTGGTCGCGGTAGCTTTACAGGGACGCTAATTCTCCGTGCGTCTCCATTGGACTAAATTTTGTTACTCTCCCGCACAACCACGGGAGTTTTACCAAAATTAGTCCAATGGGAACACCACTTTACTGTACCACCAATATGTTCTTGGGTTTACTGGGAACATTAAAATTGTCCACTTACGTCCGGATGTACGATTTCAACAAAAATGGGGGAAATTACCAACTGAAGGTGTTTTTAAATTGTTTGCAAACGATCCGTTACTATTCATTCAACACAAAAACCATGCATGCATTTTCAAGGTTTTCCGAAGTTTTACTGCATCTGTGTAGTTGAAATTTCTACAAGGCAGTTTATCAACATTATTCTTTAGTAATATGTAATGCTGTTGTTCCTGGATTGTGTTAAAAGTTTCATCTGCAAATGATATAATGGGGCTTTCAAGAAGCTTGTCCAGATTTTTTTCAGAAAATGGATTTCGTTTTAACCTAACAATCATATAAAATGCCTCCCCAGAATACTATCCATAGGAAGAAAACAGGAAATTTGCAATCTCCAATTTGGATGTGGAACCTAAAAGGTTGGTGTAATTACTGCACTGCCTTATGGAATGTGATCTGGACACGCTCCTTTAAGATATTTATCTGATGTTTTGTACCTTGCCACTTCCCTTTCTGGAAAATAACTTGTTCACCATCTCTCAGTTTCCTTCCTTCCTTCGGGAATTTTTATTTTTTACTTGAGGTTCATTTTAGGACCATGTCGGAAGGACTTATTATGTTCGGTGAGAAGATAATATCTGAAGCTGGAATCATTTTAGTTATGCTTGAGGTTAACCCCATGCAGTTGGTTGTTCCTTCCATAGTGTTGCGGATCATAGAGCCTTCCGGCTAAGGAACATTTGCTAACTCGAAAAGGAAGTGCCCCCTTAAGCAAACTCATGCAGTTATCAGTGTTGCATCATTTTTGGAGGTCACGATGTTGACCTATTTTTTAAAAACTTAGATATTTTTGTACGTTCTTGCATTTGTTAAATAAAATTGGTAACAATTTAAAGGGCCTATGACATGCTAAACAACTGTTTGCCTAATCTTTGCTTCATACGATGGATAACTTGTTCAGCAAGACATGCTATTGTTTGTTTGGATGTAAAATCAATAAAAGGTGGCCTTTTTCAATTAAAAAATTTCATTGCAATAAACCACAGACAGAGGGCGCTGTTTTGAGTGCATCACGTAAGGAAGACAGAAGGGAAAGTTAAGAAAAAACATAAGACTTCAAGTTGTATTTGTGGCAAATTGCTGCAGTTTTCTCCCCCAGTTTCGTCATGGCTTACAACAGAAAACATGTAGAACAAACTCAAACAGCCATGGATTACAAAAGTTCCAGGACGTTTCAGGAAAAAGTGGAATCTTTTGTGCACAGTTGAATGTGATTTTCCTGTGTTTTGCCTCTTGTGACATCATGACCTTGGTCATGAATATCCATATTTGCATTAGCATAAAAACTAAAACCTTTGTTTTAACCCCCAAAACAAGCTCCAAATAGGATTTTTATGAATTTAACTGAGTATATGGGTTTTATAGCATAGATTTAATTGATAAAAATCCCAAATAAGGGGCCCTTTAACTAGAAATGCTAAAATTAGGAGAATACGTGAACCGCTCTGCAAAAAAGGCCATTAAAAGCACAGGCTCGTCAGCAATGCGTGCGCTAAATTCGTGCCACAAAATACACAGCTCCATAGCAAAGGCATGGAGCTGCGTATTTTGCGGCACGAATTTGGCGCGCGCGCATTGCTGACGAGCCTGTGCCTTTAAGTTGCGCAAGCTTACAAGGTCAAGTTTTTGCGACCATGTAATTCTCTTGATGTTCTAAATAATTTCCCTAAGCTCTTTTGTCTTTTCCAAATTTTTTCTTTTTGTGACTTTGTTTTAGGTCCGCCAAACTTCGCAAATATATTGTATAGGTTTTCATTGACTTTCTAATCCATGTCTTGTTTTAGGTGTATATTTTTGACATCCGGAGTGGAACGTATCTGCACAAGTTGTCTGGTCACACGGATGTCGTCTCTGATGTCGCATTCCATCCGCTGTACCCGGAGGTAAGTTTTGAAGTAAAATGTTGGATAAACACAGCATGCACATGAATGCCTTTTGCCTTGGATATAGTCCGCAAGAGAAATGACTTAACAATCCCTCTCCGTGCGAAGCATGATGGGCTTCAATGAAGCTATCGCCGAACCCGCGCTCATTGTGTTTGTGTCAAGTACGTTAAATTTATCTTTAAAGGCAGTATACATCATTGGTAATCTCGAAAATTAGAAATGTTCACAGATTTACGCCTAACTTACCCTGAAATGGTTTTGTCTGAAGTGCTATAGTCTCATGAGCTGAAAATTCAATTCGCCCCAAAACCATTTCGCCCCAAAACCATTTCGCCCAAGTGCCATTTCGCCCCCAAACCACTTCGCCCGAGTGCCATTTCGCCCCAAATCACTTTGTCTAAACACTACATCGCCCAAATGCCACTTCGCCCCAAAACCACGTGGTTCAGGGCGAAATGGTTCAGGGCGAAGTGGTTTTGGGGCGAAATGACTGCAAACCCTTTTTTGACTGTTTTCTCAAAAGTTAGACGAAGTACGGAACTGGTTTTTGCTCAGGTTGGTTTTAATCATGCATATCTTCAATCACACAGGGGGATAAAACTATTTGTAACAGTTTACCAATCATGTATACTATCTTTAAAGATATACAGTCCGTGCGTTTTCAGTGTGGCACCTCTTTTAAATAAGATATCAACGAAAAAAAAATTTGACCAGCGTTTATTTATCAAACAATTACTGTCAATATTTTGATTTATTGGCAGTCCGCCATTAATTCAAGGCATAGACTTGCCCAAGTCTGACCTCCCATGCTTGGTCTGCAATGCGCAGCGCACAGTGCGCCCTCCGGACCTGTGGCCTGTTCATCTGTCTCAGAAAGTCTTCCGAGACAGAAGAAACGGCGTTTTTCACAGGGTTGTCAATGTCTAAAGTACAAAGTATGATGTTTTTCCGTTAAAATAAAGGAAATGCTTTAAAAATTCGTTCGGAGAATGATGCAGTTTAGCACCCGGTACTAGAGCCACCTCCGAAGAGTCTCTGGAGTATTTTTGATAACAACATTTTACAGTAGCGAAGCGGCTGCGACCTTGAATTCACGGACATAGGCCATTTCATTAGAGTACTGCAAAAAATCCCATGAACCTGTGCGCGACGTCGTTTTGTTTAAACTGTTGACGTCATCTCTCATTCGGTATACTGTTGTAGTATATGACACAGAAAATGTAACAATAGAGTACTAGAGTGTGACAGGGTGAGTGGGTCTAAACATTTGCCGGTAATCTGAAATGTCCATTGTTAAAGCGCATGGAAACGGATCACTGGTTTTAGTGTAGGCCCGATAACCTTGGCAACACAAAGGGTGACATTTTTTCTTCAGCAGTCTATTACATGTATGTGATTAGTAAGCCTGTGCATTTTCGAATAATTTACTATTCAAAAAATTGGTTTTATTTTTGATCGAATATTCGATATTCGATGCATGAATTTTTTTTTCGATTTTGACAAAAAGGTTTGCCATGAAATTAATTGATTTTGGCACATCTGAACTCACAGCAGCCATTTTATTGCCAAATTTTCCTGCCAAAACTATAGACTATATCTTGTAACTTGCATGTAGCAGTCTCTTGCCTGAAGATTTTTTGCTGAAATTATCGTCGGCCCTTGTACACTGGACTCGTCAGTGACGCAAATGATTTCAAAGCGGCCGTTTCGGCAAAGGAAAAAAGATTTTTACTTATTCCTAGCTGAAAGACATGCTTGGTTTGGAGTGGAAAAAGTACAACGAATATTTGATTTGGTAAAATGCTATTCGAGTATTCTATGGACGATCGAATATTTGAATATTCGGTTTGTTAGACACAGCCTTAATTAGTAGAGTAAAACCAGAAACGCACCACCATGACTACTTGAAACTCGAGCGTTGTGAGGAGTTGTGAGAAAATTGTACGCCATTGTCATTTCTCCACTGTTTACGACGATACCAGTTCGCATTGGTTCAGTTATCTGCAACAAGGGGTTTTCCCAAACTAGAAATCCCACTTTCTGTTTGGCTACCCGTAAACTACCATAAGATTATTGATTGCTTCGTGGAGCTTTCCACACAAATCCGACTGGCACCGACTACTGTACGACTAAACATCAGTCTTGCTGACAGCCCTTGATATAATGAATATTGATTGCAAGTCATGGGACTGTTTACACTGCCCAGATTATCTCAGATGCGGCATCTTGTTTCGCGGGTTAAAGGCCCAGTGGATTATTTGCAATAACCCCAAAAAGTAATCGACGAGTTTACAGGGAAAAAGTTCTGAAAGTAAAGATTGAATAAATAGCAACTATCCATTGTAAGGTTTTCGCTCAAAATTATAAAATTTTACCAGAAAATAATCCATAAAGATGAAATTATTTAGATCGTTTGCAAACGATTTACTTATTTTTGGTTCGCATCTACGCGGTCCAAAATGCATGGGCGCTGTGTACTCCGTGTGCGTGTTCCAACGCAATGCATTTTTATGGATCGCGGGCACACGCAGTATGTGCGCCACAGAGTGCATGACGCAAGCCACATAGTACCCGATCAACTGAGAACGAATATTTGAAACACCCCGCCAAGACCAGGAAAATGCATATGGATTTTCATTGTTTTTTTAAACGTGGTACATTTGACAAAGCTGAAATTTCTTTGGATGAGTTTGTTGATGTTTTTCTTTTGATTTTTTAATGGTTTTATTCGC
Source organism: Henricia sp. BOLD:AAB3569 (assembly GCA_037783545.1). Lineage (NCBI taxonomy): Eukaryota > Metazoa > Echinodermata > Asteroidea > Spinulosida > Echinasteridae > Henricia > Henricia sp. BOLD:AAB3569. The sequence goes on from JBBELK010000572.1 coordinate 103,733, forward strand.
TAAAAAACGGATCATCCACAGGGCCTTTAAGGGCATTCCATAGACAAGTGGAGTGTAACCAGTAGCGAACGTTGGCAACGTTTGTGTATTAGAGTGGAACACAGCCCTGGTTATGGACTTCTGGGCCCATTGTCTCATCAGTTGCTGTGCCTTTTCATGTAGAAAACTTGACAGTCAAGCAGCTTCCTGTATGAGTTGCTGATATGATAAATATGCGTGGTAAATGAACAATAATGACGCGAGCTGCCAGCAAAATCATGTTTTGCAACTTTACACCTAATTTTGGAATGACTCAGCCATGCTTCTGAAGGGTTTTCAGAGGGGATTATGTTTGTCCGGGTGGCTAATTTTTTTGTGCCCGTGTGGAAAATATTTGTCCGGGCATAAACGGCACCTCTGATTTTGTCCGGGTGGCGCACCCAGACAAAACGGCTCGTGGAGAAACCTGCTTAGGATTCATGATGAAGTACTTGTTGATCATGAAATACTTCATTGTCATGATAAAGATAAAAATAGTGGTTTACTTGTAAATGCCAAGGCGCGTCCTGTTATGACCGTATTGAATTTTGGAGTTAGGTCAATGGGAAATGAAGGTTTCTGATTAGTGTTGGGCGCACGGCCAAGAACGGACAAACGTCTCTTGTTTTGTGTGGTTTGTTCCCTTCAAGTTAAGAGTGGTTGGCATGGATTTAGTTGGCGGTGATCAGTAGCAAAAATCCTGTATGTCTTCAATAATAAGTTGATTTGAAATGGAGACAAAATGTCGCATGCAAACTCATGCATGCAAAATGTGCAGTGCAAGGCAAAACTCCTGTTATGATACAAAATACAGTGATTCTTAACAGACCAATGACCATAATTGAATGTGGGGGATATATGGCACTTAACTCTCACTATTTTTTTTTTTAAAGATCTGTAACGTTTAATGAAGGTCACCATTTGTTTGTGTACAGGCGTCGGCAACTTTCCGCCTGGAAGTAGACATTTCTCGAGCTGCTGTCAGCGGCGCGCAGTAGTTAAAGAGTTAAGTGGGGAGAAAACATTTGTTTGGAATTATCGTCATATTTAATATTTATAATGCTCGATATTTTACCCGATGCATCAATTTCACAGGAATCCGGAGCACATGTTTTCAACTTCTGCAATACAATTAATTTTGATGTTAAACTTTTAAGCCAATGCAGCTAAACGCTGCACCATATTTAACATTTTGAAAGGGAAAATTACATCAACCATGCAACAGTTGCACGAATGACAACTGGATTAAACACTTTTTTTCCCCGACTCCTACTTCTTCTTCTTGCGTATGGTCTGCAATAACTCTTCGTCACACCTGCAGCTCAGTGGCGGCAAGCCATGCCCTCGTGTCGTGATGCCTTGTTCGCCGTTGGGTGGCCGGTGTAGGGGCAAGACTCGATGATGTGGTCCACGGTTTGTTCTGGGTGGCCGCAGTTGCATGCGGCAGAGTCTTTAAGTCCCCAGCATTTCATGGTAGCGGCTAAACGGCCAGCACCGGTTCGGAGGCGGTTGAGCGTTGTCACTGTCTGCGTGGGAGGTCTTTGCCCAGCAGCTTGCCTGGCTCATCCACAAATCTGTGCAGCCTAGATTGGTCTGCTGCCTGCCACTCTTCCATCCACCTGCGTGTGAGCCACAGTCTTTAGGAGACGTCAGCCAGTGTGGAGCGCAGGAGCTGGTGGGCATGCTCCGCGAAGGGCCGTCGTGACTTCAGGCGGGGTCATTGTGGCAGTCTGGTGGAGGAGATGGTCCCCGTTGTTGGTGGCTTTACGGGACAACGCCAGGACTGCGATGCCGGCGAAGGTCGGAAAATGGTTGACCGGCGTGGCGGGCAGGCAGCCGGAGACCGTGCGTAGAGCGTTATTGAGCGTCGTGTCCAGCTTCTTGGTGTGGGAGCTCCTACACCAGACTGGGGCACAGTACTCGGCGGCAGAGAAGACCAGCGCCTGGGTAGAGATGCGGAGCGTCTTGGTCGAGGCACCCCAGGTTGTACCAGCGACAGGTTTTCCAGATGTTGGCGGAACGTCAGGGTGCGGTCGAGCTTGACCACTAGGTACGTCGGTGAGGCCTGGAACTGGAGTCTGTTGTTGTTGACCTTGATGTTAAGGTTGCGCCTTGCCTCTCTGTTGTTGAGTTGGAATACGGAGGACAGTATACGGTTGCTCAGTATCTCCATGATGAAGCCCACCATGTGGCAGTCTGGTATTGTCAGCAGGAGCTTGAGATGGAGTCCGCGAAGCCAGACGGTGTCGTAGGCAGCAGTTAGGTCGAGCAGGACGACACCGGCCTTCTCCCCCCTCTGAAAGCTGTCCTCGATGTCTTGAGTGAGGAGGGTCACCTGGTCCGCTGTTGACTTCCCGCGGTGGAAGCCAGCTTGCTCCTTCGGCAGTTGCGGGTCTATCACCGGGTCGAGGTGTGCATGCAGGAGCCGTTTCACGATCTTGTACGGCACGCAGAGAAGCGCGATGGGTCGGTATCCCTTTGGGTCGTCCGCCGGTTTGTTCGGCTTTGGGAGAGCGATGACCTTGGCGCGTCGCCATATCTTCGGGAGCTTGGATGTACGGATACAGACGGAGCAGAACGATCGTAGCCACTGTGTGGCCTTACTGCCCTGTTGCAGGATGAACTCCGGGTGGAGGTTGTCGATCCCGGGAGCTTTGTTTGGCTTCAGGTGTTTGATAGCCGACACCATCTCATCGTTTGTAAAGTCTCCCGAGAGGTTGAGATCAGCACTGGGTGCCCTGCATTGGTCGTTCACTGACACCCCGCTGGACGTGTTTCTTGGCAGCGTCCATCAGCATTTTGCAGTACGCTTCATACGCATCATTGATTTTGGAGGCGGTGGGTACTGGCAGGGCCTCGGCTGCGGTGTTGACGACTCTTCCAAAGTCCGCCCAGTTGGCCTTGCGGAAGTTCCATCTCCGGACCGGTTTTCCCTCTGTCGACTGAACCAGCGATGGCGTTTGTGATCAGTGACGGGCAGTGTTGTGAGCGAGGGAATCTGTCCAGGATGCGCCAGATTGGCAGCGGCTCATGCCCGGTGACTTTGGCAAAGGCCAGGAACTCGCCATCTTGGGTGGAGCTCTTGTACCCCCTAGTCAGCTATTGAAGTCACAGCTGGGGCCGGGGAATCTGGCAGCGAGCCTTGTTCTAGTCTGCTCGGTGGTGGCTTGTAGACGTTGACCACAGTGGTTTCTTGCACCTCGGTGGCGATCCACTCCACCTCGGCATCATCTCGGCATTGACCGGCGGGTGACCAGGACACGTCTTCTTTGATAAATGTCACCAGGCCATGGTGTTTGCTCTTGGTGTGGCCAGCTAGCGTGAACCCGGGGAGCTTTAGGATGGCGTCGTTCTCCTTGTGTGTTTCTTGGAGTAGGACGACTGCTGCCTTGTTCTTGTTGGCAACCTGTTCGAGTACATCTAGCTTGGCGGTGGTGAGGCCCTCGCGTTGAGTTGCAGGATTGCGAGGCTTTTGGCGGACGAGTCCGCCCGTCCTGAAAAGGACACGTGCTGCCTCGGACGTTGGGGTCGCTGTGAGCGAGGTGAAGACATTAGTTTCACTTTTCAGCTACTTGTGGGGGAGGCCGCGTAGAGGATTCACTTTTTACGCTAATTTAGCGCCAAATTTCAAAATTATTTGAACACAATATCCGCCTTTATTGCCGCGTTCAAATCAAATTAAAATAGTTCATCAGCTGTACCAGTTAATATGTCTCAATGTTGGGAAAATAATATTTTGCAAGCAATAAGGCAAATTGTAAAGTATGTTTTCAAAAATGTGTTTTTAACAATTCAAAGTAAGCTTTTTTTTTATCCGTAATTCCGTGTCATATCTGCCTTTTTAAAGAATTGTTTGCCTTGGAATTTTTTAAAGTAGGTCTTCAAGAGTCATTCTGCATATTTTTAATGGTTGTTTATTGCTTATTTTTTTCCAAACATTGGGTAGGATAACACCCATACAATTTCGACATCAAAAAGCGCGACAAGTATAAAACACACCAACGGCCGTTAAAAGTTCGCACATGCGCAGTACTTCTGTGTAACCCTCAGACAGCCGTGGAATGGGTCTGCCATCTTTTACAACCACCTCAAGACACATTTTGATAGCACACTGTTGGTTGAGTTTTAAATGTGCTGCTTATTTAAGTTGGCCCAGGCCCGCACTGCAAATTCACACAAGAAATGTTGTCATTCATGTTGACGAGGTGTTACCGTATGCAGCAGCCATTGGGTGAGGTCACAATTCTATGTGTGCTACGTGTTAGTGTTACAGATCTGTTAACAGATCTGTTATCTCAATCACCTCAGAACAAACGCCGTGTTAGTGTGTGTTAAAAATCGTGCGCAGAACCCCAAATTGCAGTGAGTGAGGGCGCAATTCTGTGCTCCGTGTTAGTGTAACTGATCTGTTAACAGATCTGTTAACACGGCATCTCGGGAAACCGTGTTAGTGTAACAGATTTGTTGACTCGGCATCTTGGGAAATGTCAAGTCGGTATAGGGTTCTGCACAACTTTCAACACTAACAATAACACAGAAATGTGACCTCCGGTCCGTGTTACACGAGCTTAACCACTAGTGATTGAAATTTTCAAAATCTTCACGGAGCCCCCAAAAAGTCTCAATTGTGGGTAGAATGCAAGATCCAACACATTTATAAGCCGTGTTGAAAAATGAAACTCAATTTATTGAGAATCACGAAAGTTCCAAATTAATCAAAATTAACACCACCCACTTCGTTCAGATTAACTTAATAGATATGTTAACAGATCTGTCACACTAACACGATGTGTAACATGAGGTGTTCAACTAACATGAGATGTAAAACTAACACGTCTTAAACATCATGTTAACATCGAGTTAACACGGTGTTTGTTCTGAGGTCACAATTCTGATGTCACAATTCTGATTAAATTAACAGATCTGTTACACTAACACTAACACGCAACCCAGAGTTGTGACTTCGCCCTATGTACAGTGCAGAGATTTAACATGGTGTTAACACCGTGTTAACAGATCTGTTAACACAGTGTTAACCTGGACGTTCAGTTAGAGGCTGAGATTAATGCCGTGTTAACAGATCTGTTAACAGATCTGTAACACCAACACGTAACACACACAGAATTGTGACCTCGCCCATTGTTACCGTATGCAGCAGCCATTGGGGACGAAGCATTTTAGGGCTTTAATTCCAACTTGGATAAATAAGATATCACTTGGAAAGAACACTATGATCATGAATCAAACCACAGGTCCAAGGCTCAAACCCAGCCAAATGTCTGCTTTAATATAAGAAACCCCTTCTTAGAAAGCCCGGAGGTCGATGACCACTCCCTCTCAACAGCTCATGCACACCTGCCGGTATCTGTTATACATAAGTACATTAAACATACTCCAAGTTCCGCAACTGTGGCTCCGGAAAGGTGTGTCTGGGTGAGTCAGGTCTCTCGGGGCCCTAGTACTTGACCCAGGCATGTTTTGGTCCTGGGGACCAGCAATGATACAGGGACCCATCTTTATCCCTGATCATGGATTTTGATTTTTGGGCTCTACATGCGCTGTCGGCCACTACATGTAGGTGTTGCCTTCATTTTAGTCTGACTGCCTAGGGTTCGTCTTAAAACCAGTATACAGGATTTCCAGTGATCGAGTGGTTCCCCCGTCAAGTCGTTTCCTCTGATCAAGTTGTTCCATCCCAATCTAGTCGTTCCACCCAATCAAGTCGTTCCACCCAATCAAGTCGTTCCCCCGATCAAGTCGTTCCCCGATCAAGTCGTTACCCCGATCAAGTCGTTCACCCCCCCCCCCCCACCCCCGATCAAGTGACGAAGTCGTTCCTCCGATCAAGCCGTTCCCCCGATCAAGTCATTCCCCTGAATCAAGTCGTTCCACCCCTATCAAGTCGTTCCACCCCTATCAAGTTGTTCCCCCCTATCAAGTTGTTCCCCCCGATCAAGTCGTTCCCCCCGATCAAGTCGTTCCCCCGATCAAGTCGTTCCCCCGATCAAGTCGTAACCCCGATCAAGTCGTTCCCCCACCCCCCGATCAAGTCGTTCCCCCGATCAAGTCATCCCCACCCCCCAATCAAGTCATCCCCCCACCCCTGATCAAGTGACGAAGTTGTTCACCGATCAAGTGACGAAGTTGTTCACCCCGATCAAGTCATTCCCCTGAATCAAGTCGTTCCCCTGAATCAAGTCGTTCCCCTGAATCAAGTCGTTCCCCCGATCAAGTCGTTTCCCCCCATCAAGTCGTTCCCCCCATCAAGTCGTTCCCCCCATCAAGTCGTTCCCCCCATCAAGTCGTTCCCCCCATCAAGTCGTTCCCCCGATCAAGTCGTTCCTTCGATCAAGTCGTTCCCCCGATCAAGTCGTTCTTTTTGTGTTGTATGGAGTGCAACTGGACAAAGTAGGGACACACATTTTTTTCAGCAGCATTCAAGCAAAACAAAAAACCAAATTAAGGATAGAGAAGAAAAATGAGCTATTGAGCTCATGCCAATGACGTCTATTTGTGAGTCAAACAATGCCGCGTCGTTGTGGAAGCAATGTGCGTGCGCGTTGTGCGTGTCCATAGCGTGCGTAACGCGCTATATTGAGGCTCCCATTGGTGAATTAAACCGCGTTGCGCCCACCAGAGACACACACAGCGCGCACGCACATCGCTTCTCAGCATGATTTGACTCCCAAAATGGCGTAATCGCACATGTTCGAAAGGGGTCAATACATGATGGTGTACTACCTTTTCACATGTTATGTCACTCCAGTAAAACTTGATGACAAAGATCACATGTGCAGGTATATGAAATATAATGGCTCTATTCAAGCAAAGAAAGGTGCCTTTGACTCATCCTCTGAAAAACTATGAATCACCACAAGATTGCCTTTGGCATCTGAGATGTAGAGATAAGACGGCAGTTCATGTCTTGGCGCATCCTCAAGGCCAAACAATGACAGGGAGTAGCCAACTGGTGACATCTTTACTTCCTTCGGTTTTTAGAAGCTGTCATTGGCCTGGAGGTATTGGAAATAAGCCAATTATTAAAGTTACAAGTATCATTCAAATGTTGGGGTAATCTGAAGGTGGTATACGTATGTTATGCAACTGATTATGACACAGGATGTGGCACTAAAAACTAAGAAGCAAACCTTTTCTTGTTAGCATTTGTAGAGTTTTTCATTGTGAGAAACTCAGACTTTTTGGTGAAACAAAATCACGATTGTCAAATAGGAAATATGAATTTTTTGTTTTTAAATCTATGACACATTGAACAAATGTCTTGTAATATCCAAATGTTAGGACGTCTATAGCTAAGACATAAACGTTCGCATACATTTACTGTATTTTTAATTTTACATGTTTTACTTGCCGGCAGTGTTGTAGTACTCGGGCTCGAGGCTAATGACTCAAGACTCGGACTCGAGGCTAATGACTCGAGACTCGGACTCGAGGCTAATGGTGAGTCGACTACAACACTGCTTGCCGGTCGTTGCTGCCGTACGCATGGTAGTGGCGTGAAAAACGATGACAAAACTTTCGTAATTAACATAGGCCGAGCTTGAACCGTTATTACCTTTCGGTGAAAACTTAGTGTAAAGCGGGCCTCCCACTGTGCGATTTTTGCAACGAATTTCCTACGAATTGGTACGATTATCGGAGACTGCCTATAGACTCTACACCCAATCGTAGGAAATTCGTGACAAAAATCACACAGTGGGAGGCCCGCTTTAGACAAACAAACTATCAAAAACGATCGTTTGATCCTAGTCACAAGGTTCTCTTTCTCGGAATTGAGCAGGAAATTAAAAAAAAAAAAAATTAAAGACATAACTTACGGTACATATTTCTTAAATTGTACATGTCCTATGACACAAGTTAGGACACATACATTTCTATCGCAAGACAAAATCATCTATGATGTCTCAGTGATGTCAGAGTTAGGACGTCCTCGGGGTCAGGACGTTTATTGCAATCCACCCCGGTATTTTAAATTTAGAACAGAAAACAGAATTTTACAAATTGTTTTATTATTCTGTTTGTCAGAGAGGTTTAATTTCGCGTGTGAAATGTGCTATTTTCAACTTGATGACTCGAAATACTTAATTGCCCTTTTCGGAACGTAGCTTTTAATGTTGAATGCATACATTTGTATGTTTGTCACCATCAAAATAGTCTGCTGCCCTCTGTTGTTAGCAAATAGGCATTATTTGGCTTTCCTATGTTAGATCATTGCATGAACGAAAATAATGTACACCATAAGATCCTCCTCTGAAATACATGTAAAGTACATGTTGTAACTACTAAATTTGCTTGACCATGTCTACATGTATATTATTAAAGTGCGTATGTCACTGTAAACCAATCTTTTTCATTTATAACATGTGTCACTGTTGAATTCCAATTTGCTTTTGCGATTTATGTTATTGGAAATTGGAGAGCAACATAATGTTACAACCAGCAGTTAGTCCCAGGAGATTTAGCTAGTTGTTGCAATCCTTAGCAGCTTATAGCATGGATAATCTGGCATTGAACTGACCCCCGCAGCAGATTATTTTTTGAATAAAATGTAATATGTACATGACTGGCATTTGTGATCAGTTTCAGAAATACATGAATTAGTGGGTGCAAGAAGACATCTGGCTCATTGTTTTCTAATACTACTCAAGATAACTACATATAGTTAATTGATGCAAAACTAGACTGTAAACATGGATGTATGACTTAAGGAAAAATGTTGTTACTGCAAAATTTTTAGACATTTTCTCGAATATCGTCAACCACATTTTGCTCTGAAAATTTTCAGTTTTGTTTTTTCACCTTTGCTACTGGCTAAACATCATATAGCTGCTATGTTGGTTCACCTGGTGTCTTACCTAAGGGCATCCGCGAATCACTAAACAGCGTCTGAATTTAAGATGCAGGTGATTGTGTATACAAACACATGGAGTGGGCACCTTTTCAAGCTTTGAGGGGTAGTGTACATACATTAGGTGTCAAGCAGAAAGATTAAATTGTATTACAAAAAAATAATTAGAAAGCAGGGTTGTAGTCGGGTCCATCACAAGTCCATCACAAGTCCAGAGCCGATAAAATCAAGTCCATGACAAGTCCAGCACAAGTCCGTCACAAGCCCAGTAACAAGAAGCAAAGGATGTACACGCACAAAAGAATGCCTTTGTTGAAGTTCAGTTGGACAGCTGAGCTTGTGACTTGTGGTGGACTTGTGAAGGTTTGTGCATGGGGGCTTCTGACTACAACCCTGGTAGAAAGTGTTGGGACTGCGATGCTTCGACAGCGAATCTGCAAGTCTTCATCGGGTGACAGTCTTCATTGCCTGATAAAGACACAGATTCGCAGTCAAAACGTTGCAGTCTGAAGCTGTCCACATTATAAGACAGCAAAAGAAGTAAGCCTATTTGTTCTTATATCACGATGAATGTCTTATTTCGTTTTAAAACGATGTAAGTTACACATGATTTTATAGCATTTGAAACATTTGAAACTCGTTAATAAGAGGTACTTACATGTAATTAGATCAACTTGTTATAACCGTAACCGTATTATCAGGATGTAATCAATAAAGAGCAAGGAGCGTGTCCAGATAACCTTTTTGATGAACCCATTTTTCCAATGGGTGTTGAGATTGTTACATGACACCGTATCATTTGCCATATTGTTCTCATTACCACTCTGAAATTTCACGTTCCCCCCCACCCCCCCCCCCCCCCCCCCACAAAAATGTTTTGTAAACTATAATCAATCTGGTTTCATAAAGCAGTGCAGTAATTACACCAACATTTTTACTACCACATCAAAATTGGAGATTGGAAATTTCCCGTTTTCTTCCCATGGGTATTATAATTTATATAATTGTTAGATGTTAGAACGAAAGTGATTTTCTGGAAAAAGTGGTAAAAAAGGACAAAACAAAACAAAGGTGATGTACACAAAAAAATAGGCTAATAGGTTTCCGAAATATAGGCTTAATAAATGTATTCACATTTTTTAAATAAAGATATGGGCGGGTGTGAAAGGAAACAGCTATTTTCTTTTCCTTCTTGACCTATAAAAACAATGTCTGGTATTCCCCAACAAATTGCTGTTGACTGACGCGGCTCCCACGAGAGCCAGTTAGCTCACATACCTAAGAATCTCATGAGATGAACTGCCTTCCACCTGCATACCATAGGCTTATTTGTCTCTTGACATAAGACATTCTCAGTCACATTGGAGTTCATAGAGTATGTACTTCATCTAACAGCCCATGCATTTTGCTAACGCTCATCAACACCCGAGAGATGATTGATATATTTTGTGGGTCCTCAGGAAGGTGGGGGAGGGGAATTACAGTTGTATTAAGAGCAATATTATTATAATTTATGGTGGCAGAAGCTTTCAATTATCAGATGTGGAGATTAGTTCCCATGAGGCCGCCTAAAGAGGAGAATCATAAATAAATTTACGGGATTATTAAATGTTGATTAGATTAAATGTTGACAGCTTGTAACCTCTGCCCCTTTGGGGAAGGGGAGGGGGACTGGGAAAGGGAAATCGTAATTCGTAAGATTCTATAGCTGCTTACTGTCAACATGTGTGTCAACATGTGTGATTTGGTAGCCTTGTCCAAGGCGGTCTCTGTGGTTTTTTTCTTTTACGAGACTCATCGGGTCTTGCGCATGCAAACCACACACGGCACCAAAACGAGCCACTATACGGTCACGGCTTACATATGGTTCATTTCACAAAAATAGGACTTAGTAGAAAATGTCTTAGCGATAGGAGTTGACTGTGCTTAAGTCCTACAATAGGACTTAAGTACCCCTAAGATGGATCTTAGGACGTTTGTGAAACGAACCCCCGATGCGTACTTTATATAGCGCGGCGTACAGTGTAGGTAAATGTACGTACACCGCGCTAGTAGATTATGCCACAGCTGGTCAGCGCTGTGATGGGCACAGGTCAGCGCTGTGATGGGCACGGTGGGTCGTCTCAAAGACAATCCCAACGCCTTGATCAAGGCCATACATGTAGTTTTGGTTGAAATTCCCAATTTAATTTTAACGGCCCACTGTATCATTTACAATGACCAAAACGTTTACTTTATGAGTTGATAAGAAAAAAAAACTTACTCAAAGTGTTGACAGCAATGAATGTGTTTCTGTCCAAGACATGATACTTTCTGTAAGAAATTAATAACTGACGGTTTTTTCCTTTAATTGTGAGTACACACATTTGTTTTAACAATTTACTTAAAGGAGCGTGTCCAGATTAAATTTTTCAGGCCTCCATTTTTCTCATGGGTGTTGAGATTTTGATACCATATCAGTTGTCATATCTTTCTCATTGCCATTTTGAAATTTTGCGCTCTCAATCCTTATTTTTTTTTTTTTAATGAATATCAGATGTTTAAATTTGTCTGTTCCATAAAGCAGTGCAGTGCACCAACCCTTTTTGCTTCCACGTCTGTTTTCTTCGCATGGATGGTATTTTGGGGAGATATTTTACATGATTGTTAGGTTAGAATGAAATCCAATTTTTTTGAAAAATCTGAACAAGCTCCTTTAACACAAAAACCATGCAAAATAAAAGTTTTGTGAAAAATTGCTGCGGTATGTATACAGCTAAAATTTCTGCAGGTTAGCGTGTCAAACTTTCGGTCGAGAGGTCCATGGTTCGAAACCTGGCCATTGCACCGCGTTGTGTCCTTGGACAAGACACTTCACTCCATCACGTCGTCTCTCTCCACCCAGGTGTATAAATGGGTACCAGCAAATACGGTTGGGAAACCCAACTAGTTGCTGGGGGTAGACCTGCGATGGACTGGCATCCATGCAGGAGGATCTGGGAGCGCGTGTAGTCTAGTGGGTATGAAGCGGGACTCCCAATCAGAGGTTGGGGGTTCGAGCCCCACTTCGACCAATGTGTCTGTGTCCCTGGGCAAGGCACTTAATCCCAGTTGCCTCGTCAACCCAAGCGATATATGGAAAGCTGTTAAGGGGAATGCCACAATCTATAGGGTTGTGCGCCTGACCAGCAGCCACCTAGTTGAAGCGAAATGGTTCTGGTGATTCCCTGATGGCAGCGGTAATAATGGTAACAGCGCCTTGAGCACCCTGCAGTGTGGATATGTGCGCTATACAAATCTAATCATTATTATTTATTATGTAGCACTGCTCCTACTCACTCCATGCCACAGAAACCGGGGATGAGTACCGGCCGTATGAGCCAATTATTGGCACGTAAAAGACTTGCCTACTATAAATCCATAACAAGTACGGTATCATCTTGCAAATACTTTGGGCCTTTAATCTGACATTTTTCAGAAGAACAGTGTATACTATGAGTTGTGCATTTGAAGTTGCGCATCATAAAACCAAGTTATTTTGTCTTGACGGTTGAGTTATATCTTTCGGCAGGTGTGTAACTTTACTAAGCACATAATTGCCTCTGACAGCAAATTAAGGTATAGTTGGTAGAATGTTTGCCCTGCTCACGTACGTAGCCCCAGGATATCATATAATCGCTGGATTTGATCAAAGTTAATATTTTGGACACTAGAATCACCTCACAGCCCCAATCAACCAATTTGCTCCTCATTTCCGTCGGAATCTGCTCTTCAAACAATTTCATTTTTGCCCCGACTTTAGATGTCGGTGTTGATTGATTATGCCTCAGAAAAAAAACAACCCTTTTTTTCCCCGGCAAATTCTTGAATGATTGTTGCCGATGTCTTTTCCGATATGCTGCCCACCAAATCTAATTTGCTCCTATCCCATATCACCTGTGGAGATGTTTACATAGAGTCAAACCTGTTATATTAAAGGCCCTATATGTATCAATGCTTCAGAAAACCTTGAAAATCTACATATGGATTTTGTGTATACAAGTGAATGGTAAAAAGTCCCGACTTTTTTAGAAAAACCACCTTCGGTTGTCAATTTCTAGCATGAAATACCATTTTGGACGGAAATAAATTCATGTGGTGTTTGTTACCATTGCTATTAACACTTAGAGTAAGTTTTTTCTTGTCAACTCATGAAACACAAAATTGGGTCATTGCAAATGATGAAATAGCCTTTAATGCCACCTTTATAAAGAGGCAATCTGCTTATAGTGGCCACCCATCTTTGGTCCAAAATATAATGTGTATAATGCTAATGTAACCTTTGTAAAGGGAAACTAGTGGCCTTTTTTACGGCCCGAGGGTGACCACTGGTTGGTACACTCATAATCCGCTTGCTGTAAAATTGCCTAAATGGCTCGTTAATGGGTAACTTGCATAACAATTACCATGTTTACACTGAAAGCAGATTTTATGGGGTTTAAAGGTAGTATATACTTGTTTGGGAAAGTAACTGTTAAAAACAGCATGATTTCCACTGGTAATTGAAAGCCTATATAGGTCGAGAAAATTACCTTGTAGAAATTTCAGCCACATAGAGGCAGTCATACTTTAGAAAACCTGAAAAGTCCAAGTACGGTTTTTGTGCACGAATGAATATTTCTGAAACAATTTCTGATTTATTATCTAAAAGCTTACTTGTTATTAAGATAGTAATGGTAGTAATCATCCTGTGAAATTATTTGGTCTAAATTAAACTATTTAAATCTCCAAAGATCGTCAATATCGAGTAATTATCAACTTAATCCCAATTTCCTTTTTTATTCTTGGACCCCCTTCATAAATACATGTATTCACATTACTAAAAGGAAAAAAATAGGGGCCTGTGATTAATTACTCATGACTGGACCAATATTCATGTGCAGCGCTGCATGCATTTCCTGTTTTTAAGTACTTAATTGGGCTACATTAATGTGGCCTGTGAGTTGCACTGATGAATGACAATAGCGTGCGAATGTACCCATACATTAGTAAAAGCTTTCATCTTGCTGAATGAATGTTTCCTGTTTTGTGTGTCAGTTCATTTTTCCCGCAGAGAGACGTATAGTTCATGTAGTTATCAGTCATGTCTTGAATGTGTAGGTTTTCCCCCCGATAGTGTACAGTTTTTAAAAATATAATAATAAATAAAAAGTAATATATCTTATCAAGTCAGTAACGTGTATTAACACTAAAGTCTGGCAATAATGCTGACTACACCAGCCTGCGTATGAGCCGCCGAGACAGGGAGTGCCACTTCCTGGACCCCTTCACTTTTGCTGGCCGTTTTTTGAGATGCACGGCTTCAAAGGTCAGGAACTTATCCCACGCAAAATGAGATTGAAACCCAGCAAAATGGGTTTTCTCAGAGACCTTAATGACAGGAATCTCGAAGAAACAGAAAATATCGCATTTCACCTTTGCTTTGGGAATCACTTTGTCCAAACACAACTTGGACCTAGACGGACTAACTGAAACGGAACAGTCTCGAAAACATCCCGAAGTACTTCTGTTCTGATCAATAATAGGTATTTTAAAGACAGATTACATGACTGGAAAACTTAAAAAAAAAACAACAAACAAACAAACAGGAACAACATAACTAAAGAATAATGTTGATAAATGGCCTTGTGGAAATTTCAGCAACATAGATGCAGTAATACGGAAATTTGGGAATCGATTCTGCATAGAACCGCAAACTAGTGGAATCCGAATTGATTCAAAAAATTCTGAAATCACCCAAACCTGTATATCTAGCAGAAAGGTATGATACAAAGGTGTAATACATTAAACCACGAGAAGGAGACTCCCACATTTAAGGAGTAGGAGGGCGAGGGAAGTATCCTGATTTCCTTGCACGCAATGTACTCGTGCATGATGAATTGCAAAGTTTTACAAAATCCGATCCTACTAAAACTGTGTACAGATGAAGTGCAAGAATTTCCCCTTCCTTTTAAAGAGCGGTTCGCGTGATGAGACACATCCTCTCAAACTCGAAAGTGGATCATTCTTTTCAGATGTGATAAATCTCCAAGGAAATCACATGTATGTTCTGCTGTTTGTCATTTTCTCCCCCTCCCCAAATCCCCTATGCCCACATCCCCCGTGCCCACACGGATGGATACAAAGTCGTTATCGTGTTTTGGATACAGATCCAAACAGTACGGTAATGGGCCATTAAAGGACATTGTATCATTAGGAATGACTCACAATTTTACTTTCGATTTGACATTAGTGTTGATAGCTATGGTAACAAACACGACATGATTTTCTCCGTGTGAAATGATACCTTTGTGGGAGAAATTGCCAACTGGTGTTTTTTTTTTAATTTTATGTTTGCAGACATTTTTACCATCACACTGTATAAAATTGGTGGCCTCACGTTCCGATCCTGGCAGGATTTTCTTCAAGGGTAATATGCAGGACAAACAGAAAACAGCACATTAAAACACGATGCTAAGGCAAACACAGAGGCAGTCTTGCAGAAAGCTGGTTGCATCATGCCTGCCTGGGATAGAAAGCTGGGGAACAAAAGAGGGATTAAACATGGTACATGTACAGGGAAATAGGAACAAACCAAAGGGCAAGAAGGGGGTTGGAATTGAGGAGGGGATTAGGGGTTGGGGAAAAGGGGGTTTGGATGGGGGTGGGGGGCGGTTGGGCAGGAAAAAACAAACAAATAAAAAAGGAGGAAACAAACATGGAAGTTGGTGGAAATGGGGAGAAAAATAAGACATCAATCATTTCCCTCCTGAATGTTGAGACCATGTGGCTGGATGATGCGGAATCGTTTTAAGTTTCTCTCTGCTGAGGCGAACAGAGTCTAGATCCATTTTAAAAAAAAGAAAGTATTCTTGTTTTTAATTGTTTTATAATCTTGTAATCTGTTATTAAAGGCCCATTGTATCATTTCTTTCTTTTACGGTAATTCATGAGTTGACAAGGAAAACTTTACTGAAGAGTTGAAGTGATGATCGCAATGATAACAAACACACAAATTTATTTCTGTGCACATTTGTGCACACATCTCTTATACCAATCATCACCGAACATTGCTGCATCTACATGTATGTAGCTGAAAATTATGTAGGCTAGCTTACCAACACTCTTTAGATGTTTCTTTTAGGGAGCACGTGTGGTCTAGTGGGTATACAGCCGTGCTCGTGATCGAGGGGTTATGGGTGCGAGTCCCACTTGTGCCAACGTATTTGTGTCCGTGGGCAAGACACCAAATCTCCATTGCCTCGTAAACTCTAGGGAACTGTTAGGGGTAATGCCACAATCTAACTGCTGATATAGGGTAGTAGCGAAATGGTTCTGGTGATTTCCTGATGGCAGCGGTAATAATAATGGCAACAGCGCCAGGAGTCCCCTAGGGTAGACATGTGCCCTATACAAGTGTCCACCATTATCATATGTGTATTGCCTAATATTGGAGTGCTGGCTAACATGACAAGTTTTGTATCAAATTCACTCCATATTGTGTTCGTTACTTTGTTCAGTTGTGCAATCCTGCATGCAATCCTGCATGCAATCCCAAGAGAAAGGTTTGGTTCTTTAAGAAATGAGTAGCTCTGTTGGTAGAGCATCTGCCTGGTTTGTCACATGTCCCGCGTTCAAGTCCAAAGACATTATGGAGGTTTAGATGCATGTAAAACGCGAACGTGAACGCAAAATGTCTTGTGCACTTGATCGTTACAAAAATCTACACATGTGACTTTCGTGGCAGGATAACTCTTTTGCCGTGACAAACAATTCGACCCTGGGTTTTGAGACCTCCTGAAGATACGACCAGTGCTCAAGACGATGTTGTTCACTTCCAACCTTCCTGATCCCCTGCACTGTAAAAAATTGTGTTGAGTCACAGGTATTTTTCTGTTGAAAAAGTCAAAATCGAACAGTAACTTTTACTGTTTTTGGAATTTGTTGTTATTGCACAAACGTTCTTCCGTCTGTGTACATTTTAAAAATATTGTTCTGTATGATTACAGACGGTTTGCCGTTAAATTACAGGTTTGTTCAGAAACAAGAAACTTTTAATCTTCATCTGTTAAAATACAGCCATGTTACTGTTTAGTAACAGAGGACCTTCTGTTATCCCATCAATGTTCCCTGGTACGGTATGCGGCAGAAATTACGCGGCGTTGATAGCGAGTACCATGGTACGTTGCATGCTGGGAAATCACTGCAGTAAATTCAAACTGCGCAGTGCGCTTTTTGTAGTTGTGCCGTTCGTGTATGAAATGACAGATTTTGGCGGGCGTTATGTCGAAATATATACTGGAGACTGTTCAGTTTATAGTGCCGACTTGAACGAGAAGTATGCTCTACATGTCGTGAAAGGCAAGTCGGTATTTTCGTACATTTTTTTGTTTTTATTTGCGTTTTATTTGCCGTGCAATACTGCCTGCAGTGGAGATACACGGGAGCATGTAACCTGCCTCAAAGTGCGGGAATACAGTAGACTCGGGCAGAAATTCCCCCTGAATTTATCATATTCCTGTATTTCAGTGAGTCGGGTTACATTTTTGGTAAATTGTACACCCTGTTGAAACTCCACTGCACGGCATGCAAATAAAAACTAGGAAATTGAGAGAAACATGCCGACTTATTTTACATGAAGTGTGGTGCATCTACAACACAAAAAGTGAACTGTAAAGGTCAACAAGAAACAGTCGTCAATAACCTGGACTGCTTCGTTCAGTTACATAGAATTGTTGCTGTACAGAAGGCTTTGTTAAAGAACAAAATCATGCACAAAACGATCACTTAGTCGTCTGTTGAAAAACAGAAGAATCTTCTGTAAATTTACAATTCCAAATAACAGTAGAGTCTACTGTATGCAAACAGATAAAACAAAAAAGTAGAATGTACTGTTTAAAAACAGTAGGCCTACGCTATGTAATGCCAATTGACATATGAATGTACTGTAAATGAACAGAGATTTTTTTAACAGTGTGCTCTCAAGCCCAAGGGGGCAATTTACCGCATGCCTTGTACATGGAATATCCTCATACACTTGCCTATGTGTGTGGTTAAGGAAGCGTATCCTGATAACATTTTCGAGTCGCCCACTTTTTTCCCTTTGAGATTTTGAATACTGTCTTATTTGTCTAATTTATATTCCATTCTAAAATGCCGCGCTCTCATTGTTAAAGATATCGTCAACAGAACACAGATATTTTGTAAACTAATTTATCCGTTCTATAAAGCTGTGGAGTCATTACAGCAACCTTTTTGCTTCCACGTCCAAATTGGTGATTGCAAATTTCCTTTTTCTTTCCATGGATAGTATTTTGGTGAGGTACTTTATATTTATATTTTTATTTATTTTATTTTATGTTTATTTATATACCACATCCAACAGCGGTGGGACCGCCAATACATAGTTCCGACCTGTCAATCAAGCCGTACCCGCCGACCAATCACAACAGCTAGCAGACAGCGCCCACATAGGTCAAAGTGATGCAATCATCACAAAAATCACGCGATTTTCTGCCCGTACAGTTTGTATGCCCCAGTGACCGGGTTAATTTTGGTTTCAATGTCGGGCGATTCGCTGTTCAAAGGTAGGAAAGCGCATTTTTATGAATATATGTCATCCCTGCATTACTAGCCCTTCGCTCAGTGTGTGCTACGGTAACTGTCGACCCTAAAACATAAATACCTTTGAGTTTTCTCCAATGAATCTGTGCTTTCCATGCCGAGTCCCGTTGCTTTGTACGTTGTGTGTCGCCATTTTTTTCGATGGCTTGTGAGCACATAGCAACAATATCTAAGGGGCGGGGTTAACTGGGCAATCTCGGAACTATGCATTACTGGAATGGGAGCAAGTGTGGTTGAGTGCCTTGCTCAAGGGCACAGGTACCACAATTAACCCGTCACGGCCAGGAATTGAACCTACATTCTAGTACTAGCAGAGGAACTTAAGTTCGACGCACTAGACCGCTCGGCCATAACACCCCATATGATACGTTACACATAAAATGAAATCTATTTCCTGGGAAAATCTAAACAAGCTCCTTTAATTGCTTTATATGATTCATAGTATATGTCCAAGGTGTTTGGTTGTTTTGACCTACCTCATGCCTATACCGCATGCATGGCGTCTGTAGACCAATCGGTTTGGCATGCTTGGAATTGTCTGCACATTTTACTTGGATGCTAAAATAGTTGCATCCAAGGTTCTCCGGACTTCTTTTATTGACTTTGCGTTGAGGAAAAATAATGAAGTTAATTGAGAAATAAGTGAAGGGAATGTTTAACACTCTGTCGGCAGTCTGAGGCATAAAGTTGTCAAGTGCACATCACGTAAATATTTCAGGAACTTTTCACCAGCTGTTCAAACATTTTCAGTCTTGCAACCTTGCAAAGTAAATTCCAACTGGTTTGTGTTGAAATATTTAACAACTTCGCCCGAAAGTATACGGCATAGTTTTGTATGTCATCGTGGTTCTGCAGTACTTTCGTCATATTAATTTAATCCTTTTTATAGCTCCATGGTTTGACATGATGTCTGATTGCTTCATTTGTTGTGGCATTAAAGGCCCTATGTATCATTTGCAAGATTTTTTTTTTTTACAGTTTCGTTGAATAAGAGTGTAACATATTTAAGGAAGAATGTTGGTAGACTAGCCTCAAGAAATTTTAGCTATAATAGATGCATCAATACTTCAGAAAACCTTGAAAATCTATGGATTTTGTGAACAAGTGAATGGTAAAAAAAAGTCCCGTGCACGGGACGTTTAAAATAAAAACTACCTTCGGTTGTCAATTTCCAACATGAAATACCATTTTGGACGGATATAAATTAATGTGGTGTTTGTTACCATTGCTGTCAACACTTTGAGTAAGGCAAAGCGTTTTGACCCCCTTCGAACACGTGCAGATACGCCATTTTGGGAGTCAAATAATGCTGAGTCATTGTGGAAGCGATGTGCGTGCGCGCTGTGTGTGTCTCTGGTGGGCGTAACGCGGTTTAATTCACCAATGGGAACCTTAGCATTGCGCGTTACGCACGCTATGGACACACCCAACGCGCACGCACATTGCTCCCACAACGACGCGGCATTATTTGACCCCCAAAATGACGTCATTGGCACGAGCTCAATATGGCGAATGGAACAAAAGGTTGAGCCGTTGTGTTCGGTCGCCATATTGACAATTGTCCGCTTCAGGTGGTCACGCTTGAGTGTGTGACAGAGGCTAATGTTAATGAAACTGGATCTCTGATTACCATGGTATTACGGCTATGTTTTCCATGCAAAAAAAAGGAACCAGGGAACCACTCTAAATAGATATAGGGGTCGAGATGCAAGCGTCGCGCGATAACTTGGAAGCATGGCCACAGTTTTCCATTGTTTTGTCGAAACATAGATGAGGTACTAAGCTGACTTACACAAGTTGGTTTTCGCCATACACACCCTCAATCAGACATGGAGATGCCGCCATGTCATGTAATCTGCCTGTAATTTCCCCTGTAGAATCTTTATTCAAGTGTTTCCGTTCCATGTCCGTTCAAGAGCGTCTCGAGTCACTTCAGTCGATTCAGAGTTAACTATTAAGTCGGGGACTTAAGTAGGTTCTCTTTGAAGCACAGAGATAAATGGATCACCCAAAGTTTGTAAACATGCAGACAATGACTTAGCCTCCTGTAATCCCTTTTATCCCTGTATAAATTAAACACAGAGCTATATGATCCGCACATGACTAGAATAGAAGGCAACTGCACGGATGCCTCAGGGTCTGTCATTCACAGCTTGGACAAACAACAAACTGTTTAGGGAGGGTGGGGAATCACAGCTTTGAGTAATATTTACATTGGGACGAATCGGCCTCTGTGTTAAGCAATTGCCGACACCTCGGGGTGAAGGAACCCTAGCCCCTCTTTAAACCTGCCTGTCTGGTTAGCGAAGAATCCGGTAATCAAGTTGGTGAGACTGATTTTGTATTTATTTATTATGGTTTATGCAGCATCATTAACCAACACAAGGAAAAGTATGGGACCTAGTGTAGTATGTTTTGTTTCAGATATGCACCCAAAACCTTAAGTTTTGTATGTTGTGTGCGAGAAGTAAGGAAATGCAAACGATGGGAATTATGGATCTTCTGACTCGCATGTCCAAAAGTTTCTGAACAACAACCGTATGATTCACACGATCAAATGCTTTAGTAAAATTAATCGTGCATAAATATGCAACAAAACCCGAATTGTCCAATCCCTTATACACAAAATCCAACATATCAACCAGATAATGTGCAGTCGAGCTTCCTTTAATGTTACCATACTGCTGTAAATCGATCTTGTCATGTATTAAGCTGATATTAAAGTTGCACTGCCCGTGTTTGGACCGATTTGGGCGTACAATTTTTATTTTTTTAAGTTAAATAGGTATTTTTCTAGAAGAGAAAAAGTTATCAGCTTTCATTTGGAACCAAGAACCTAAAAATCCGTCAAGGATTAATGCCAGTCGATTAAAAACAAGAAATGATTAAATGGCTGGTTGGTCAATTAATCGACAGGGTTATGACGTAAATGTACATGTGCGCGTACATGTGTACATTGTACGCGTACATGTGTACATTGTACACATACTATGTACATATGAGCGTACGCGCACATGTACAACATGTGAAGCACTTTTCAAGAAAAAGGCTTGTATCTCCAATTCCCGACGTCGGAAATTTAAGTTTTTGATATTTTTCGTTACAGAGACACGTAAGCTTTCTAAATTCGTTCGCTTGTGTAAATTAATTTTTAAAATCCTTTCACCGAAACACGGGCAATGCAACTTTAAGCTAAGACTCTAAGATACGACCAAAAATTGGCGGAGCTTCCATGGAGCAGAGGACTAATCCATATGGTATGTTAATGATATTGCCTTGCCCGGGTCCTCCCGATATCATGTGTTAAGCGCTATTATGACTCGACACGAAAACATTCCGACGGAGCTTCGATTATTAAAACCCCGTCGTCACTATAATTAAAGCCTTTTTGAAATTTGAATATGCACATGCGCAACGCTTTGTGACCAAAAGATAAGGAAATTAAACAGCTTGGTGTTGCTCTGGACATCAATAGACCTTTATCACGGTGTGTCCGTCTTTTTCTTGTTTCCATAGTACGTGTCGGGTACGATCAGTGCGTCCGCGCGATAGCGCGTGCATCCTGTTGAGAATCGCTGTCCACGCTGCGCGCTCTCTTGATCGCGCAACGCCTGTGCCATTGTGATGCACACCATGAACAAAACGGTACCAAACTATTTTTTCTGCAAGCCTCGCTTTGGTTTAATACGGACAGTTTAATAAGAGAATAGGGATAAAGGTCTCTGAAGACTTGACTGAGCTCGAACAAATTTGACCGACTTGACTTGGCTTGGACAATTCAATCTGACTTCACTTGGCCTGGTTTGGCTTGGACATATTTTGACCCGACTTGCCTTGACATGGCTTGGCTGGGACAAATTTCACTTGACTTGGAAATGTTTTTCTTGGCTCGACTTGACTTGACTTGGACTAACTTCTTAGCTGATCGTAATATAGAACCAATTAGGCATAAGCAAAGGACTTTGATCGCATTTTTTGTGTGTGAAGTATACCAATGCGTTTTCAAATCCACGTTTGCTCTTCATATTTGTGCTGATGAAGTGGCAATGACAGTGATTAGTCATACAGAACTATAGTCTAGAGACCACATGATTGATTTGAAGGAAATGCATCTTGATTGTGATGTGTTGTGTCCTGTTTCTGAAAGTGGCAATTTCTCGAACGTGGTTTTCCGGGTTTCTGAAAGGATTTCCCGACTTAGTCAGTATCAACATTTGTGTTAATTCACAGGCATGCAGTGCCAGTCCGGTTTGTGTTGAATGTGTTTCCTGCAGTAAGCCTAATACTTACATAATCCCAAGCGAAACTTGGCAGTGGATTTTACAGAAAAAAAGCCGGCATCCTCATACTTCAGGCATCAACTTACCGGGTTATATATGCTGTACATTCACGTGTCACAGCACCTTAATGGCAGTACACATGATTGGTATCTCGAAGAATCAGAAATGTTCACAGATTTACACATGACTTACACGATATAAACATGATGACAGTAGAAAACGTTCCCTGGAATGGTTTTGTCTGAAGTGCTATTATATATAGGCTTTGAGAAATGACCAAAACAATTATTTTTCGTCTCGCGAGACGTAAATTCAATTCGCCCCAAAACCATTTCGCCCTGGACCACTTCGTCCTGAATCTCTTCGCCCAAGTGCCATTTCGCCCCCAAACCACTTCGCCCAAAAGCCACTTCACCCCAAAACAACTTCGTGCACAGGCCGTGGTTCAGGACGAAGTAGTTCGGGGCGAAGTGGTTTTGGGGCGAAATGACTGTAAGGCCTTTTTTGACTGTTTTCTCAAACGTTAGACGAAGTACGGAGCTGGTTTTTGCTCAGGTACAGGTTGGTTTTTATCATGAATATCTTCAATCACACAGGGGGATAAAACTATTTGTAACAGTTTACCAATCATGTAAATGTATACTATCTTTGAAGATAAATTATGATAGAGATTAGGCAATTTTGGGGCTGCAAAATCATACATGATCTTAAAAGATGACATAATTTTAGAGTAGGGTGGTTCGCACTATAGTACTCCTTCACAATTTGCCATTTTGGCTCTAATTGTCTGACAAAGGTACGTTTTGGCGGGAATTTTGGAAACAAAATTGTCGTCTGCAAAAGTCGTGGTTCATCTCTCCCTATTCTAGCTGTGCTTTTAACTACAGTTGTAATAATTGCAGAAGCGCTTTGATCCTATAGTTATAAAGCGCCATAATACAAGAACAGCTGTTAGTATAAGAGTGACTGCACCAGCCTCCGTTCGAGCCGGTGAGGCAGTGTGCGCCACTCTGCCCGAAGTGCTCCCTGAAGCCCCAGCACACACGAGCTGTTTTTGAGACGTGCATGCTCCAGAGGTCAGCTCACCCACGCAGGTTTAATCAGGTTGAAAACCCAATGGCTTTTATTTTAGCCCTAAAACTAAAGGATTCTCTCAGAAACAGAAAACGTCGCATCTCATTGCTGTGGGAACCACTTTGTTCAAACAGGTCCTGGAGGAAATCGCTGAAGCGAAACGGTCTTGAAAGCGATTCCAAAGTGATTGGTGGATTAGTGCTTTGTTATTTTAAGAGAATTGCGTTTCTTTTTGGGAGGGCATATGTGTCTTCGTCGAATGTTCAGTTCTTTCGGCTATGCATGAGAACTACAGGCGGCGTTTGCGCAGTGCATGCACTCGTGGTAGTGCGAGCATAGCCGGCCAATAGTACAACTGTTGGGACGTATTCAAAACAATTTTCCCTGCGCTGACGATATGACTTGAGATCGGCGTTCGTTCTTAGGTTGACAGCTACAATATCAACAGAAAAATGCATACTGAATGTGTGGGATACTAGTCAACATTGAAATTAATTCACACAGATATTGCCTGTCCGGTTTCTGTTGAATGTAATTTACCTTGAGTCTTGATGCGAACATTAAAACCGAAAACCTCCATAGTCTCTGACAAGGGAAACTTAGCAGGTAATCCTATATCCTTCTAATTTAGGCCTAAACTTAACGGGTTGTGTTTTCTCTCCATGCACGTGTCAGAGTATGTGACTTTTTAAGGGTTACTGTATATTCTGACTGACATTGAGTAAATTAAAAAAAAAAACATAAGGTGATCGTCGCGCCTGACACAAGGCGTTCATACCGCTGAAGGTAATTTGCATCAACTCGTGCCACGTGATGAGGTCGCTGTTTACGCTGGAGAAGCGCGCCACTGCCACGGACAACAAGCGTGTTAGCTCGACTGAGCTATATTATACTAAGTATAATAGAGTTCAGTGGTTAGCTCACGCCCCGGACAATCAATGAACGCCTAACCACGGCAAGGGAGAGAACCATTGGTACCCACTAATACATGTATGGGCTACACTGAGCTGCTGCTAGTAACCCGCGACAGTTGCCTGCAAAAATTGTATAGCGCCACCACGCGGCTTTTCACAACCAGTTCATACCACATAGTCTGGAGAGCGTTGTACAATGTTGTACGAGCGAATGAACTTAGGGTACCGTTCTGCTTTGCGCGCAAGTCTTTCGAAGTAAAAAATCGTTGGAATTTTTTAAAGCTCAAAATGTCGTCTTATTTCTCAGGAAATATTGTTATTCGTAGGCCTGGGATTCCTAAAAACGCAGGTATTTATATCAAAGTTTCATGTAAGTATCCAACAGTTGAATTGTGCGGGGCGGAACCTAGCCCTACAAACAGGGCTGTAAATGGCTCTCTTTTGAAATTTGACTTATTACTGTAGCCATGCTGGCAGGCAGTATGAAAATGCCTGATGTCGAAACTGCCGAAAGTTTGACTGCAAATATCGTCCGAAGTACATCAGGCAGAGCACTTTCACATACACCATTAGCCTTTTAGAAGTATGGCGGAACAAAAGGAGAGGGCGCAATTTCATGTGGGTATGAATTTTGTTATCAATTGTATTTTTTTCCAAAAACTTGATTTACATGTTGTAATTATAATACATAGACAGAATTATCAATAAAATAAATAAGTGTAAAGTGAAAAACTGAGTTATTTTGCATTTTAGTCTACTTTATACCCACTGCAAAGTGTGCCCTCCTATTGTGTCCGCCATACTTCAAAAAGGCTAATTGTAATCCTGAGAGTTTAGTGTTTCATAACATAACGGTAAAGCTTACTGCACTGCGCGCGTGACGTGGCTACTTGCCAGCTGGGATGAACACACGCGACGTCAATATGAATTATGCATATTGCACAGCCAGGCTCCTTGACTTTTCATGATCGAGAAGCGCCACCATCGTCACAGCAGATCAGCTAAGATGGCGTCGACCAGGGCAGAACGGTGTCGGAATATTGTTCAATTTTTCAAGACGCCGTAGATGGCCAAATTGACGATTCTGTAAGCTTTTACCGTTATGTTATAAAACACTAAACTCTCAGGATTGGTGTATGTGAAAGTGCTCTGTCTGATGTACTTCGGACGATATTTGCAGTCAAACTATCTCGGATTTCGGCAGTTTCGACATCAGGCATTTCCATACTGCCTGCCAGCAGGGCTGTAATAGCGACAGTAATAAGTCAGATTTCAAAAGTGAGCCATTTACAGCCCTGTTTGTAGGGCTAGGCGGAACCATATTAGGGACAAACGCTATTATATCCCTGATTTTGATGCGGACGCAAATAGGGCGGTGTGTTCAACTCCCTGCTTTCCGCTCTCGATAAATCTTGGAATTGAAAAATGTGGACTGGGAGCACCATATTACAGAACGGTAATAAGAAAAATATGACAAATGTTATGGTTTCAAAATGTCAACACCCGTGGGGAAAATGGGGGTTAACAAATGTGATATGGACACGCTCCTTTAACATTGAGAATGACAAGAACGAACGCTGCCATAGAGTTCAGTCTGACAATGTATCCTGCTCGTTAAAGATAGGAAGCTTTTGGAAGGACAGTTGCTATTTAACTGACCCGTATTATCACAGAGTAGGAAGCCTTTAACAAGGCACATCTGCTAACAATTGAGTTTATAGGACATCGCTGGACTTCTAGCTTTGTTATTTCGCAAATGTGTGTCACGTACATCTCTGTAGCCAGGAATTGTCGACACTGTATCCATACCTGTAACTCATTATAGATGTTTCCTTTGTCGGTTACATTAACCTGTCCATTGAGGATTGAATTGGGGTTCATGCTGTCAACAAACTGATTGTTAGCCATTAGGGTCAAGTAGTTGGATTTGTGTCGGAAATTTAAAAAGTTAGAACACATCATTGGTAATCTCGAAAAATCAGAAATGTTCACAGATTTACACAGATGACGGTAGTAAACTTCCCCATAAATGGTTGTATCTAAGGTGCTATAGTTTTTGAGAAATGAGTAAAACAGTTATTGTTCGTCTCGTGAGAAGTAAATTCATTTCGCCCCCAAATCATTTCGCCCTGCACCACTTAGCCCTGTAACACTTAGCCCTGTACCACTTAGCCCTGAACCACTTCGCCCCAAAAGCCACCTTGCCCCCAAACCACTTCGTCCTTGCACCACTTCGTCCGAATGCCACTTCGCCCCAAAATACTTCGTGGTTTTGGGGCGAAATGACTGCAAACCCGTTTTTGACCGTTTTCTCAAACGTTAGACGAAGTATGGAGCTTTTTTTTATGTCAGGTTGGTTTTAATCATGCATATCCAATCACACAGAAGGAACAAACTATTTGTAACAGTTTACCAATCATGTATACTATCTTTAACATTGGGTTGTGGCAATTTTCTCCAGCATTGTTACATAACATGTTGCCCTAAAAATGTAACGTTTGTGACATTGGATGTGCAAAAAATATGTGACGAGTACTATACATGACCAAGACTTTCCAAGACATGCGAGCTGGCCACATTATTGCCGCGGCCTAATTACAACCTCGTGGTGTTATGCAGGGTGCAAGGAAGTAGCCTCATGAACTACTGGGGCACAGGATCCCAACATCCCACAGGAGCTGATGTTTTTCAACGTCTACGACTGCCCTACTTTGGGGGTTCTCAGAGTTTGAAAGGCGAAACGTGTCTTATTTCTCGACATTAAGATTTAGTGCCATCAAAGTCTGAAGCTTATTATAATGGTTGTTTTGGGTGGCACTCAGGTCCACTAACTTTTACGAAGAAAATCCAACCTCTTTAATCAGCGCTGAATTTAAAGAAACGCAAAAAGTTTGACTGCAAAAAACCCAGTAAATCTGAGAGTGGACATTTTTCAGCACACAAAAGCTTTATGCAGTCATGCATAATAAATCTGTTATGTGAATATTTCAATATCAACTCAATTTACAAAGGAGTTTTTCAAATTTTGATTAAACTGAACATTTGCGTCTTTTGTTGTTCAGTATAAAAGTGCCCTATATACTTCGAAAAACCGAACTTCCATTCTTTATTACAAAATCTGCTGTGCCGCCTTACTTTTATCACAAACGTTAAATCATTATTGATTAAACGTTTTCTAAGATGTTGTTTTCTCTCCGAATTGAGATTACTGGTTGTAAAGGGTGCTCCACACAAAACGACAGTAACAAAAACTTTTCATGTGAGAAAGTGCAATATTTTACATCATTCTGGTATGGCTATCAGGGTCATTCCATGAAAACGAGACACAGTGTCCCCCTAACGTCGTGAGACCTATGGACTTGATTCTTTATAAATTACCGGACTTCAGAGATCATTATCCTCGGCATATAAAGAATATATGGCCTCATGAATCAAACACCACCTTTAACTGTTGATACTACCCAAAACATAACGAGCACGATTCAATAAACTAGTGCGATCTTCTAAATCCAAGTGTGACATTTTGAAACTTTCGCTCAAAATGTAACAAATTTCGCTCATAATGTAATTTTAATCGATAAAGTCCATATTCTACAGCTGGGTAAAATCAGCAACTACCTTTTCCAGAAAGAAACTGGTCAGAAAGACTTGAAATGTAATTGCAAGAGTTGAAAAATGGCTTGGAGTCCCCATTACGTCGTGAAACAATTTTCTGGATTATTTTCAAGACTATGATACCAAGACATGTCTAACCATTTGTAAATTATTTTAAATATTCTACATTATTTAGAAATTGCACATAAATTTCTTTAAACATTGTTTTTAACTTGAAAAGTCCATTTTTACAAATGCATCAAAATGTCATACTTTGGCTCCTGTTTTGGAAACACCCATATAGCGAAAGCTTTATTTTGGTGTCAATAAGTTGACCACTTTCTGCATGACCGAGTACTCATTGACCGAGGTGTGGTCAAATAAAAAATTATTGAGTAATAAACAACATAACTAGGTTCCACATTGGGTGTTGAGATTTTGATGTCATATCATTTGTCATTTGTTCATATTTCCATTGTGAAATTTCGCACTGTCAATCTGTATATTTTCAAGGATATCGTTAACTAATTTATACATAAACTAAGGCAGTGCAATAACTATACCACCCTTTTTTGCTTCTACATCCAAATTGGAGATTACAAATTTCCTGTTTTTTTCCCAATGATAGCATTTTGGGAAGGTATTTTATATGATTGTTAGGTGAGAACGAAATCCATTTTTTTTGAAAAACCTTTTATAAATTTAAAATTGCTTTTATTCACTATCATTGTGAAGAGAACATTCCAGCAGAACATTTATATGCCAAATTTTCAAAAGGCAGAAAACTGTGTCAAAATCGATGAACCAAAAAAATACTATAAAGGTACAGCCCAAGTGAGGCTATAACTCCACCGTGCTTATCCAGAACCTGGACCCGGCTACGAATGTTCCTGTCAAGAATTTACTGGCAGGAAAGCAAAATTTGCCTTCTAAACTTTCTGTTTTCACGCTCGTCGGTCCAGAACTGCAGGGAAAGCGTCTCAAGGGCTCATGTTCGGGGGGCTGTACGTCCGACCCATAAAACTAGTTGCCTAGACTGGCTTATCGATAAAACAGACCACGTTCTAAATTAACCATACAATTTCAGTGATTTACATAACGAGCAGTTTAATGTTGTTTTTCTCGTTACAATTGGATAATAGCTTCCTGGGATTAAGAGTCTATTTTTACCTGATGAACTGAGGCTGTGGTCATACAAGCCAAGGTCGTCAACCTTTTTGATGAGGCAAAATTTACCAGGTTCTAAAAAAAAGCGGTCCTTGAAGCCCTTACACTGAGTTTGCAGTATCCCAAAACGTTTAATCAAATATTTGACAGGAAAACAAATCTCAAATTGGAGCTAAAAGTATTGACCGTATCGAATAGCCGCCATTTCGTGGGGCACCTTTTGTTACTTAAACCGTACAACAATGGAAGCACAATATGTGCAACCATGCATGTCTTCAAGGAACAAAGAAACTGCCCCACGAAATGGCGGCTATTCGATACGGTCTATACAAGGTGTCCCAGAAAAAAGGTAATCCTGGCAGAAATGGTTGATCCGGCCAAGATATGCATTTCATGAAAGCTGATCATATTTTACCATAAAGTAGAGGAAAATGCTTTCCATTGATACCTTGATTGCATTCCTCTGGTCACGCATCACTGAGCATCAGCGTTTGGAAAATGCTCTGCGAAAACTGCTTTGCGACAGTAGGAAAGGAGTGTTAACAGAATGTCTACTGTCATGATTGGCTTTTTCACTTGCTCAGTTGTGGGTGGATTAACTTGTGGTATTTTCAAGTTGTGCAACACTTTCTTGACGATATAGACCGTATCGAATAGCTGCCATCTTGTGGGGCATCTTTTGTTACTTAAACTTTCAACAGTGTAAGCTCAATGTAAGTTCCCCACAAGATGGCGGCTATTCGATATGGTCTATAAAAGCCAGTGTGTTGGTGAAAGGTACTCTCACATTAAACCTCACGTGAGCAAGATGGTTCAACTTACTACGGAGCAAAGGTGTTTGTAGTGTCAAAGTTTCACGAAACCAGAAGCCTACGAGCTACTCGGGATGCATTTATGAAAGCCTTCCCTGAGAGGGATCCGTCGGCCAAGAAAACCATCTGAGCAAATGTGAAGGAATACCAAGCTCATGGGACAAGCCTCAATAGAAACAAGGGTCACTTGGGGTGACGACGAACAGTCCGATCTGACGGCAACATTGCTGCAGTTCAAACCGATTGCTTGATTACTTGACAACTGGCGATGAAGCAGCATTTTCCATTAATGGAAAGGTTAGCACCCACAACATCGTTAAATATGCACCGGTCAGACAGCACCGCCCCCCCCCCCCCCCCCGCCCCCGCCCCACCCGCCCCCCGCCCCACCCGCCCCACCCGCCCCCCGCCCCCCGCCCCACCCCACCCCACCCCACGCCCCACCCCACCCCACCCCACCCCACCCCAATTCAATGAAATACTGTACCGTATCATATGTTTTAAAATTATTAAATTTCCCTCTAGCTCAGGCCAGATGTTCTACTCATGTCTGACAAACTGTCGCAACAGGATTTTCGTACACAATTTTCCAAACAATTGTGCTCAGTGACTCGTGACCAGAGGAATGCAATCCAGGTATCACCGGAAAGCATTTTGCTTGTACTTTATGGTAGCGTATCATTAACTGCCATAACGTCCATATCTTGTCCGTAATAACCATTTCTGTCAGAAATACCTTTTTTTCTGGGACAGTTCCCACTGTCTAATGCAAGGATTGTGCCCAAGCATAAAATGAATTTTGTTTGCAAGGTTGCCCTCGTGAAAGAATTTAGGCCATGGACTTCTGTGGTATTATTGGCTTCGTTGTCTCTGCTTATAGCCACGGAACCAGTCTTAATAGGACAGCGGTTTCGCGCAATTTGTTTTAAAATGAGGGGCATAGATGAGGTACTGCTGTACATGTTTATATGGGTTTTAAGTCAAGATCCACTAATCTAGTGGGCGTTTACGTTTCTCTAAACACATGATGTCCTTACCCAACTGGCCGTGGCGTAATCTGAAACACCCAGGTTATTTTGTGATGACTTCAGCTTCGCCCAGGAAATTAAATCTGACATTTTAATGCCCACAGAGATTAACTTTGTTTAACATCCTTCCACCCCAAATTGGAGTAAAGGGCACCTATACTATATCATATTTGTTTCCTTTTCCCTGTCCCTTTACCCGCCCCTTTACCCACCCCATCCCCCACCTTCTCCCCCACCTTCTCCCCCTCCCAATTCCATTTCCTCTTCCCTTTACCCCCTTCCCCTCCTCGCCCTTACTCCCCTTCCCAATCACACCTGGGCTTCCCCACCTCGGGCGCCCCCACCCCGATCTCCCCCAACCCGATCTCCCACAACCGCTACACTAAATAACTACCAGATTATTGCGCCGGGCTCATTAATGTTTACACACCCTCAATTAATCTGTAAGGATAAAGCCTCTTGAGGACCCCGAATGTAATATGTTGTAAAGAAGTAGGATCTGAGAATTGTGGGTCAAATGAAGGCTGATAGCGCTCCACGTAGTATAGAGAGATAATTTTAAGGCATGGCTGCATTGGGTTGTGTTTATTTAATAAAATGCAAGTTCGGGCGTTAAACAATTTTTTTTTTTTTTTTCATTTTTCATTTTATTTATGTTTTTATTTATGTGTTTATTTGTTTTGAGAATCACTATACGCCAACCCGACCGCCCTTGGCAAACATTACTGCACGCGTGGGTTTTGTTAATGGTCCTGTAAGCCCAATGTTCTCATTTTTCCTTAACACTCAGAACAAAGACTACAATTTTTTTCTGGCTTTTTCAAGCTTCTAACTACTTTATCTTTTAAAACAAAGTAACGAGTATTGCACAAAATCTGTCGCAAATGGGAATCGAACCAGGGACATTCATAACAGTACAGAAGTCAATCACTCTAACCACCACACCAAACGAACTCGCTGCAAGCTCATCACTTTTTAACGAATTCAACCTGCTACCCTAACCCCCTGACACCTAACTCTTAAGCCTCTACTCAAGACGTTCAATTAAATTATCATATGGTCTGTAATAACAACGGAAAATGGTCTATTATTGTAGGCCAGAATCTCATACATGCAACTTGAGTTATCCGCACCATTAGCTTTTTTTGGGGCGATCGTTTCTCCGCCTTTCACCTCTTGCGTCCCGGGTTCTATTCCTGCACTGTGAAAACAAATGCCCATAGCTTTACTGAGAATTCAATGTCAAACGGGTTGCCAACAAAAAACCCAGTAAAATTACGGTTATCTTGTAACTTGTTTAACGGTTTTGTCCCGTAAAATGCTCAATAATCCCGTAGTTGTACGTTGCTATATCCTTATACATATAGCTGCTACCCCTTCCACATCCTGAGATATCAGGGAATTTCCACTCTGCAAAGCGACGTAACAATACCCTGAGGAAATACACGCAAATATGTGGAGTGAGCCGGCTGTTGTCTTGAGCCAACTCACGCCTGAGTCATTTTGATGTAATTAAATGAAATTAGTCATGTTTTGGTTAAAATTCCAAATATCTATATTTTCTAGAAATTTGTTTGATTTTTTGTTCTTTGTCATGCACGTTAATCATATCGATAATTCCTGCAACATATGTGTCTACTACGCATTTTTTAAACAAAATTAATCAGAGGGATGCGGAACGAGTAACATAATGTCTCGTTCAATAGAAATACCGACCAATCGGCAAACGCGTTCAATCGGACAGCTGGAAGTTGGCACTGGTAACAAGGTGGATCGTGGAAACACCGAACGCCACATATAACAAGCCTCATGATTGGTCTAGAGAGGCGACAAGATTTCTGTCGCTAGTCCCACCGCGAAATGGGGCCTTTTTCAACAGGGCCACTGTACGCAGGAGTTAGGGAGTGCGTTAAAGGGGCACTGTTGCAAGAGGATGCCCCTTCCAGTACTTTTCAGCTTCTTCTGATTCATGTATGTTTGCAGCTTGACTCTCAATAAACCTGTAGCGACTTATATTTATGCTCATAAGCATAGGCACACATCAACTCGAATTAAATTTATACTATTAGTCGCTCATCTGTCGCCAGCTTAAGTTAACTTGTATTGAACAACTGTCACTTTTGCATCTTTTCTAAGCAAAAACTCAAAACAAAAAGCAAAACAAATGAAAACTGAAGAAAATCACCATCTTTATACAAGGGAAATATTTTCAGTTATACGCGCAATCCCACAATGCACTGTGAATTACGGGCACCTCTCGTAAAAATGCATTTACGGGCATTTTCCGTAAAAAAATTACAGTGTGGGCGTAACAAAAGGAGGGGGCGCAAATTTATTTGGGTTTGAAGTTGTTGTAACAGTTGTCAACTAATGTTACGTGTTGAAAGAGAGTTTGAGTGACTAATGTGCAATGTACATGTAATATGGAATCGTATGTCAGTCACAGGAAGTTGAGACATGAATGCGTTTTGTTTTTTGGTAGAAATCCCCAAACAAGTGGCTTTAAAGGGTCCTAAAAATGCTAAATAACTTTATGCAGAGTCTTTGCTGCATATACACTTGACCAAAAAAGTAAGACATTTGTAGATATTTATTATGAAATTGGATTTAATGTAGGAAAATAATATATCAAATTTTAGCTGAACATATCACTCAAAGGAATAGAGCTCAACGGAGTCCATGATGGCAAGCTTCACGGAACAGGAATGCAACAAAGGAGTATGGGATCAGAATGAAAAACACCCGGTATGGCAAAAAACAACGATGTCAATTTTATTGCACTCAAGCAAGGGGAGTTACAGTTCAGTATTTTGCTTCCACCATACCTAATGCAATGGCATGGCACGATTCAGATTGGACAATTTAACCATTTTGATTTGGATGTTTTTGACAGGACATTGATAAATCCAAACTCACTTAAAAATTTCCTAATTGTCTACACACAAATTGCCCAAATCACAAGTTGCGTTGTTCTTTAGTGTTTTTCATTCTGACCCCACACTCCTTTGTTGCATTCCTGTTCAGTGAAGCTTGCCATCATGATCTCTCTTGAGCTCATTCCTTTGAGGGATATGTTCAGCTAAAATTTGATATAATATTTTCCTACATTAAATCCAATTTAATAATAAATATCTATAAATGTCTTACTGGTGACAGAACGTTTTTGGTCGAGTGTATATCAGGGATTATTTGTTTAGAATGACATAACTTCTGTTTATTTTGATGTAAAATAAATGTAAGGTAGTACTTTTTAATTTTTTTTCTAAAAAAATAGGGCACTGTTTGGTCATGTCACTTCAGGAACTTTAGAGAAATGTAAGGCAGAAACAACTGAAACTGAACACATGTAGACCCAAAACATAATGACGTCACAATTTGTTTACGTGTGTGCTTTCCTATGACCCTATCGTCTGGTACCCTGAGACCCCCCACATAAATTTTCTCGCATGAAAAAAATGTCATTATGTCTTATATGTAGATCTGTTTTGGGGAGTTTCATGGGTCACAACAGGCAACATATTACAAGCAGCCATGGGTCACAAACTGGTTTCAGCAAGCTGGAGAAAATAAAGGAATCTTTTGCACACAGTTGAGTGCAATTTTGTCCTGCTTGCCTAAAGTGACATCACAAATTATCTCACGAATATGCAAGCTAATGAACAAACAATGCCTTGATTTTAACCACCAAATAACTTTCAAATAGGGTTCGAAGTAGTCGCCCAGCAGATTGTATTGATAAAGGTTGTAATGACTCGGACTCGAGACTCGAACTCGAGACGACTCGAGTCCCGATTTTCACTGACTTGACTTGACTTGACTTGAGACTCAATCGCAAATGACTTGACTTTACTCGAGACTTGAATCTCAAATGACTTGACTTGACTTAAGACTCGTGTCTGCCAAAAATAACTTTCATGCATTTTTTGTCATTTTGAGGACCTAATTGTTCTTCAGAACTAAAGCTTTCTTTTAAAATGAAGCATTCTTGGCCAGAACAACAAAAATACCATACATAAATTTATTAGCTTGAACAAATACTACTTGACTTGAACCAACTTGACCAACATGCCTGACTTGACTTGACTTGGGACTCGAAGGCTACTTGACTTGACTGGGACTCGAAGGCAGTTTGACTTCACTTGACTTGGGACTCGAGGGGAGTTTAACTTGACTTGACTTGGGACTCGAGGGCAGTTTGACTTGACTTGACTTGGGACTCGAGCTAGAGGGAGACTCGTTACAACCAGAAGCATCGCCGAAACATATGGTCCAAATCAGGATAATATGCAAGAGTGTTCCTTTAAAATGTCTTGTTTGACTGACAAGGATACGCATCACGCAAAGCATGATGTTTGGGTAAACTCTGACAGAGGATTTCTTTGTTAGTCATTGCAATCATTAGCACCTATATCCTTCAATAACACAGCTTTTGAAACAGTTGTATGTACTAGGCTAGATGAGTCAGCTGCTTTGACCACCGACCTACTTTCTTTTTTCGTCTCTTGAAACGTTTGTTCTTTTTTGAAGAAAAGAAAGATGTTTCATTAAGTGGATATCACTTGTAGACATAACGAAAATGAAATACCGAACTCCTTTTTTGTTTATAAACAACAAGAAATATGAGGAGTCAAACATTTCTTCGTGCATTCCTGTGGCAATAAACGAAAAAGTTGTATAGGCAAAAACGTAATTCTTCGTCCGCGGTTTTCGGACAAAATGGCGGCGGCTCATTGGCATTCTTTGTGATATTCGTAGTCGCTTTTCAGTGGGTCATATTTTT
This sequence comes from Henricia sp. BOLD:AAB3569, assembly GCA_037783545.1. Taxonomy (NCBI): domain Eukaryota; kingdom Metazoa; phylum Echinodermata; class Asteroidea; order Spinulosida; family Echinasteridae; genus Henricia; species Henricia sp. BOLD:AAB3569. Next base: position 139,887 of record JBBELK010000572.1, read on the forward strand.
TTTTCTTGTAAAAGTAAGACATTGTTTTCTTTCTTTTATTTCAGCACGATGTCTTTTATGTCTTGGGTATACTTTTCATAATAAAGGAAATACTCAACTCCATGCCTTTGCTATAGAGCTGCGTATTTCGTGGCACGAATTTAGCGCGCGCGCATTGTTGACGTTCCTGTACCTTTAAGTGCAGATAGTAGCAAACATACTTGTTTCCCCTGGCTTGGTATATTTATAGGAAAGGAACAATTTTGTGTCCTTTTTTTTCCAGAGATATTTTGAAAACATTTTACCGGTCTGATCATTGGGCTTTTTTATATTTCAGCTGGTAACAGCTTCATTGGATGGCAAGATTCGTCTGTACAGTGACAGATGACAGTCTGCAATGCGTGGAAGTATATACGAGGGTAAGAGTGTATCTTGATAATAGACCCCTTGCACGGGCGGCCATGACAGGGGGCAGTCACATTGTCACTGTGTTTCATACACGAGTAGGCACTTTGTGGATCTATTGTCACATCATCTAAATGTGAAAAGTTGGCCCCTGTCATGGCTGCAGGTGCAAATAAATGTAGCATTGGTAAAACGTATATTGTGGCACTGTACAGCTTATTGCTTGTGTTTGTGTTAAGGGTAGAATACACGATTGGTATCTCGAGGAATCAGAAATGTTCACATATTTACACATAATTTACACATTATAAACACGATGACGGTAGAAAACGTCCCCTGAAATGGTTTTGTCTGAAGTGCTATAGTCTTTGAGAAATGAGCAATTTTCGTCTCGCGAGACGTAAATTTATTTCGCCCTGGACCACTTCGCCCTGGACCACTTCGCCCTGGACCTATTTCGTCCCAAAACCACTTCGTCCAAACACTATATCGACCAAATGCCACTTCGCCCCAAAACAACTTCGTGCACAGGCCGTGGTTCACGGGCAAAGTGGTTCAGGGCGAAGTGGTTTTGGGGCGAAGTGACTAAACCATTTTTTGACTGTTTTCTCAATAGTTGGACGAAGCACGGAGCTGATTTTTGCTCAGGTTGGTTTTAATCATGCATACCTTTAGTCTCACAGGGAGATGAAAGTATTTGATACGGTTTACCAATCATGTATACTACCTTTAATGGACAGAATCCCCATAGGCCTGTAGCATTTGTGTTCATCTGCAAGACATGGTTTATCATTAAGAGTTTTAAAGGAGCGTGTCCGGATCACATTTTTTACAACCCCTCCCCCATTTTTCCATGGGTGTTGAGATTTTGACACCATATCACGTGTGATATTTTTCTCATTCCATTCTGAAATTTCGCGCTCCCAATTCACATAATGTTTTTTTAATTAATTTATTCGGTTACATAAAGCAGTGAAGTATTTTGGGGAGGCATTTTATATGATTGTTGGGTTAGAACGAAATCCATTTTCTGGAAAAAAATTGAACAAGCTCATCGAAAGTGCGGCGAGTATGCGGCGAGTGAGTTCGGCGGAGAAGTATGAACCTAGCTTTACTGTATAATGATTTCTACAGGTTTCTCTTACTGAGAAAATAGTGCCATTATACATCGTCGGTCGCACCACGAAGTGGCGTATCTGTAAACGCAGTAGTAAAACTTTGTTTTGAGAAAATCGCATTTGAAGTTGGTGAATTTTAAAAACTCAAACTTCGCCGGTTATTCTATGAAAAGTCGTCAGTCTTTTTAGGTGATACTTTTTAGTATGAGTTAAATGACGTAAAAATATACTTGTGTATTGTATTGATTGTCTAATTAAAGAACACTTTAGCTGAAAACATATCCGTCACTTCGTGAAAAAGAAAAATGCCGACCATGCGTGATTTGCCACAGAATTCGCCCCCTGTCTGTATTTCTCTGCGCGCGTAATATTTACAACTCGCCCTGGCGCGTGGCATTTTCACGAAGTGGCGTATCGCGATACGCCACTTCGTGAAAATGCAATTTATGCACATACCATATTTTTCTATGAGTGGCGTATACGACACGAAGTGGCGTATTGCGATACGCCACTTCGTGAAAAAGAAATTTATGCACATACCATCTTTTTCTATGAGTGGCGTATCGCGATACGCCACTTCGTGAAAAAGTAAATTTGCAAACCCACTGTTACGTGGTTTAAGGCAACTTCTGTAATTAAACAAATACAAATTGTCAAGTCTCGTAACTTTGCATAAATGTTAAGGACACCAAATAAAGTCAAATTATACCAAAAACAGAAATTGGAAAAAAAAATTTTTTTTCACGGATACGCCACTTCGTGGTGCGACCGACGACATGTAAGCCGCCCTCTGTTGGCGACTGGCTTTTAAGGACCACGCTGCGCCTGGGGGTGGTTGCACCCCACATGCAGAGATAGGTGCTCCGGCCTTATTCATATTTTGTGCATGCCTTCAACTTATTTTTCTAAATTATAGAGTCGAGAGTTGAACTGTTGTGGTCTATAGTGTAGAATTTGCCCATTATCACAATGAGGGGTATTTGTTTCTTTAAACTGTTAGTATTTCGGACAATCTAAGTTATGTTTTATAATAAAGTAAAGCTGACACCTTATTGTTAATGGCGTTACGGACCTCTACAATTTCCGGTATACATACATTTGTACAGTTACACAGGCTTCATGCCAAGTATTAGTCACTGCAGTGTGCCTTCAACCCACGAATGTTATCTTTTTTAATTTTCTGGCCGAATTTCATCTGGCATGTGTCAGCACATCCTTAACATTTCTCGCAAACATGATGAAATGTTTGCAGAAGTTTGTTGGCCCTGATAATGCTACATCACTTTATACACAAGGGAGATATTTCTTGGGTTACAACTGACAAGCTACTGCCGCTTAAAACAACAAGTTGTTGGTTGTTTAAGAGTAGCTGCAACAGACAAACGTTGATGCCCGCTCTTTCGCCAACTGAACTGTGCCAAGTCTGTCAGCGATTTCACCCATTTCCATTCCCTAGTGCATGGTTTGCCACCCAGGGCAACTGTATGTTTGTTTGGAGTCAAAGTAGAGAAGTCTGCTTGGCTTTAAAGGCCTCATGAAAGTATGTTCCAATCAATTTCAGAGAATTTGTTTTTTGCTATACTTGCAAGTTTTCTATTTTTATATCATCATATACTATAATTTGAGTAAACCCTTTTCTGTTTGTTATTGATAAACTCCTATAGGCGCCTGAGCGAAACTGGCTGAAAATATTCCTACGTCGATATTTCAGGCTGGTTTAGAACCTAAAGCCAGTAAAGGGTCGCGTTTGTTTATTTACTCGTTCAAAAGATCGCATATAAACAAAACATTTCTTTTGAAAAAATAACTCACACAAAAATGCAGTGTGCATTGTAGTGCAACCTGCAAACTTTATAGGCTGCTACGCCACACCACACACACTGCATGTCCCCCAAGGTCGTTTTACAAAGACCTCGTCGAGGGGGAATGGCCAGAAAAACGTATGAGAACCAGGGCATTAAAGGGTGGGTTCACAAACGGAATGTGTAGTGATTTCCTCCTTCCACAATTTACGATTCTGCTGCATGAGCTCCACTGCAAAAGCTAGTACGCCCCTCCCCGAAAAATATATTCGATTATGAAAAATATAACTAAAACAGCAAAATTATTAAAGTAAAGATAGTAAGTAAAGATAGTAAGTCCGAACTTCAATTAAATTGCACACAATAATTCAGTGAAACTTATTGAGAAAAGGGTCACTTTGTAAGAGACGACCCGGGTAAGTGTTCCTCCGGGTAAACATTTTACGTGTGATACGTCTTTGGGTTAAATTTAACCCGGGTTATTTGCAGCTACATGTACCCGGGTCGCTGAATATGGCTTGAGATGCCCTGGATGACTGATAACGGTAATTAGTTTGACACGACGTGCCCGTTATTTTGGCAGTGTATAGTATAGGGGAGGGTGAGAGCCAGGCGTATACTCAAAGTAAAGCCCTTTATTTCACACCAAAAATACCACCTCGTTCGGCGGCCCTTTCGCGAGTATTTATAATATTACAAAAAGCTGTGTAATGTCATGTTTCAAACAACAGAAATTGTGCATGTAATTGTGTACAAAGTTGATGTCATTTTCGGTGGCTTTTTTTTTTTATGGACTTTACTAGTTTATTCAGTTAAGTATGTCATTTCCACATTTGGATCAAAAATGGATCAGTGGACTACTGTTGCTCTTTAAAATGTACATGTAATGTTATTTCAACTGCGGGTTTCCGCGTCCCCGCGTCCCCACCTGTCAAGTAAATTTTGAAGGGGAAATAAGTCATTTTTAAATGTGTATTAACAACAATTTTGAGTTTATTCCTTTTATGTAATGTGCCTCATATATCAGCTGGTAAACCCCGGAGTCTCCAATGTACGGTGTACATCCCAATGAACATCACCACATTCCACAGTTATTTCGGTTCTGCATATGCAGTAATTGTGTGTGTCTAACCAAACAGAGGAATTTTTAGACGATTTGTCGAATCGTGATTGTTGGCTGCTCTTGTCATATTGAAACAACGGTCAGCTGGGATCCGTCTTAATGGCGTGCGTTTTGATAAAACTAACTTTCAATATTGCAATTTATGCAGCTGGAATGTGAAATAATAAGACATGCCCACAGGCACCAACAGGAACATGTTTTCCACGGTTATAAAAATCACATGGGCTCACAAGGCTTCACGTATACCAAATATATTATACAGCGTCCCACAAAAAAGGAAACCCACCTTTTCAGGCAAATTACACAACAACCAAATATTTCATTCCCCTTATGGTACGTTTAGGTGAAAGATCATCTTGTCTTCTTTCATATTATGATATGACATTATGATGGTAGCATCATGCTTGACTGATCAGAGACCATTTGAAGTTGCTATTTCAGATTTGGTTCGGGATAAGTGGCCCATTTATGTACACATCATGACTCAAGGAATAAGGAGGTCTGTCACGAATTTTTTTTTTTTATTGTTAACATTTCTTTTATTCAATCTCTGACACGGGAATAATTATTTAATTATGTTTCTTACATGCCAATTATCGTCCATAAACTTCAAAAAAAAGAAATACAATTTGTGTATATTAATGTTACATAATATATTTATTCCCATTGTATAACTATACAACGTACCACCTGTTCTGAACAAACATAACTTTGACACTATGGATTAAGATTGCCTGCAGTATGTACTCGGTCATCCATGACCCTTCAATCATACTTTTGGTGTCGCATGGAAGAGGATACAATGAACTTTTTAATCAGGTATATACTTTTGAGGATATAATCTTTGATTGATGAGTAATTTACCTGATAAGATGGGTTTCCTTTTTTGGGGGACACACTGACTCACTGTTTAGGAGAACAATATAATTGTGCACGTTTTTCAGGTATACGCATTGCACCATTTTTGTCGTAAAATTAACTTTTCTTCATTTAAAGAGAAAATGTTTATAGAGAAACAAAAGAGTTAAATTCAGCAAATCATACTTTAGTTGTGTATACATAGCACGAACCAAGAAATTTATCATTGAAGGTATGAAAATTCCAAAAATATGGGAGTTTGCTGGCCATATCATCCGGTCAATTTCTTGCATCTCTAAAAGCTCATTGACCACTCTTGCCCTGTGTGGACGTGCATTTTCATAAAGTGATCGTCTGCAGGGATAGTAACGTTTGGTCGACCAGTTCTTGGCAAGTCTGCGACAGCTCCAATCAATTCGAATTTTAAACGCAATTTTCCTATTGCATTTGGACTGACTCCCATCCTACGGGCTACCGGTACTTGTTTTACAGGTGTAAGGGTCTCTAGCAGGCCTATGGCAATGGCCCTGTCTTTAATAGAAAAACGTGGTGTTTTTTTAAGTTAAACTGCTTAGTGCAGTCACGGTGCACGAAAACTACAAAATACTGAGGACCAAAACATGTGTGAAAAGAATTAGGGAATTGTTGACTGCATTTTGCAATATTTGAATGCTGCTCATTCATGCATGACAAAAGGTATGGACCCACCACTTGAAATGCACGTTCCATGCATTGCACTAATCATTCACACCAAGTTTCGTGTAATTCCGAAATTCACTTTGGGAGATATAGGCCTAATCAATTATTTAGAGGGAACTTTTTTTTTTTTTTTTCTTTTTCTTTGACGGGCAATGTCACAGAATCAAATTCCAAGTGTATACATATTTTGTAACAAAAAATTTATAATTCGGTCTCTGTAACTTAACATAATTAAAATTAAACACAAAACTCCTGTGCTTGTTTGAACGTGAAATACGGAGCCAAAATAGATACGTTGTTTGCCATAAGATGTTGGTTTTGCACCTTCAAAAATCACCACATTAAAGGAGCGTGTTCAGATTTTCACAGAAATTGGATTATGTTTTATCCTAAGAATCTTACAAAATACCTCCCCAAAATACTATGGGGAAAAAACAGGAAACTTACAATCTCCAATTTGGATGTGGAAGCAAAAAAGGTTGGTGTAATCACTGCACTGCTTTTATGGAACCAAATAAATTAGTTTACAAAACAGCGGTGATTTTGAAGATATCCTTGAAAATATACGGATTGAGAATGCGAAATTTCAGATTGGTGATGAGAAAAGTATGACAAATGATATGGCATCAACATCCCAACACCCATGGGGAAATGGGTGCATGGGTCAAAAATGTGATCATAAACACGCTCTTTTTATATTGTTTACCTTATATTTGCTTATACCTGACTGTTCAGTGTGGACAACCTGTGTCGATTCAACTTGTAATATTGTTCTTTTTGGTCTCAAATATGCATATATACCAGATTTTGAAACGATATGGTGCATTTTGCAGTTTTTAGCAATTTATTTTTGTTTACAGTACAGGTACACATTTTTGTAAATTTTAAGTGGGTAAAAACGTGTATAATTCACTGTGTTTCACAAATAATAAAAATAAAACTCATGAAGTAATAAGCCTGCCTCAGTTGTGAATATGGGCTTTTCACTCCAGCAATGACTGAGAACCCAATCCACGTACTGGCCTGGACAGAATAAAGCCATGCCACAGGGTTTAAAGCGGGGAACCGCTACGCCAATGAATCTGATTCCACAAGCCCTGGTCTGGAGCTGGGTTAAGTGGAGAGGAAACACCTTTTGGAAAATATCGACGAATTATCCGGGGCACATGATATCCCGGTTCGATTCCGGGCCGCGACGGGTTGTGGCACCTGTGCGCTTGAGCAAGGCACTCAACCACACTTGCTCCCATTCCTGTAAATGGCGGTCCCCCGCTCTTGGATGTGATAAAAAAAAAAAAAAAAAATAAATAAATAAATATCAACGTCGGTAACACACTTAATTTTGATGATAAATTTTGCTGCGCCATATTTAAACTTTCCAGGCTCTTTTGTAGGCCTACTTCTTTAAAAGGGAGATAACGTCGTGGATAACTCGAACTGTAGTATAGCACCGAATTGCAAAACATGGTAATTTGCACGAAGCGTATTTAAACGCAATTAAATAAAAAGTTTATTTTTCTCAGATGGCCAGAACAGACACGGTTTGAAAAACAAACATTCAAATCACACAAGGCCAAAAATATTGTGACTTGTTTTGACAATGTCGACTATAGTAAAATGTCGATATATGAATTGCCTTCCCAGTAGCAAAGGCTTAAACATGGATTGCTTCTCTGTAAGGCTGTTTGGGATCTGCCAACAAAATTGGTAGTCAGAATTTGGCCGACTGTGAGAAATAGTTGGAATTGACCTTGGTCAACATTGGTGTCATCAGTCATTTGTGTAATTTATTTCTGGAGGCACCATAATCTGTCTCTTGTGAGCAATTCCACCGTTACGGAAATTACACTTGCAATGCAGCAAATTTGTGACAGCGTGACAGCATTGACAAATTTCAAATTAGAACTGGTAGACTCATTTCAGATACTGAGCCATTGTATTTGAAGTGCTATAGTCTCTGAGAAATGAGTTAACAAATTATTTTTCGTCTCATGAGACGAAAATTAAATTCGCCCCAAACCATTTCGCCCAAGTGCCATTTCGCCCCCAAACCACATTCCCCGAGTGCCATTTCGCCCCAAATCACTTCGTCCACTTCATGCACAGGCCGAAATGGTTTGGGGGCGAAATGACTGCAAACCCTTCTTTGACTGTTTTCTCTCAAGTTAGGCGAAGGTTGGTTTTAATCATGCATATCTTTAATCACACAGGGGGATAAAACTATTTGTAACAGTTTACCAATCATGTATACTATCTTTAATTAAAAAACTACTTAAAAAAATATCCTAGAAAAGGATTGCCATATAATTAGGTTGATTATGTCATTGCCATGGAATTTATTAACGAACAAGACATTTATGAAAAGTATTGAAATCAGCACCGTCACAAGTTGCCCCAAAAGTGGGTGAAGCGAATCATCTCCACCAAGACGGTGCATGGGATAATAAGGCAGGCAGTATGAGACATGAGACAAAATGCCAGCTATGCATTTAGCTCAGTGGCGGACCCAGCCTCATTAAAATACAGGATTAATACAATGGATTTCAGGCAGCGAGCTGTATCCCCCGCTTTTCTTTTGTATTCCTGTATTTTATTGAGGCTGGATTTGCCACTGGCGTTAACAGGAATTAGGCGGGTCAATATAGCACCAAAAATACCTCAACCTCAAAAAAATTGCAACAAATTGTTTTATTGCAATTTCCTGTACTTTCAAGCATGCTGAACAACATATCAAAAGTTGGACAGAAACGGAGCACGGGAAAGTGATCAAATCTGACGTTAAAAAATGGCCGCTATTTGTAAAGAATGTTATATATAGTTATGGAAAAAGTACCCTAACCTTCTAAAAATTCTAACAAAAGATTTTCAACGGTTTCTGGTTCTACTGAATGTGGAGAATGGCAGGTTAAAAGTCTACCAAAATCTAGCAACCGGAAATGGGTGAAATCTGGGTCAATTCCAACATGGCCACCATTGACCTTGAAAATCGCTAAAATGGCTTTAACTTCTTTAATATTTGGGGTAGAACAGTGATTTAAATGTCCACCCTAGGGTTGTTAGGGCCAGGGAATTCACTGGTAATTATAAAATTTCAGTGCAACCTTCGACAAGCAATAAAAGCCACAAACTCAAAATGGCGGTCATAATTACATGTACAGGCATGGGAGGGGTAGAGACAATACCTTCCTCTAATCTAAGTGCTGATGTCAGCTTCTTTTATTGGGCAATAATGTGCATATCATGATCCCCTCCTGTGGCAAGGCTGGCTGCATCAACCACCGCACGAGGCTACGAGCCGCTAAGGCAGGGTGCACCACTCTGCCAGAATTGCCTCCCCAACAACCTGCACTTCTAGGGCTGTTTTTGAGACGCGCTATTCAGGCACGTCAGCTCACCACATGCCGGTTTAATCAGGAAAAACCCTTAACAAACTTCCCAGCTAACACATACCGTTCTGCGAACGTTCGCTGAATGTTCGTTTTTGGTCACGTTCGTTTTGAACGTCGAGGGGACGTTTCCCGAACGTTCGTGGAAGTTACGTTCGTTTTGAACGTCGAGGGGACGTTCTACCAACGTTTGAATCTAACGTTGCACTATAACGTTCAAAAAACGTTTTTTAATAACGTTCGGAGAATGTTCGTTTTTGGTCAAGTTCGTTTGATTTGAACGTTTTGGGCGTTCTGTGGAAGTTTGAATCTAACGTTGCAGTGTAACGTTCTAAGAACGTTCCGAGAACGTTGTTAACAAAGCAGATCGCGCGGAGATCATTTTTCCGTAAATTTAACAGAAAATTTCATTGTTTTAAGTTTTACGTTGTATAACCACGCACTGCCTGATTTGAAATGTATGTACTTTTGTATATAAAACCCATCGATAGTCTAAAAAGGTAAGATTTTCAAGAAATAGTAGAAAAATGAGGTTTTGAATGTCCGCCAACCGTGACTACATACGAAGGAAATTCAAGGAACATATATATCAAGCGTATACTTAATATTCATACGGTTGGAGTCAGAAGTTTACATACATGTACACCACTACCATCATCACCCAAAATGGTCAACAGGACTACCTGAACCGTTGCAAGGTGTGCAAGCTATGTTTTAAAGGTTTTGTGAGGTGAAAATTATCACCCAGCTGTTTTTATACAGAAATCTAAAGATCAAAGTGTTGCAGACAAAGGGGCAAACTCAAATTTGTTTTCATTTCAAAAAGAAGTGACATTTTCTCTACTTCAAAAATGTCTTGTCAGGCGAGGGCGCTGTTTGTTGCTGGTCATGGAGGGAACCCACAGTGGAAAAACAAAGAAAGAACATTACATTCCAAACAGTAGCAGTAGCCCATTGATCCATTTTTGACCCAAACAAACTTGTTAGGGTTGTTGCAAATGACATACTAAACAAACTCAGCAAACTTATATAGTTCATGATATCAAGAAGCCACTGAAAATGACATTAACTTTTGTACACAAGTCTATGGAGAATTCCTCTGTTTTTCCTGAGATGACATCACGGCTTTGCTCATGAATATGGAAATTCTCATTAACATAAAAATATAAAATGTGCAATTACACCAAAACGCAACTCTCAAATTCTCTGAAATTGACCGAATTGTGTAAAACACATCCTCTACTATTATTTTATGTAATAAAAACCCTATTTCACACGTCCTTTAAGTACTGCAAACACGTGAGGAATTCCACAAAATCACGACTTTAGTAAAGACTGTTACAAAAATGGTGACAACTCAAGTTTAAGCACACCAGTTTTAACACAGTTGTATGTAAACTTCTGACTACATCTCTTACTTCAGGTAAGCGATTAGTTGATATGTAATTACACATTGAAAATAGTCTAATAAAGGCGTCATACGTACAATTGATTCCACACAATTACGTTCCCCGTACGTTCATTCCTAACGTTAAGCTAATGTTCGAAAAAGAACGTTCGGGGGACGTTATTTGGTTAGCCAGCCCAGCGTAAGACCATCTCAGCCCAAGACCATCTCAGCGTAAGACCATCTTAGCCCAGCCCGATGCCATCCAGCCCAGCCAAAGCACTCCAGCCAAGCTCTCGCCAAAGCCATGCCAGCCCAGCCCGAAGCACTCCTAGCCCAGCCCGAATTCTTTTTTCCTGTTATTCACCACATTCAGTAGGACCAGGTTGGGGTATTTTTTACATAAATATACCCCACTATTTAACCTTTTTTATGTTGGCGGCCATCTTGTTTTTGACGTAATTTTTAGAGACTTTCCCGTGCGTCAAAATTGTCCAACTTTTGATATGTTGTTCGTCACATCGAATAGTACAGAAAACGATCATAAAACGTTTTGTTGCAATTGTTTTGGGGTCGGGTGGTATATTGACTCGCCTAAATGGTAGCTATGTGGAGGGCACGGCACCTTAAATTTGACAGGTAATGTGCCACAAAATGGAAGGGATCACAAAGATTTGGATGTTGTTAAAACGTGGAACGGAATGAAACAGTGGAACGGTGGATCCACACCGTTCCAACGTTTTGTTCCACCATTCCCTTCCACCGTTCCGCGTTTTACCAACATTCGATATCCGAATGAGAGTGTTGTTTCCTCCTTCATTAATATCCCCATCACCATTTTTCCAATGTGTAAACATTTGTCAGTGATGATTTCAATACCTTATAGGCAGCTGTCTTATTTGTTCGGTCATCCATGACAATAACATAATGATCCTAATACTACTGGATAGGGGACATTCTGACCTTTCCACAGATATAGCTGTCTTTTTGTTTCTGAAATATTCAGTACTTTTGCCATAATATGAATTTCAAAATGGGTATACATAATAAGACGCCTTTATTTTTGACAGTCTGAAGACCCACCAAGTATATAGCTACTCTTACATTCTATCCCCCTGGTGTGCATGTAACTTGATCAATTGCACCTTGGACTGCCCGGCATGCACACAGGAATTGCTCGCGAATTTCCACAGTAGAGACTAAAGATTCATCTTCTTCCAGAAATATTTGGCAGATCACGACCATCAGTGGGATTCCATATCCAGCTGTGTAGTAAAACAGAAAAACATTCTGTATATACATGCACTAAATGCTTATATAAGCGTGTTTGTTTGATGTCAAACAATATGGGGCGAGTTTTTGCAACAATAACTACATAGATACAGTAATACTTCTGAAAACCTGAGAAATCTATGCATGTTTTTTGTGTGTGAATCAATAAATAGTTAAACAAAGTTGTCTGCTGGCACTTTTAAAAACCCATTTTCGGTCGGCAATTTCTCCCACAAAGGTACAATTTTTACACGGAAAAAATCATGTGGTGTTTGTTACCATTGCAGTCAACACTTTTGGTGGGGTTTTTCTTATCAACTCGTGAAGTAAAATTGTGGGTAGGTGCAAATGATGTCTTGGGGTTTTAAGTGTTGCTTCAAACTACAGTATCCTTTCTTGTAGACATTCTGTCAACATTCTTGTCTACATTCTGAGCTTATTTAAGGCGACCACGGAGGAGGAATCCAAGCTAGTAAACTATACACACACATCAGGCAAAGATAGAAAATTGAAAAGACCTTAAGCAAAATCCAGTGATTTCGAAAGCAGTGAGTTTCGAAAACATGCCTCAGGTTTCTGGTTCAAAGAATTATCTGAAACGGATCACTTGCCTTTCTTGAACACGGGATGGACCTGGCCTGATACTCTGTCAGCATTCAATGACATGTCGTATACAGAGTGTCTTTCCCTGTACATCCTTAAACCTGATAAAGTTCGTGTAAGGGATTTGCATATGCCCACAGGGTGCCCTAAAACAGCAGACCAAAATTATTATTAATTTTGTTTAATCATTTAATCTCATTTGCCTTAAAATTAATCTTAATTAATACAATAAGTGATAATATCAGTCATCCTTAGAAATTTCTTCGTGTTGAGCTCGTGCCAATGACGTCATTTTGGGAGTAAAACAATGCCGCGTCGTTGTGGAAGCAATGTGCGTGCGCGTTGTGTGTGTCCATAGCACGCGTAACGCGCTTACTGAGGCTGTCATTGGTGAACTAAACCGCGTTACGCCCACCAGAGACACACACAACGCGCACGCACATTGCTTCCACAATGACTCAGCATTATTTGACTCCCAAAATGGCACATTCGCACGTGTTCGAAAGGGGTCAATAGCCTAGTTATTTATGAAGGCGAAAGTCAGTCACGTGTTTTTGCCTTAAAGAAAGTGGCCATAAGTCTGTTGATGCAGTATCATTCACACTGGGACATTGGTATTCATGCCACTCCCACAGCGCATATCTTTGCTGCATTTGTGAAATGTCAAGCATTTCCTACCCTTGAGAATGTGATGACAAAATTATTCCGGAGGCGTTCTGTGCGAAATGAAGCAAGCCTAGATGTCACACATGTCGTCTGCAGAGTTATACGGAAGTATAAAACAAAATGCGCTGTATGTGACCTCCAAGTCTAACAAACCAGAAAATTAGCGCCAATTCCCAAAATATTTCAACAAACCTTGTTAAAAGAAAATTATACCCAGGACATTGTGCTAAACAAGTGCAACTCGTACATAATTTTTAAGCAAAGAACAAGAAAATGACCCACTGAAAAACGGATACGAACGGAAAAACTGCATAAGTTCAAAAATGGGGTTTTCAGTGGAAGTTTTTCGTGTATTGACATACGAATGTACGGATGCGTCATTTGTACCAACAATTTGTACCAGTATTTGGATAAAATGACGGCGCCCATACAGATTGTATTTCTATTAAGTTTGTGTCCGCTTTTCAGTGGTTCATAATTGTTTTTTTGCATAACAATAATGTACGAGTTGCAATAGTTTATTGCACAATGTGCTTTTTAAATTATTATTAGGCAACCGATGACGTCATCGTGATGTCACAACCAAACATCAAGATCCGTACCTATCTCAGACTGTACCAACACAATGGGTGAGGTCAGAATTCTGTGTGTTGCGTGTTATTGTTAGTGTTAACAGATCCCTGACAGATCTACACAGATCCTTGACAGATCTGTTAACTTAATCAGAATTGTGACATCGGTACAAACACCGTGTTAACTCGATGTTGAGGACATGTTAGTGTTGCATATAATGTTAGTTCAATAGTTCCCGTTACAAATAGATCTGATAACAAATCTGTTAAGTGTGTCAAGTCTTAGATTCTACTCACAATTAATGGAATTATTTGCTAATATAAGATTTGTATCTTGTTTCTTGTTTAACTGTAATTCTTAAATGGCGCCCTCACTTTTTCTCTGATGCCAAACAGCATAAATCCACGGAATCTGATCTGTGTGTCAGTAGGCTACACCGTTCTGCTTCAGGACGATCCGTTCAGTATGCTTGATATGTTTTAAAGAAGAAGAAAAAACCCTGAAAGGTATAATACCTGATGAGCTCTCTTGGGTTTTCGTGAAGATGAGTGAAAAAGCTGCCGAGGGGGCCTCAGCCTCACTTCGCTGTGCATTAGGTTTTTCTCTATATTGCGCAATGCACCCGCAGTCGTCATCAGATCAATGCTCAAGACTAATTGTGTAATCATGCAAACAGTATACACAATTTCCGACGACTTTAGTATTTTTCATTATTTAAAAAGAAAAATGTAGCGAATTGTAGCTGTAATCTTTCTACCCTCGAGGTGTTATGCGGTTACTAAATATACGATATTGTCAGTAAAAAAAACCTCCAGAAAAATCCTGTTTACTCAGAAAAATTGCTGTTCTTTTGAGTTTACTCAAAAGGCGATTATTTTAGACCAAATATGAACCTATTTTCCAACTGATCCATTAAACGACTTGTATTTTAGTCTAGATTAATTACCATATAAATATTCATACATGAACTCCGAATCGACGATGTCATTGGATTAAATAACTGACAAATCACAAAAGGCTACTTCAGGCGTGAAGGGAATTTGAATGCCACTATATAGTACGCCAACAAAGACTGGATGGTGTGCATGAACATGTGAAGACACATTATGTTGAGGCGACAAAACAAGGAATATGGTACTGTTGGGGAGATTCAACTGTGCATGTAAAAACTCAGGTGATGTGATGGAGTTGGCGGTGATTGTTTCTGTTACATGTAGTTCTTTTCCCGCCTTTCACCTCTGTCGTCCAGGACCCAGGTTAGATTCTTATGTGACCCGCTCTGGGAAAGGTAGCATAAGTCGCAGATTCACGCTCATTAAAATACAAAAACACAAAGGAAATTCCAGGCGAGACACGGACATTCCGGGTGGTATCTGGGCACCGCCAGGAATTTCCATTGTGATTTTGTATTTTAATGAGCGTGAATTTGCCGCAGATTTCTTCTTATGGTCGCAAAAACTCGACCTAACCTGCGCGACTTATGCTACCTCTTTCCAGAACGGGTCATGTGGATTGGGTTTCCAGTCCCTGTGACCGCGTGTTTTCTCCACGAGATAACCCTGGGGTTTCCTCCCACTTCTAAAATTGCATCTCCTTCTTCGTCATCTTGAGTTGATAATGAATATTTTCGTCCAAAGATTTTCAAACTCCATAAATTTCGATTCATTTAAAGCCCCCTCCTCACCTACATATTGGCAACTCTTACCATTTTTGAAGTATTGTGGACACAATATGAAGGCGCAATTTGATTTATATATAAATTCGATTTAAATACAAAATAATGCCCTTTTCACTTTGCACTTATTTATTTTATTAATAATTCTGTCTCTGTTTTATTTTAGGCTACAAACATGTAAATCAAGTTTTTGAAAAGAATTACAATTTATTGTTAAAGTCATACCTAAATAAAATTGCACCTTCACCTTTTGTTCGTGTGGTCTTGAACCCACCTCCAACCGCGGACGTCCCATTGTTCCTCTTTTGTTTGGACTTAGTTTTTTTTGGCGACTGCTCTAATTTGTTTTGTACATGATTTCAAAATCGCGGACGTCCTTCGCAATCGCGGACCCTATTGTTCCTATTATTAAACGTCCGCGAATTGAATACAGACACACGTACCGCTATACTTCCAAAAGGCCTACATGTAGTCGCGGTCCTAATAGACTGCAAAAGTGTGATGTCAGTTACCACGGTAATTGGGTCTAAACATTCGCTGGTAATCTGAAACGTCCATTGCTAAAGCGCATGTTCACTGGTTTTAGTGTAGACCCAATAACCTTGGCAACACACAAAGGGTGACGTTATCACTGTATAGTGCTCTATTGCTAAATCGGCAATTTAATTGCTAACCACACAGGAAATAAATTAATCAATTATTTGATTGGTTAATATTCCAGGATTTCCTCTTGCAGTAGTTTTATTCAAAGCCAATCAGTGTTAAGCCCACTCCAGGCCGATGCTTCAACTGTTTTAAATCTTTTCCGAACAAGCCGCGAAAGATGTTCCCGTCAGTTGTTCAGTTGTTCAGTTGATACTCTCCCAATCAACTTCTTCCCACGGAAATTGGCCAAGGTCAATTTAAAAGGGCTTGACCAAATGACTTTATTTGACACCCCCCACTTACCTCATGGATGATGAGATTTTGATGTCATATCATTTGTCATATTACAATTAAATTTCACGTTCTCGAACCGTATATTTTCATATCGGATATCGTAAAAAAAACCAACAGTGTTTGATAAACTAATTTATCCGTTCCATAAAGCAGTGCAGTGATCACACCAACCGTTCTGCTTCCACATCAAAATTATTCGAGGACCTGTGACAGTTTTGTATGCACTTCATTTAGGAGAGGATTCCTCAACTGATCTAGGCTAATTTGACCCTAAGGAACAACTTGGGATGTGTGCCAAATTCGCTATCCGGGACGAAATACCCGAAAATGACCACGCCCCTTTCTTAATCAGAAGTGCTGCTTCCGACATAGTTGTTTCTACTGAATTCAACTGATATTAGCTAATATGACCCCGAGAAACAACTTGGGATGTGTCCCAAATTCGCTACCTAGGGAGAAGTACCCCAAAATGACCACGCCCTTTTAGATGACTACGACCTTTATCAGAAGTGCTACTTACGACATAGCTGTACATGTACCTACTAAACTCGACTGATAAGCTAATTTTACCCCAAGGAACAACTTGGGATTTGTGCCAAATTCCCTATCCATGGAAAAGAACCCAGAAATGACCACACCCTTTTAAATGACCACGCCCCATCTTATCAGAAGTGCTACTTCCGACATAGTCAAACTACTGAAATCAACTGATATAAGCTAATTTGAGATGTGTGTCAAAATCGCCACCTAGGGAGAAGTACCCGAAAATGACCACGCCCTTTTTAAAATGACCACACCCCTTATTTAAAGTGCTACTTCCGACATCGCTGTATCTACTGAACTTAACTGATTAAATTGTACATATGTCTATTTATTGTTCTATATAGTGCACTCACACAGGAGTAAACTATGTGAGAGTTTGAAATGGCTGTTATGAATTTGGTCTTAACGACATTATAGCATTTTTTGAGGGGTGGGGTAGGCAGTATGGATTAACACGAATAACTAGATTTTAAAATAATGTGCACCAAGCTATAGCCAGTAGATTTGTTTTCTTTTGAATAATTTTCACCTTTTAACTATACATGTACAGTACCGGCCAAAAGTTTGAGTACACCTGTTGAAAACTATGTTTAGTAACATTTTACAGCATTTTATGCCTAGTACAAAAAAACACATTATGCAACCAATATATTCAATGCATGTCATAGAAATGTCCTTGAAACTTCAGAAATGTCTCTTTATCTTTCATTCCTCAAAATAGCCACCTCTGGCTTCATATTTAAAAAAAGTAGCCTCTGAAAGTCACACAAGTTGTATGAAGTATACAATGAATACAATATTGTATTATGTAACAGATTATGTGTAATAGGTTCTTTTGCATGTGTTCTGACTTTCTGAGGACCCTGGAGCGTGTCCAAAACCACTTTGTACTAGCTGAATGCACAGTATTGGCACCAGTCAGTTATTGACCACTATCAGATAGCTATCTAGTCTATATTTGCCTTTCTTGCATACACAACTGTTGTAAAATCGCAAAGGGACCCCAGTTGAGTAAAGAAAAGGGCAAGCTGTGATTACATACGAAATGAGGGTCAATCTTACAGACAAATTGCAAATACATAGTTGTCAACAAGCGTACTCAAACTTTTGGCCGGTACTGTAGTTTGAACAAGGTGAAGCACAAGGAGCAGTGAGAGCGACCTCACTCTAAAAAGAAACAATTATACCATCATCAGATTGCTACACAAAGTCAAGAATACATTTTGCTCTGCCATCAAATACTGGTATATTTCTCTTCAAAGCAAAGACCCATCTTTGCCCTCTAATACACTGTAGAGATCTAATTTCTACCAAAATAGTAATTTAAAACTCTTCTATGACCCTTCTAATCATTATGACCATTCCGAACATTTTGAGCCACCCAGAAAATACAACTATGTCCGAAGTACATTTCTGATACTGAGAAGGAGGTGTAGTCATTTAAAAGGGCGTGGTCATTTTCGGGTACTTCTCCCCGGATAGCGAATTTGGCACATATCCCACGTTGTTCATCGGAGTTAAATTAGCTTATATCAGTTGAGTTCAGTAGTACATCTATGATGGAAGTAGCATTTCTGATAAGGGGCGTGGCCAGCTTTAAACGGGCGTGGTCATTTTCGGGTACTTTTCCCCAGGTAGCGATTTTGGCACAAATCCCATGTTGTTCCTCGGGGTCATATTATCTTATATCAGTCGAGGTCAGTAGATACAGCGATGTCGGAAGTAGCACTTTAAATAAGGGCCGTGGTCATTTTCGGGTACTTCTCCCTAGGTGGCGATTTTGACACACATCCCAAGTTATTCCTATAGGGGTCAAATTAGCTTATATCAGTTGAGTTCAGCAGTTTGACTATGTCGGAAGTAGCACTTCTGATAAGATGGGGCGTGGTCATTTAAAAGGGTGTGGTCATTTCCGGGTTTTTTTTCCAATTTGGCACAATTCCCAAGTTGTTCCTCGGGGTCAAATTAGCTTATATCAGTCGGGTTCAGTAGGTACATGTACAGCTATGTCGGAACTAGCACTTCTGATAAAGGTCGTGGTCATTTAAAAGGGCGTGGTCATTTTTGGGTAGCGATTTTGGTACACATCTGAAGTTGTTCCTCGGGGTCACATTAGCTATTATCAGTTGAAATTAGTAGATACAACTATGTCAAAAGCAGCACTTCTGATGAAGAAAGGGGCGTGGCCGTCTTTAAAAGGGCATGGTCATTTTCGGGTATTTCGTCCCGGAGAGCGAATTTGGCACACATCCCAAGTTGTTCCTTGGGGTCAAATTAGCCTGGAAATCCTCTCCTAAATAAAGTGCATACAAAAGTGTCACATGTCCTAGACTAAATTGGAAATTGCAAATTTGTTTCCCTTGGATAGTATTTTGGGGAGGTATTTTATGTGATTGTTAGGTTTGCTCTTTACCAAAACAATAGTCTGGTCATCTGGATACTAAAGTGTGCATGTGAAAGTACGTTAGTACATTAGACGCTAAAGTGTGCATGTGAAAGTACGTTAGTACATAAGACGCTACTTATGTAAAACATAAAATAATTGACCTGGGCCCTATTGCATAAAACTTTAGGAATATTCCTAAGTAGGATTTAGGAACATTTATCATTCCTAAATCCAAATTGTTCCTAACTTTAGGAACATTCCTAAAGTTCTATTTCATAAAGCAATTTAGGTAAGAAAATCGTTCCTATCTTGGTTGAAATTGTTCCTAACTTTAGGACTGATCATAATCAGACCTAAAGTTAGGTATCACATGACAATTTGGCGGGAAAATTAAACACTGCTTCAGTTTGCTTGCTTGTCAACTGTGTACATGTCAATTTTGTTATGTTGATGGCTCTAGGCCTATACTTGACAGGGAAAATAGGCGCGCTAGATGGAGAGAAAGAGTGTTCAAACTCGGTCATACAATGTGTAGTCTGTATAGTTTATGCATTGTTCCTAACTTAGAATTGTTCCTAACTAAGGATAAATAATAATGCCTAAGTTAGGAATCTTCCCAATTAATTGTTCCTAAGTGACTCAGGAACAATTAATTAGGAATGTTCCTAAATAGTTTTATGAAATAGGGCCCTGGTAAGTTTTGAGACGCAGATTGGCCACTCGATTTAAAAAAATCTTTTGTAGACAGGAAATCTCCTGGTATATTCTGCACTAGATGTATAATTATTAAAATATACGTCGACCCAGTACTGAAAACAATCCAATGTAGACACGGTTTGAGACTTTGAAACAACCCAAATGACGAATGGTCATCTTGCTTGCCTTTCTGAACTCCAGATGATTTGTTGCAAATTCCCAACTGCCTGACCGAGTCAGAAACTTCAAAAACTGTGACAAAATTCACAGGGTAACTGAAAAATGGGCCGCGGCGACACCGCCACTCAATACAATTTTGTTCAGTTGGCAAATTATTGAGACGGAAGCTGGCAAACGAAACAAATAAGAGCTCCAGTTTGCAAAATATTTGAGCAACCATTTGAACAACCATTTTGGGCTTGTCAACCTTTGCAGTCGAAACTCGACAAATGCGACCACACACCTAACACCAGGAGTTGTTTAGATCTGGACACGCTTCTTTAACAACCGTATTGAGCAAGGAAACAGCCCAGTGCTCAAAAATCTGAATCTATAAATTTCATGCCACATACACCCAAAGAACTACCTTTGTTATGTCCCTAACAAAATATGGGGGTCATTTGACTGCCAATTTGACCAGGGAAGGATTTGTAGATAGAGATCAAAAAAGAGCTGATAAATAGTCATCTGCAGTAAATACAGGTTAGAGTTGTGACTCAGGACTTAAATCTAAAATGCATGATCTAAATTAACGTGAATTGGGACTCGCCGTGTGAGACTTGAGGCCTGATTTGAGAATTACTGACTCGATTATGGAGTGATTGGAATTTAATTAAAATAGTTCATGTATTCATCAGCGGCAGATAAAATTTGTATATTTGTATAATTTATGCATACGTTTGCAACTTCTGAGCCAGTGAAACTTTGAGTAAGGCGTTTATTTTCAACTCATGAAGTAAACGATTTGTTGCAGATAATACAGGGGCATTTGATTAACCAGACGACTAGGTTAATTACCAATATTTTTAATCTGAAGTTGTACTTGCAGTCAGGGTGCTCCCAAGGTCGCAGAACGACTCTGCAATTTTGTCTAAATGAAATCATCACATTTCTGATTAAGCCTATAATTGTAGGATGCCCATATCTCTGTGAAATACTACTTATACTACGTTTTGAAAGGCGAACGCTGTATATTCGTAAGGGTTGCATTGGGGTACAATGTACAAGTTAGGCGTACGAGTTTGGGGTAGGCTTCAAGTATCCGAAAGTGATACTATGAGTAGAAAGTATAGACCAGTTCGGGTTTTTTTCGCACACAATGGAATTAGCATACTCATGTATTTTTGGTTTAGCGGACATTCGACATACTTGTACTGTAACGAGGCCGTAAAAAATACACAAGTTTATCAATTTAACTCTCAAAGCAAATCAGTCGGGCTTGGACAACCATTCCACTTTCGAATATCTTTATTTAAAAATATAGAAGCCGCTATTAAGTTGTACATGTTTGCACTAAAATTAAGCAAATAAAACAGGACATGGCTGGCAAAATAAGCGAGGCGGCATACACAGACAAAATTATTAAGGACTTACATTGTACTTGTTCTTGTACCAGTCGAAGAAGTAGTCTCACAGGGGACAACACAACAAAAAGCAAAAATGGCTACTGTTTGGTAAATGACTGATCCTCTCAGCCCTGCACCCAGCACACAAGTGTCTAAGCAGCTCTCAAATGCCCCCTTATATTGCCAACCACTACCGTGCATGAATAAACTCAAAAGAAATAGGTTTCTAAGAAAACTGTACAGCTTGGAATTCCAATGCTTCATGCTCAACTAAAGAACCCACAAGGCATGAAGCATGGAATTCCAAGACTGCCCCAATTGTCTGGATGGCCATCTATTGTTAGCATAACAAAAATAACCCAATAGCCATACTTTGGGCAGAAATGCCATAGTTAAATAATAATAAAAATAATTTCGTTACACTGCCCCCTTCTGTAACGAGACGCGTCCCTGCGTCTACCTGTATACTGTTTAATGAAATTAAATTTGTAACCAATTCATTTATCACTGGAGATCTTAAAATGTTATAATAATTGTTTTGTTTTCTAAACCTCTTCAAAATAAATTTACTTTGACATCACAGGATATGCATGAAATGTGCTTCTGGTCAATTTAATTTTAATATAGACCTAATACAAATATTTACAAATTTTCCTCGAGTATCAGTCTTGGTGTGCACCCCAACACTGACAACACGAGGAATTTAAATGGTCTATCTTCAGGCATGCAACTGTCATTACCCCCCATAAAAACCCACTGAATTATATCATTTTCAGTTGTGGTAAAGAAAAGAAAAAAAACAATCAGCTTACTTTAGCTTAAAAGTTGCATACCTGTATCTTACCTAAAAAATAACTAATTAAACTACATATTGACCAGCAAGCATCCAGGTAGGTTGTCGTCTTTGGCGTTGCCTTGGTAACAATGGCGACGTTTGAGCTTGAAATGCCCCAGTCTCTCCAGCTAACGTCATCAAATCGCCAAGACTAGCCTCCTGTACATTATCCCTTGAGTCAAAGTCTGAAACTTGATCATCTGCCGAGGGGGTCTCACCACCAGCCACAGAAACTGCTTCTCTGGGGGTGTCTTCCTCCTCGTCGACCTCTACAGATAGCTCTTGGTCATCAGGTCCACTTGAACCTTCAGCTTGCGCTGCCTCCAAGATGCCATCTTGATCCTGCAGAATCTCAGTGTTATCTAGACTACTAAAACATGGTTTTAACCTGTCAAAATGAACAATTTTTCTTTGCCCAGTTTGTAAATGCTTAATTCTGTAAACTGCGTCGGAAAGCTTCTTTAGTATGATATATGGACCTTTCCAATGAGACTGTAACTTAGGACTCAACCCTACTTTTCGTACATACTGATAGAGCCAAACATTATCACCAGGTGTATAAGGCTTTCCGTGTAGTTTTGTGTCATACAGGCGTTTCTGCCTTTTCTGTTCACCTTTTATGCTTTGTCTTGCAGAATCAAATGCCTTCTGCATACGATCGTATAACTGGCTAGCATATTCCTCGTGATTGTTATATTCATTTGTTTCTTTTACTGTAACAAATAAATCTAAAGGCAAATTAATTTCTTTGCCAAACATCATGCGATTGGGGCTTACCCCAGTTGTTTCTTGTTCACTAGCCCTGTATGCCATCATGGCATATGGCAAGTGAACGTCCCAATCGCTTTGATCGACCTTGACATACATGCTCAATAACGTTTGTATTGTTCTATTCATCCTCTCTACTAATCCGTCCGATTGAGGATGATAGGGTGTGGTTCTAGTTTTATGTATCCCTAATAATCTGCAAATACTTTGAAATATTTTACTTTCGAAATTTGACCCTTGATCTGTGTGAATGCTTAGTGGACAACCATAACGACAAATGAAATTTTCAACCAACACTTTGGCAATTGTTTCAGCCTCTTGATTTGGCAAGGCATATGCCTCGGCCCATTTGGTAAAATAATCCATTACAACCATAATGTAACGGTTACCACGCTTTGAACGAGGTAAAGGGCCAAAAATGTCAATCGCAATTCTCTCCATAGGAGAACCCACAAGAGAGGGTATCATTGCTGCACGTGATCTTTTACTGGGCGATTTCTTACGAGCACAAAGTTCGCATTTCTTCACCCATTGCTCAACACTAGTACGGCAGCCAATCCAATAAAATGATCGTTGGATTTTCTTAAATGTCTTAGAAATGCCAAAATGGCCGCCAGTAACTGAATCATGAGCCTGCTTCAAAACCTCTTGTCGTAAGGTCCCAGGCACTATTATTTGATTTAATTGTGGGCTCTCAAACTTTCTGTACAAAATTCCATTGTTAAGTTCTAACTGGTCCCATATATACCAATAACCTTTCGTTTCACGACTACAAGACAAGACAATTTCGCGTGCTGGCTTGATCTTACTTGCTTGTTTCCACTCAATGATAGGCGCTATATTAGAATCACTCTGCTGAGCATTTCTAATATCCTTTTCACTTAGTCCTGAAAAGAGATTAATCACATCACATGTTAGGACAGAACAATTATATTGTGGTGTTTTCTCAAGTACTTGTTCAGGTTCATAGGATCTAGAAAGAGAATCTGCATTTCTGTGTTGTGTTCCAGGTCGATGAACTATATCAAACTGAAAATTACTTAAAATTTCGAGCCATCTGGCTAACTGACCTTCTACATCTTTAAAGTTATATAGCCATCGTAACGATCCATGGTCAGTCCGTAAAGTGAACTTTTTACCATAAAGATAATGTTTGAAGTGTCTAATAAAATGGACAACTGCTAACAATTCTCTCTTGGTCACACTATAATTTTGTTCACTTTTAGACAATTTCCTGCTAGCATAGGATACGACTTGTTCTTTGCCATTTCGAACTTGTGACAGAACTGCTCCAATTCCTGTCCCACTTGCATCAGTATCCAATATAAATGGCAGTGAAAAATCAGGGAAAGCCAAAATGGGAGCTGTAGTTAACTTTTCTTTCAATGTCTTAAATGCATGTTCACACTCGTCTGTCCATTTAAAGATGACATCTTTATGTGTAAGTTTATGTAAGGGTGCTGCAATACTGGCAAAGTCCATGATGTAACGCCTGTAATATGAGCATAGGCCCAAAAAGCTTCGTACTTCCTTTAAATTACAAGGCGTTGACCATTCACGGACTTTCTCAGTCTTACCTGGATCGGTAGCAACACCTGCTCCAGACACCACATGACCCAAGTAGAGCACTTCTTTCTGAAACAAACTACACTTGGAAGGTTTCAATTTTAAACCAGATTCCAAAAATCTATCAAAAATTTCAGAAAGCCTGGCCTTGTGTTCGTCAAATGTTTGTGCATATATAAGGACGTCATCCAAATAAACTAGACAAGTTTTCCAATGAAGTCCGGCTAAAACCAGCTCCATTAACCGTTCAAATGTACTGGGTGCGTTACATAAGCCAAATGGCATAACGTTGAATTCGTATAAACCACTACCAGTAGTAAAGGCGGTTTTCTCCCTATCATTAGGGTTCATTTCCACCTGCCAATATCCACTGGCCAAGTCTAAAGAGGAAAACCATTGGGACCCAGACAGTGCATCTAAACTGTCATCAATGCGAGGAAGGGGGTATGCATCCTTGATTGTGCTTTCGTTCAATTTTCTGTAATCAACGCAAAATCTGGTTGAATTATCTTTCTTTTTAACAAGAACTATATGACTAGCCCAAGGACTATTTGAGGGCGACACCACGCCAGCTTCCTGCATTTCATTTACTAATGTTTGGGCTTCCTGTCTTTGATGAAATGGTAAACGTCGTGCAGGTTGCCGACGTGGAAGTGCAGTATCCGTGTCAATATTGTGATACACTAAATTAGTTCTACCCAGTTCACCTGACTCTGAAAAAACCTGTCGATATTTCACCAACAACTCCTTAACTTGAGCTTTTTGTGCCTCATCCACGTTATTACAACTTTCACTATATAAGTCATTCAGAGTAGAACTCATTTCATGTGTTTCACAGTTCTTCTCAGAGTCTATATCTGTGTCATCATTAACCTCAACGGGATGTAAGAGTGCAACCTGAGTTCCCCTGTACAAAATAGATGTTTCAGTCTGTAAATTAAGTATCCTTAACGGAACTTTATTTTGCTCAGAGGAAGCCAAGGTTTTTCCCACCAACATCCCGTTGTCTTTTTGAGCAAACCTCCCCGAGGGTTCAGTCAGTCCCGTAAAAACAGATCCCTTACGATTATGTAACTCGCCATTCACAACAACTTCATGTCCCGCTGGAATAGTCACCGTTTCGGCAACTGTTATTCTACAGCATGTCAATATAGTGGTTTCACAATGCAATGGAATTTCTCCACTATCAAACTTAAGTTTCTTGTTTAGAAAATCCAATACACCATTATGTAAAGACAAGAAATCTATACCAAGAATTCCTGCTTGAGTAATTGGTGCAATGAGAACCCGATGTAAATTACTCTTTTTTCCTAATTTCAAAATTACATCTGCACAACCCTGAATCTTCATTGAACTCCCTTCTGCTGCTATAAGATTATCGTTCCAGGGCTTTAGTGATTGTCTAACACTTAACGGGAGCAATTCCCATGTGTGCGGATGTAAAATGGTCACAGATGACCCTGTATCCACAAGAAACTTGATGTCAATATTGTTAACGGATCCATTCACAAAGCACGTGCTTGTGGATGTTTGGGCCGACATATCTACCTGCGACCAAGCATCGGCCCCTTGCTTGGCCGAATGTCGTTTGACGTTTCTGCATTGGTCACTGGTATACCAGTTTGATTAACTGGCTCACGAGTGCCGGGGAAAATGCATTCATTGGTGCAGTCTCTTTGCCTATGTCCCGGCTGTTTACAGTTCCAACATACTAGTGGCCGTTTTGTTGGTCTCAATTGGGACTCGACAAGTTGTGTCAGGTTAGACAATGACTGTTCTAGCTGATTTATCTTTTGTTCAATTGCAGACTGAGGGTTTGCACTACACATACTAGCCACACTTTGTTTATGTAATCCTAACTTATTATACTCTAGTTTCAGATACGCTTCCTCCTCCAAGGCCAGGGAAAGAGCTTCACCCAACGTTTTTGGTTTTGCTCGTCTGACTTGTATACGAATCTCGGGTGAATCAAGTGCCTCCACAAACTGGTCCCTCACCAACTCTTCCCTTAACTCGGAAGTAACCTCGGGATAAGCTTTAGCAACCATCCTACGAAGGTCACTGGCTAGTTCTGGCAATGATTCACCTTTTTTACGTACTCTAGCTTTCAATTGAGCACGGTGAAGCTCTTCCTGACCTCTAGGGGCAAACCTTTCTCTTAACGCATCTACTATCTTCTCAAAATCATTCTGGTGTTGCACAGGCAAGTCTGTATAAACCTGTAATGCAGGTCCTCTAAGTTGTACTGCTAGAAATTTTGTTTTCTTTTTCGAATTCCATCCATTAATTTGACAACATAAGTCAAAATTACTCAGCCAATCATTTAATGGCATGTTACCATCATATTTATCAGGTTGTACCACAGGTTTATCAAACGCCCGAGCAACACATGAAGGTGAAGGTGTTACTTTACTCAAATCTCCAGGATAAATGAATTCGGTACCAGGTAATAAATTAGGAGTGGAAACACCTAAACTTGATGTACCCCTGTGAGACTTAGTTTTTCTTTTTGTCCCTGCCTGTGTAGGCGCATGGCCCACCGCACCTGCAGGGGACCTGTGGCTGGGTACAAAATCATAAGCACCTGCAGGCTCGGTGAACCTTCGCCCCGATGCCTGTTCGATGTCTGCCATATCCTGAATTAATAATTTCTCTTCCAATTCATGTATGGTTTTTAGAACTTTTTCTCTGGTGAAATAGTTCTCCATAACCCGACAAATCCCACCGCTGCCACCAAAATGTAACGAGGCCGTAAAAAATACACAAGTTTATCAATTTAACTCTCAAAGCAAATCAGTCGGGCTTGGACAACCATTCCACTTTCGAATATCTTTATTTAAAAATATAGAAGCCGCTATTAAGTTGTACATGTTTGCACTAAAATTAAGCAAATAAAACAGGACATGGCTGGCAAAATAAGCGAGGCGGCATACACAGACAAAATTATTAAGGACTTACATTGTACTTGTTCTTGTACCAGTCGAAGAAGTAGTCTCACAGGGGACAACACAACAAAAAGCAAAAATGGCTACTGTTTGGTAAATGACTGATCCTCTCAGCCCTGCACCCAGCACACAAGTGTCTAAGCAGCTCTCAAATGCCCCCTTATATTGCCAACCACTACCGTGCATGAATAAACTCAAAAGAAATAGGTTTCTAAGAAAACTGTACAGCTTGGAATTCCAATGCTTCATGCTCAACTAAAGAACCCACAAGGCATGAAGCATGGAATTCCAAGACTGCCCCAATTGTCTGGATGGCCATCTATTGTTAGCATAACAAAAAGAACCCAATAGCCATACTTTGGGCAGAAATGCCATAGTTAAATAATAATAAAAAGAATTTCGTTACACTACTATGGACCGGTTCCTAATCATATCGCCCAATGCGGAATGCCATCTACTCGGGAACCAATCTGTACATGTCAAAGGTCCGCTGTACCAAATATACATGAGTATGCTAATTACATTGTGTGCGGAAAACCCGGAATTGATCTATAGCTGCCATCTTGTGGGCACCTTTTGTTACTTCAACTGGTTGAACAATGTAAGGACAATATGTGCAACCATGCATGTCCTCACGGAACAAAGAAACTCAAACTGCCACACAAGATGGCGGCTATTCGATACGGTCTAGTGTAGATTACTGAAAAAGCCTTTTAGCGGAACAAAATGAGAGGGCGCAATTTTATTTGGGTATGAATTTTGTTAACAATTGTATTTCTTTCAAAAACTTGATTTACAGAATTATTAATAAAATAAATAATTGCAAAGTAAAAACTGCAGTTATTCTGCATTTAATTCGAATTTACACCCAAATCAAAGTGCGCCCTCCTATTGTGTCCGCCATACTTCAAAAAGGCTAATTGGAAAACTGTTGAAAACGGCGTTTGCAATGTGTGGTCAAGGAAGTGTGTGATAAAAAGCAACCTGGGTATAAGTCAGCTCAGTACCTCATCTACTATAGAAAATAAAATGAAAAACTGGATCCATATCTTCAAAAAATTGTGCGAAGCCGCCGTCCTATTTAGTCTGGTTCCTTGGCCATACTGCACGGAAAAGAGAGCCACAATTCTGCGGTAGTCATGGGCCTATAGATTCGTTCGTGTGCACACCCATTTACGTAAAATCATCTTCAGTTATCGTTTTCTTATTAAAACAAAATGATGGAAGCACTTTATCTTCCATTTGAGTAAAGTTTTTCTGGTCCAATGGTTGAATAAAAATTGCAAATCCTGTAGTTTTCCTGTAGTAAAATCTTTTCCCCTCCAAATTTTGTTTTGCGGCGCCAGTTACAGCAAAACTCGAGGCGTATAACCCCTTTCGTGCAAATGGAATTTTCAGTGTCTTTTCGGCAGATTGACGAGTTACTCGAGTTTGTACGTAAGGTGTAAATAGACTTGCCATATACTGCGGAGCCAAGGAATATTGATGCTTTTAAAGACAAATATAGCTTTCTTGTATTTAACTCTCTCTGGATTTGTTTATTAAATTTGCATTCTTTGATTAATAAGTAATGGAAAAAAATAGTGACGTCCGAGTTAGTAAATTCCTACTCTTTATCATTCAACAAAGGAAAATAGAACAGTATTTACACTCATCACAAGTATATGTCTGCACCACAACGTTAACATTAAAATTTGTAATTGCATTCAAACAGTAATATCATACATGTAACTCGACATCAGCTCAGGGCATCGATTAATCCACCAGTAGGGGTACAGTTACACCTGACACATTAAAATGTCACCTGACAGAATCTGGCCAATCACGGCAAGTGTTATTCAGGCCTGGTATTGGGTGACGTCACGAAGCTCTTCGCAGAATCTCATACGAATTTGAGCAGTGGTTAGGTGCGGACAAACCGCACAAAACCACTGCGAAAGGAGTGTAGGGTACAGTAGGTTAATTTAAATACAATTTTGGACAGAACAAAAATGTCGTGTTTGTTATACCATTGTTATCAACTTTTTGAGTAAGGATTTTCTTTGTCAACTCATCAAGTAGAATTTTGGGTAAATGATGGTGCGCCACGACTGACTCTCTCGCACACACAGTATATATCCATGCCATTCATAAATTGGTGGAAAGAGTTAATGACCATTTCGCCCTAGAATCACTTCGCCCTGAACCACGGCCTGCACACGAAGTGGTTTTGGGCGAAGTGGTGTTTGGGCGAAGTGGTGTTTGGGGCGAAGTGGTTTTGGGGCGAAGTAAATGTTCGTTTCATGAGACGAAAATTTATTGTTTTACTCATTTAGCACCTCAGACAAAACCATTTCAGGGTAAGTTTTCTACCGTCATGATGTTTATATTGTGTAAGTTAGGCACCTATCAATTGTCCCCCCCTTCCCCCCCCTCCCCCCCCCCCCCCCGCCCCCTCCCCCCCCCGCCCCCCGGGCTACTCCACCTAAGAGGTGGGGATTGTAGCTTTTTTTGTGACAAAATCCCTACCCCTGGGGCAACATTTAGGTGACAAATCCCCACCCTCGGGTACAAAACATGCGCGTCTTGTATACAAATACACGGGTCAAATGCCCCACCCTGGGGCATGAAAAACGTGACCAAACCCCCACCTAGGGGGTGGGGCAGCGCGGGGGGAGGACGGGGGGAAACAATTGATAGGTGCATTATGTGTAAAACTGTGAAAATATCTGATTTTCGAGATACCAATCATGTGTTCTGCCTTTAATCATCAATGTGTTAACCCAAATGTCGTGGTAAAGAAACCTCAACATTTATCCAAGAAAAGTAAAGCTGTTGTAACCTCCCTAATTAGCTTTATGTCAATGTTTGATACGCAGTTGATAAAGTGCACGATAATAGGGCAAAGCATCTGCTATCATCTGCTTAAAATGGGGCGAAAGGTTCGAACCCTCCTCTGAACCAGAGCGTGTTGCGGGCGGCGTCACAAAACCAGTGCTGTTCAAAGCGGAATTGTACCATCCCACCTTTTCATGTTTCTTCCACTGCAGTTCACTTACAGTCCAGTTCGGTGGTGCGACGCTGACTTCATCCCATTGGAGAAGCGCGTTGGTAAACGGAAGCCCGACTGCCTTACAAAAACACTGCAGTGTCACCAAGGGCTCGCTTATCAAATCGTCTGCATCCAAAATCAAGGCTGATTTTCCCAGAGATTCTGTCACGTACACGTACATCTCGTACAAATTCTTAAACTGGTTCAATCCCAAGTAAAAATCCCTCTTATCTTGGGCTGAAACATGGACTATCCGCTTTTCAAGAGACGATATGGATTTCTCGGGGTCACGGATTAAGAAGACATGCTGGTATCCGTCAGGTATCATGTGGCGTTTCCCAATCATGACGTAAGACAACTCCTTACCGAGTACCAGCGTCTTGCCTTCCCATGGCTGTTCATAGACAGATATCACATAACTGAAAGAGAGCTCCGGCTGCAGGAGTGGAGTCCAAGGAAAGCGACGTTCCGGGCCAAAATTTGCTGCGGCACCAAATAACTCCAATATACACTGAGAGGCTGGTAATTGAGAAAGACTACGAGCCGTTACTGTCGATAATGAACGAGAGGTACACCAGACCATAATTCTTACTTGGCTGTGTTTTGCTGAATTCGACATGGTTATATGTCTTGACCGATGGAAGAAAGGGAACAGTGCTAGTGGTACAGCTGGCTATAAGCTTCAAGTTGAAGTTTTATTGACATGCAAAAAAACGACAGTCAACAACTGCTGGCTGTAAAAGAAAAGAAGAAAGAAATAAGGAAAAGTTATGTACACTTTAGTCATATTTACATCTTAAAACCCCTTCTTTTGTCAAGGGTGATGGTTTATCACCCTATATCTGGCACATACCTTGTGTACCTTAAATTTAGAAATTATTTTGAAGATTATACGTAATCCTTATGGTAGCTTAACGTTAAATTATTCAGGCAAATAGTTGCAGCGAATGCGCATGTACACAGATGGACGGTTTTATAATGAATAAATTATTCAGTGACGCCTACAAAATGTGCTTATCATAACGATTTCATACGCCCGTGATTTAACTGACCACATCACGAATTCTAACATTAAGATTATGGGCGAATTTCGAATTATAGGCAATACCTTAGTCGTATTTACAAAATTATTTACAATTAAAACAAATTATAGAAAAAACTAACTGCTGGCTTTACTGGTGTCCTGAAGATGGGAAAATTATTAAGCTCCGTACGTGCGTGATCGTAAATGTTTCTCGATCCTGTGAATGAGCAAAATATACCTTTTTTAAAATACATAATTTTGTTACACTGTTTAAAATGTCTCCTAGAACCAATTTTACAAATGCAAATGTGCTATGAATAATCACAGTAAATCTCGTTATACCAAGGCAAAAATTTCATAATATCATTAAAATATTTCCTGCAAAGATCACTTACCAAAAGGAAGATCTACCCACGTCAATCCAGCCAAAACGGCGAAAGTCCGATAATACAAACGCTAAACGATAATCAGGGTAAAAGTTGGCGAAAAAATTGCTCTCGCAAGATCGCTGGATCTGTCAGTCAAACAGTCGGACTTCCGAAAATCCGCATACGCAATATCGCGCCTCCGTGCAGTTTAAATACACAAAAATTACCGTGGTTTTTTTTTGTGTGCTATCTACATGTACGTGTCATACTGTCCAAAATAATACATGTACTGTAAACACATGTATACGAGAAGCTAGCACACCTCTACCTCCCCACTTGTTGTAGCTGTCACGGGTTACTAAACATATCTCGTGTTTGTTTAATACTAAATAAATATCTTTCGTGCTTTTCTGCTAGCAGCCACGTACGTTTCCATGCATGCAAAATTAAACTGTTTTTCATGCGTATGATGGGAATGAAACTTTTTATTATTTGGTTGGAGCAACAATAGACAGCCGAAGTGTGACGTGGTTGCCATGGCAATTGGCTTTCACTGTGTATCGGGCCGGTTTATAAAATTCCCCACACGTTTTCCTCTTATGGCCAGAACTTATTTATTAGGTGATCGGGCCAACAGCCCGATCACCTATTACTCTCGTACGATTTCTTTCTTTTTTAGGTGATCGGAACTCATTCCGATCACCTATTGATATTGTACGATTTCTTTGTCTTTTTTTTTTTTTCCCCATTTTTTTTCTTTTTCCACTCAAACGTTTCCAGAGCTTTTCTTCAAAACGGTTCAAGCTATCAACTTGAAACTTGGTAGGAACATCAACCCCAATGTGAAGGTGTGCATACAAGTGTGACGTCATTGTGACGTCATTAGGTATCAAATTACAAACCAAAAATGACCAAAATATGCATGTTTTAAAATGCTTCCGTCTGGAAAACCACGTGATCTTCGTATTTGACAGGCTTATAGATCAGATCATGGCCTACAATTTTCTTCGTGTGGGCATTTTCATCTGACCCTTCCTTCTGGGGTCAATTTGAGGTCAAAGTTCAACGAAAACGAAAATCTCAATTTTTGCACTTATTGAGCAACAATGCCCATCAAACCAAGCTGAATCTTTAAGAAACTAAGTACAGGCATAGGTCCTACGGCAGACTTTCACCAGCGTGTATAATATTATGATGGCATCAAGCGTGACGTCATCAAGTATCAAATTACACCCCCCAAAAAACCAAAATATGCATATTTTAAAATGCTTCCGTCTTGAATACCACGTAACCCAGGATCTTCGTATTTGGCAGGTTTATAGATGACATTCTGTGCTACAATTTTCTTTGTGTGGGCATTTTCATCTGACCCTTCCTTCTGGGGTCAATTGGAGGTCAAAGTTCAACGAAACTGAGAATCTCAGTTTTTACACTTACCAGCAACAATGCCCATCAAACCTAGCTGAATCGTTAGTAAATTAGATACAGACATAGGCCCTACGGCAGACTTTCACCAGAATGTATAGTATCATGATGGCATCAAGTGTGACGTCATCAGGTGTCAAATTACAAAAATTCAAAGGTTATTATTTCCAAAATTCATATCTCAAGAACCGTAATAGATACTTGAACAATTCTTTCACAACATGATAAGTCTAAATAAACTGAACAAATCATACAATGTCATGACACCTGTGTGACGCCTACTTCCGGTCCAAACCGGAAGTTGTTCGAAAATGTGCATTTTTTTAAAGCGTTTTGAATGCAAATAGATTCAAAGTGGTAGTGAATTTGACCATATTTCTACGGAACGAAATGTTTCCACACATGTGGACTTTTTGACTATACCCTTGGTGACGTCATCACATGGACGGTAGTTACGTAATGTGGTGTCAAAATACGCAAATTTGGAGCTGAATTGTTTAAAAATGCTGTATCTTGGGAACTACAGCAGATATTTGCATGATTCTTTCGCCACATTTAAGAACTTGATGTTTATCAAATTGTTGAACAATTTGTGCACAACATTGTGACGTCATGATATCGTCACAGGTGTCAAATTACAAAAATTAAATGGTTATTATTTCAAAAATTCATATCTCAAGAATCGTAATAGATACTTGAACAATTCTTTCACAGCATGATAGGTCGCAATGAACTGAACAAATCATACAATGGCATGACCCCTGTGTGACCCAAACCTCCGGTCCAAACCGGAAGAGGTTCGAAAATGTACACTTTTTTAGCATTTTGAGTGCAAATAGAGCCAAAGTGGTACGGAATTTGACCATAGTTCTACGGAACGAAATGTTCCCTCACATGTGGACTTTATGACTACATATATACCACTGATGACGTCATCACGTGCACGGTGGTTACGTAATGTGGAGAAATTATTTGTTGGGTCCCTTGATAATTAAGCTAACTCAGTCGTTTGAGGGCGCTATGCCAAGCCTCCACTAATCTGACGATTTGCGCCCATATATAGTGCTCGACTTCTAATAATAGAACTTGTATCTAGGCAGCCTGTCTCGGGTCAGAGGTCATAATGTATCTTTTTAGGGAGGATATGTCTGGGCCACACGGCCAATGATATAAACGTATGTGCGCGAGTAGTGAATAAGTCAGACAGACGAGACATAATAAGCAGGGATTGATTTACAACCGAGAAAATTGGACTTTTGAAGATGTTAAACTGCTAGTTTCCGTGGCATCATCGCCAGGAAAGTTGAATGAACATTTGATAGCACAAGGACATTTACTTTTGGTGACTTAGCTGTTGTATCTTGGGTGTAATTATGTACGGCTAGCCTTAGTCGGCGGACCAGAGTAAATATGTCTTCTCCCCGAAAACTGTGAATGTGACATGCTGGAAATCGTTGCTGTGTTGGAAATAAAATGGACATGGTGGACCGCAACTCAAGTTGACTGGAGCGTCAGTTTATTCTAGATGCAATTGAACCCCAACTCCCCACACGGCGATATACTACAGTAATTAATATGATCTCAAATGACAAAATCTTTAGAACTGTAATAGATATTAACTAGAGGTATGACGTTTGTTGTTACAAACGCCAGGTGATCGGGTTAAATGAACATTTTGTGATGAATTTCAGACGTTGTTATCACCTGTGGAATGGCAAAAATGGAAGTTCAGCAGCCGATTTCACGAAACTTTACGCAATTGCGCAAGTCCACTTACGCCATTACTTGCGCAATAGCTTATGGCGTAAGTGGACTTGCGCAATTGCGTAAAGTTTCGTGAAATCGGCTGCTGTATACACTAATCCGGTAACTAATATCTCCTCCCTGCATATCCGCCATAGCTGGGGGTTGATAGCTTGCACCGTTTTGAGATATGAATTGTTGAAATAATAACCTTTGAAATCTTGTAATGTGACACCTGTGACGACATCATGACGTCACAATTTTGTGCACAAATTGTTGAACAATATGTTGAACATCAAGTTCTTAAATGTGGCGAAGGAATCATACCAATATCTGTTGTAGTTGTCAAGATACAGCATTTTAAAACATCTCCGCTCCAAATTTGCGTAATTTGACGTACATTACGTAACCACCGTCCATGTAATGACGTCACCAATGGTATAGTCAAAAGGTCCACATGTGTGAAAACATTTCGTTCCGTAGAACTATGGTCAAATTCCCTACCACTTTGGCTCTATTTGCATTCAAAGTGCTAAACAAGTGTACATTTTCGAACCTCTTCCGGTTTGGACCGGAAGTAGGCGTCACACAGGGGTCATGACATCGTATGATTTGTTCAGTTCATTTAGACTTATCATATTGTGAAAGAATTGTTCAAGTATCTATTACGGTTCTTGAGATATGAATTTTGGAAATAATAACCTTTCAATTTTTGTAATTTGACACCTGATGACGTCATGATTACGTCACACTTGATGCCATCGTGATACTATACATTCTGGTGAAAGTCTGCCGTAGGGCCTATGTCTGTATCTAATTTACTAACGATTCAGCTTGGTTTGATGGGCATTGTTGCTGGTAAGTGTAAAAACTGAGATTCTCAGTTTCGTTGAACTTTGACCTCCAATTGACCCCAGAAGGAAGGGTCAGATGAAAATGCCCACACAAAGAAAATTGTAGCACAGAATGTCATCTGTAAACCTGCCAAATACGAAGATCCTGGGTCACGTGGTTTTCAAGACGGAAGCATTTTAAAATATGCATATTTTGTTTTTTTGGGGGGTGTAATTTGATACTTGATGACGTCACGATGACGTCACGCTTGATGCCATCATAATGTTATACACGTTGGTGAAAGTCTGCCATAGGACCTATGCCTGTACTTAGTTACTTAAAGATTCAGCTTGGTTTGATGGGCATTGTTGCTCAATAAGTGCAAAAATTGCGATTTTCGTTTTCGTTGAACTTTGACCTCGGATTGACCCCAGAAGGAAGGGTCAGATGAAAATGCCCACACGAAGAAAATCGTAGGCCATGATCTTATCTATAAGCCTGCTAAATACGAAAATCATGGGTCACGTGGTTTTCCAGACGGAAGCATTTTAAAACATGCATATTTTGGTCATTTTTGGTTTGTAATTTGATACCTAATGACGTCACAATGACGTCACACTTGTATGCACATCTTCACATTGGGGTTGATGTTCCTACCAAGTTTTAAGTTGATAGCTTGAACCGTTTTGAAGAAAAGCTCTGGAAACGTTTGAGTGGAAAAAGAAGAAAAAAAAAAAAAAAAAAAAAAAAAACTAGAGGTATGACGTTTGTTGTTACAAACGCCAGGTGATCGGGGTAAATGAACATTTTGTGATGAATTTCAGACGTTGTTATCACCTGTGGAATGGCAAAAATGGAAGTTCAGCAGCCGATTTCACGAAACTTTACTCAATTGCGCAAGTCCACTTACGCCATTACTTGCGCAATAACTTATGGCGTAGGTGGACTTGCGCAATTGCGTAAAGTTTCGTGAAATCGGCTGCTGTATACACTAATCCGGTAACTAATATCTCCTCCCTGCATATCCGCCATAGCTGGGGGTTGATAGCTTGCACCGTTTTGAGATATGAATTGTTGAAATAATAATCTTTGAAATC
The DNA here is from genome assembly GCA_037783545.1 of Henricia sp. BOLD:AAB3569. Classification (NCBI taxonomy): domain Eukaryota; kingdom Metazoa; phylum Echinodermata; class Asteroidea; order Spinulosida; family Echinasteridae; genus Henricia; species Henricia sp. BOLD:AAB3569. The sequence goes on from JBBELK010000572.1 coordinate 177,198, forward strand.
TTGTAATGTGACACCTGTGACGACATCATGACGTCACAATTTTGTGCACAAATTGTTGAACAATATGTTGAACATCAAGTTCTTAAATGTGGCGAAGGAATCATACCAATATCTGTTGTAGTTTTCAAGATACAGCATTTTAAAACATCTCGGCTCCAAATTTGCGTAATTTGACACCACATTACGTAACCACCGTCCATGTCATGACGTCACCAATGGTATAGTCAAAAGGTCCACATGTGTGGAAACATTTCGTTCCGTAGAAATATGGTCAAATTCACTACCACTTTGAATCTATTTGCATTAAAAATCCTAAAAATTTGCACATTTTCGAAGAACTTTCGGTTTGGACCGGAAGTAGGCGTCACACAGGGGTCATGACATCGTATGATTTGTTCAGTTCATTTAGACTTATCATGTTGTGAAAGAATTGTTCAAGTATCTATAATTATAATTTAGGCAGTTTCAACCCTTTTATTTTAAAGCCCACATCGATTTAAAATCAGTGTCAATTGAAAGAGTGGTTATTGACTAGAAGAAATCTGTTTATTTTTTTCAAATCGGATTTTGCATTGCGAAGCTACAGTCGGTTTGGATAATTGAAAACAGGGTAAAAATTCATCGGCAGGTCAAAGGTTATCCTATGTTTTTCTTTATTTCTAATTTGGCACCGACAATGGTCACTGTGGCTTATACTTTTGGTTATATATCTTTGCTCAACTCTATCCTGGATGGCCCAAAGTTGGTACAAACAACAGTTATTAATATATGTACAAGGAAAGATAATTAATTTATATTTTAAATACCTCATTTGCATAATAAATTAATAATTTATGCAAAAACGGTCAATTTTCAAGGGAAAACTCATTTTTCTCAAATTTATCTTAAGCAGGTTTGATTATTACAATGCATCTTGCATCATTTAATTAAAGTATTTACTTTAATTAAATGATGCAAGACATTGTAATAATCAAACCTGCTTAACTACAGATAATTAGTTTATATTGAAATCCCATAATTTGCATAATTTATGCAAAAATGTTGATTGTTAAGGGAACCTTATTTTTCCCCAATTAATGTTGAAAAATAGATTGATAAGAGATACTGATATAATCAAATCTGTCTATAGTCAAGATTGGGACTTGCATCAATAATTTAATTGACATAATCAATCACTGTATGTGTTAATTACCAAGCCAATACTATTTTGGAGAGGTGTGGATTGAGGGCAGCAAAAAAGAATGACAGGTAGCGCATCCACACACAAACTGTACAACTTTCCAAATTGCTTACAAAGTTACATTAAATACAAAACAGAGAAGAGAATGACGTATTATTCTTCAGAGATAAATAATTTATGTTTTGATCAAAACAAACGGATGTGGAGCCTAGAGGTTATATTTAAATCTTTACAAATAATAGTAATTACAGATGTTACTACGGGCAGGAGGCTCAACTATGGATGACGATTCTGCATCATCAAGGGACTCGTACTACCCTTTTTCATCTTCAGGCTCACTGGTGGTATGTCACAGGACGAGGACCACAGAAAAGCTGCAAAAATAATTGACAAAGAATAATATTACTCAACAAATTATTTGCCTTCATTTGTTAAGTAACAACTAAATATCTTTAATTGGTGTATCTGATATCACGTATTGTCTTTGAATGTTAATAAATTCAATATCAGTTACAAAATTGGCACACAATTTTGCACAGATTGACGTAAAACGCAGGTTTTCTAACGCTGCATCATTGCTTGTTTCACGGGAATTACGAGATCATCGCGTATGCAGTGGGCACACCACCGCCGTACGTCCCGGCCCTACACACGGCGTGGAACTCGGTCGTACGTCGGTGTGGACATTGCACGCGAGCGAAGTCTCGGATTCCTGCTCAACATGCCCTCCTAAAAGTACATTTTTGCGACAAATGGTAGGCCTTACGGACTTTTTGTCAGTATGGTAGGATTGTTTAATGTCTACTTTTGTATACATACCTTGTCGCTTGGTGATTCACGTTGATTATGGATCGCTTTATGGACGAGAAAAAATGTTTTTGATCGCAAATGTTGCAACCCGCGGTCGATTTTGTACGCGAATGGACCCCAGGCTAGCTGGAAACATACTCTTTTCCGATGATGACGTTTCTAAGCCAACCGGCCAATCAGAACGCGCAAATCTTTACCCGAAGTGTTCCGATCTTATTTAGCCCGATTCGTTTTAGCGTTGAAGTGTGTACCACTGACACGAACTCGCCGGAAGTTGTGTGTGCCCATAGGAATGTGCAGTAACCACGGGCGCTGTGTGTGGAGTATATGGGGCTCTCTGTTTACGATAACAGAAGTAGTCCGTCTGTGGAACAGTATTACGGTTCTTGAGATATGAATTTTGAAAATAATAACCTTTGAATTTTTGTAATTTGACACCTGATGACGTCATGATACTATACATGCTGGTGAAAGTCTGCCGTAGGGCCTATGTCTGTATCTAATTTACTAACGATTCAGCTTGGTTTGATGGGCATTGTTACTGGTAAGTGTAAAAACTGAGATTTCCGTTTTCGTTGAACTTTGACCTCCAATTGACCCCAGAAGGAAGGGTCAGATGAAAATGCCCACACAAAGAAAGTTGTAGCACAGAATGTCATCTATAAACCTGCCAAATACGAAGATCCTGGGTCACGTGGTTTTCGAGACGGAAGCATTTTAAAATATGCATATTTTGGTTTTTTGGGAGGTGTAATTTGATACTTGATGACGTCACGATGACGTCACGCTTGATGCCATCATAATATTAAACACGCTGGTGAAAGTCTGCTATAGGACCTATGCCTGTACTTAGTTTCTTAAAGATTCAGCTTGGTTTGATGGGCATTGTTGCTCAATAAGTGCAAAAATTGAGATTTTCGTTTTCGTTGAACTTTGACCTCAGATTGACCCCAGAAGGAAGGGTCAGATGAAAATGCCCACACGAAGAAAATTGTAGGCCATGATCTGATATATAAGCCTGTCAAATACGAAGATCATGGGTCACGTGGTTTTCCAGACGGAAGCATTTTAAAACATGCATATTTTGGTCATTTTTGGTTTGTAATTTGATACCTAATGACGTCACAATGACGTCACACTTGTATGCACATCTTCACATTGGGGTTGATGTTCCTACCAAGTTTTAAGTTGATAGCTTGAACCGTTTTGAAGAAAACCTCTGGAAACGTTTGAGTGGAAAAAGAAAAAAAAAAAAAAAAAAAAAAACTAGAGGTATGACGTTTGTTGTTACAAACGCCAGGTGATCGGGCTAAATTAACATTTTGTGATGAATTTCAGACGTTGTTATCACCTATGGAATGGCAAAAATGGAAGTTCAGCAGCCGATTTCACGAAACTTTACGCAATTGCGCAAGTCCACTTACGCCATTACTTGCGCAATAGCTTATGGCGTAAGTGGACTTGCGCAATTGCGTAAAGTTTCGTGAAATCGGCTGCTGTATACACTAATCCGGTAACTAATATCTCCTCCCTGCATATCCGCCATAGCTGGGGGGTTGATAGCTTGCACCGTTTTGAGATATGAATTGTTGAAATAATAACCTTTGAAATCTTGTAATGTGACACCTGTGACGACATCATGACGTCACAATTTTGTGCACAAATTGTTGAACAATATGTTGAACATCAAGTTCTGAAATGTGGCGAAGGAATCATACCAATATCTGTTGTAGTTTTCAAGATACAGCATTTTAAAACATCTCAGCTCCAAATTTGCGTAATTTGACGTACATTACGTAACCACCGTCCATGTAATGACGTCACCAATGGTATAGTCAAAAGGTCCACATGTGTGAAAACATTTCGTTCCGTAGAACTATGGTCAAATTCCCTACCACTTTGGCTCTATTTGCATTCAAAGTGCTAAACAAGTGTACATTTTCGAACCTCTTCCGGTTTGGACCGGAAGTAGGCGTCACACAGGGGTCATGACATCGTATGATTTGTTCAGTTCATTTAGACTTATCATGTTGTGAAAGAATTGTTCAAGTATCTATTACGGTTCTTGAGATATGAATTTTAAAAATAATAACCTTTGAATTTGTGTAATTTGACACCTGTGACGATATCATGACGTCACAATGTTGTGCACAAATTGTTCAACAATTTGATAAACATCAAGTTCTTAAATGTGGCGAAAGAATCATGCAAATATCTGCTGTAGTTCTCAAGATACAGCATTTTAAAACAATTCAGCTCCAAATTTGCGTATTTTGACGCCACATTACGTAACCACCGTCCATGTGATGACGTCACAAATGGTATAGTCAAAAAGTCTACATGTGTGGAAACATTTCGTTCCGTAGAAATATGGTCAAATTCACTACCACTTTGAATCTATTTGCATTCAAAACGCTTACAAAATGCACATTTTCGAACAACTTCCGGTTTTGACCGGAAGTAGGCGTCACACAGGGGTCATGACATCGTATGATTTGTTCAGTTCATTTAGACTTATCATGTTGTGAAAGAATTGTTCAAGTATCTACTACGGTTCTTGAGATATGAATTTTGGAAATAATAACCTTTGATTTTTTGTATATTTAACACCTGATGACGTCATGATTACGTCACACTTGATGCCATCGTGATACTATACATTCTGGTGAAAGTCTGCCGTAGGGCCTATGTCTGTATCTAATTTACTAACGATTCAGCTTGGTTTGATGGGCATTGTTGCTGGTAAGTGTAAAAACTGAGATTCTCAGTTTCGTTGAACTTTGACCTCCAATTGACCCCAGAAGGAAGGGTCAGATGAAAATGCCCACACAAAGAAAATTGTAGCACAGAATGTCATCTGTAAACCTGCCAAATACGAAGATCCTGGGTCACGTGGTTTTCAAGACGAAAGCATTTTAAAATATGCATATTTTGTTTTTTTTTGGGTGTAATTTGATACTTGATGACGTCACGATGACGTCACGCTTGATGCCATCATAATATTATACACGCTGGTGAAAGTCTGCCATAGGACCTATGCCTGTACTTAGTTACTTAAAGATTCAGCTTGGTTTGATGGGCATTGTTGCTCAATAAGTGCAAAAATTGCGATTTTCGTTTTCGTTGAACTTTGACCTCAGATTGATCCCAGAAGGAAGGGTCAGATGAAAATGCCCACACGAAGAAAATCGTAGGCCATGATCTTATCTATAAGCCTGCTAAATACGAAAATCATGGGTCACGTGGTTTTCCAGACGGAAGCATTTTAAAACATGCATATTTTAGTCATTTTTGGGTTGTAATTTGATACCCAATGACGTCACAATGACGTCACACTTGTATGCACACCTTCACATTGGGGTTGATGTTCCTACAAAGTTTCAAGTTGATAGCTTGAACCGTTTTGAAGAAAAGCTCTGGAAACGTTTGAGTGGAAAAAGAAAAAGAAAAAGAAAAAAAAAAAAAAAAAAAGACAAAGAAATCGTACGAGAGTAATAGGTGATCGGGCTGTTGGCCCGATCACCTAATAACAGTTACTGGCAATGATATAGCTGAACAAGTGATAAATAAAGGCCAGTAACATTATTTGAGGTATTGTATTACTCATCTTCAAGGTCAAAAGTCAATTTAAAGAAGTGGAGGATGCGGATGCTGATACTCCAGGTGGAGGGTTTTCCCGGTTTTCTTCTGGCTCGGCCATAGTCTTTAATCTTGATACTGGAAGTAGAGACAACAGGATAGTTTATTAAGTAGAGACAACAGGATAGTTTATTATACCATGCCCTCACTTAAGATTTAGTTAACTTTCTCCTTTTTTTTTCCTTTTCTTTTTTTAATGACCTGACTGAAACAATTAGGGCGGCTATGAGTATGACTTTTAAAAACTTGTAAGTTGTAGGCCTATTCTCTTTAATACTTAAAGTTTGGTTTGTATTTATTGTTTTAATTGTATTTACAGCTGATATAGTGAACAAAATAAAACATCAATTCGACAACCAAAAAAACAAATTCAATTTGAATTTTGATTACTTAGATCTGCAACTCCAGGAATGCGCAAAAAAACATACCTCTAGTAATAATGGTATCGCCCAAAAAAAGGCATTGTGCATCCTATGTACGAACTACGATTGTAATTGTAATTCTGACGTCCCTAGAAATATATCCTGCATATATGTGAGATGTGTATTTTGTAATAAAATTACCAAAACAGCATGATTTTACGACTTAGTGGTTGACACAACCAGATTCCAACGACCGGGGTCACGCCATGCATCACGCCGTGCTTTCACGGGCGAGTGCCCCATTCAATAGGCCAACACACACACCTACAGCGTGGCGTTCGTTTCTATCAAAAGAGCTTTTGAAAGGGTATAGAAAATACGCTCTCCGTAAAAAAATAAACACATTTAACATTCCAAACTCGCACAAATAATTGTTAAGACATGTACAATTCATTCAGTGAAACCTCCTACCTTTCAAAATGAAGATTTCACCTCAAGAAATTGAGTTTACTTTTCCCTTTTTCGTAACTTCGGTTGTAGACCACCTACCGATAATGAGGACGCAATGACGTGTACAGTACCCCTTCAGCTATTCAGGGAAACCATTTTCATGTACGTCACAAGTATTCGGATCCGCGGAAAGCACCCGAAGTGCATGCGCGCCCAGCCGAGCGGCAATTTTTATGGGCCGAATACTCGCGATCGCAACGCTTCGGGAAAAGCTGGTCGGGGCGAGAGTAGTTCATTCATAAAAGCCTGGGCTGTCGGTCATACCTCCGACGGCTGTTGTATGTACGTTAGTGAATGACTGAAACTCTAAGCTTTCTAATGAACTGTTGCTCGTTAGATTTGGACAGGTAAAAGTGGATGAATTTTTGAGATGAAAAATAGTAAGATTTTGGTGCGGGCTGTGCGCTGTGTGTGCATCTAGAATAAACTGACGCTCCAGTCAACTTGAGTTGCGGTCCACCATGTTTATTTTATTTCCAACACAGCAACGATTTCCAGCATGTCACATTCACAGTTTTCGGGGAGAAGACATATTTACTCTGGTCCGCCGACTAAGGCTAGCCGTACATAATTACACCCAAGATACAACAGCTAAGTCACCAAAAGTAAATGTCCTTGTGCTATCTAGTGTTTATTCAACTTTCCTGGCGATGATGCCACGGAAACTAGCAGTTTTACATCTTCAAAAGTCCAATTTTCTCGGTTGTAAATCAAGCCCTGCTTATTATGTCTCGTCTGTCTGACTTATTCACTACTCGCGCACGTACGTGTATATCATTGGCCGTGTAGCCCAGACATCCTCCTTAAAAAGATACATAAATGACCTCTGACCCGAGACAGGCGCCTAGATACAAGTTCTATTATTAGAAGTCGAGCACTATATATGGGCGCAAATCGTCAGATTAGTGGAGGCTTGGTATAGCGCCCTCAAACGACTGAGTTAGCTTAATTATCAAGGGACCCAACAAATAATTTCTCCACATTACGTAACCACCGTGCACGTGATGACGTCATCAGTGGTATATATGTAGTCATAAAGTCCACATGTGAGGGAACATGTGTACATTTTCGAACCTCTTCCGGTTTGGACCGCAGGTTTGGGTCACACAGGGGTCATGCCATTGTATGATTTGTTCAGTTCATTGCGACCTATCATGCTGTGAAAGAATTGTTCAAGTATCTATTACGATTCTTGAGATATGAATTTTTGAAATAATAACCATTTAATTTTTGTAATTTGACACCTGTGACGATATCATGACGTCACAATGTTGTGCACAAATTGTTCAACAATTTGATAAACGTCAAGTTCTTAAATGTGGCGAAAGAATCATGCAAATATCTGCTGTAGTTCTCAAGATACAGCATTTTAAAACAATTCAGCTCCAAATTTGCGTATTTTGACACCACATTACGTAACTACTGTCCATGTGATGACGTCACCAATGGTATATTCAAAAAGTCCAAATGTGTGGAAACATTTCGTTCCGTAGAAATATGGTCAAATTCACTACCACTTTGAATCTATTTGCATTCAAAACGCTTACAAAAATGCACATTTTCGAACAACTTCCGGTTTGGACCGGAAGTAGGCGTCACACAGGGGTCATGACATTGTATGATTTGTTCAGTTCATTTAGACTGATCATGTTGTGAAAGAATTGTTCAAGTATCTATTACGGTTCTTGAGATATGAATTTTTGAAATAATAACCTTTGAATTTTTGTAATTTGACACCTGATGACGTCATGATTACGTCACACTTGATGCCATCATGATACTATGCATTCTGGTGGAAGTCTGCCGTAGGGCCTATGTCTGTATCTAATTTACTAACGATTCAGCTTGGTTTGATAGGCATTGTTGCTGGTAAGTGTAAAAACTGAGATTCTCAGTTTCGTTGAACTTTGACCTCCAATTGACCCCAGAAGGAAGGGTCAGATGAAAATGCCCACACAAAGAAAATTGTAGCACGGAATGTCATCTATAAACCTGCCAAATACGAAGATCCTGGGTCACGTGGTTTTCAAGACGGAAGCATTTTAAAATATGCATATTTTGGTTTTTTGGAGGGTGTAATTTGATACTTGATGACGTCACGATGACGTCACGCTTGATGCCATCATAATATTATACACGCTGGTGAAAGTCTGCCATAGGACCTATGCCTGTACCTAGTTACTTAAAGATTCAGCTTGGTTTGATGGGCATTGTTGCTCAATAAGTGCAAAAATTGAGATTTTCGTTTTCGTTGAACTTTGACCTCAGATTGACCCCAGAAGGAAGGGTCAGATGAAAATGCCCACACAAAGAAAATTGTTGGCCATGATCTGATATATAAGCCTGCCAAATACGAAGATCATGAGTCACGTGGTTTTCCAGACGGAAGCATTTTAAAACATGCATATTTTGGTCATTTTTTTGTTGTAATTTGATACCCGATGACGTCACGGTGACGTCACACTTGTATGCACACCTTCACATTGGGGTTGATGTTCCTACCAAGTTTCAAGTTGATAGCTTGAACCGTTTCGAAGAAAAGCTCTGGAAACGTTTGAGTGGAAAAAGAAGAAAAAAAAAAAAAAAAAAAAAAAAAGACAAAGAAATCGTACGATATCAATAGGTGATCGGGTTGAGCCCGATCACCTAATAAAGAAATCGTACGAGAGCAATAGGTGATCGGGCTGTTGGCCCGATCACCTAATAAAGAAATCGTACGAGAGTAATAGGTGATCGGGCTGTTGGCCCGATCACCTAAAAAGATTCTTTTACCACATATAGGCCTACGCCTACATGTCAAAACTTGTTCTTCAGTAGATACTTGAACAATATGTGCACACAATAGTAAGTTTATGATGAGATTGACAATTTTAGCGTTGAATAGTCAGAGTCATGTCTTGAGAATTCCAATACTTTCTCAACATCAAACAACTCAAGTTTTCAAACAATCTCAAAACTGTGTCGTCATCATCATTTCAATGTTTGTCACCCGATCACCTTGCGTTTGTAAAAAACACAAACGCGAAGCTCTAGTTTTTTTCTTTTTCTTTTTCCACTCAAACGTTTCCAGAGGTTTTCTTCAAAACGGTTCAAGCTATCAACTTAAAACTTGGTAGGAACATCAACCCCAATGTGAAGATGTGCATACAAGTGTGACGTCATTGTGATGTCATTAGGTATCAAATTACAAACCAAAAATGACCAAAATATGCATGTTTTAAAATGCTTCCGTCTGGAAAACCACGTGACCCATGATCTTCGTATTTGACAGGCTTATAGATCAGATCATGGCCTACAATTTTCTTCGTGTGGGCATTTTCATCTGACCCTTCCTTCTGGGGTCAATCTGAGGTCAAAGTTCAACGAAAACGAAAATCTCAATTTTTGCACTTATTGAGCAACAATGCCCATCAAACCAAGCTGAATCTTTAAGAAACTAAGTACAGGCATAGGTCCTATAGCAGACTTTCACCAGCGTGTTTAATATTATGATGGCATCAAGCGTGACGTCATCGTGACGTCATCAAGTATCAAATTACACCTCCCAAAAAACCTAAATATGCATATTTTAAAATGCTTCCGTCTCGAAAACCACGTGACCCAGGATCTTCGTATTTGGCAGGTTTATAGATGACATTCTGTGCTACAACTTTCTTTGTGTGGGCATTTTCATCTGACCCTTCCTTCTGGGGTCAATTGGAGGTCAAAGTTCAACGAAAACGGAAATCTCAGTTTTTACACTTACCAGTAACAATGCCCATCAAACCAAGCTGAATCGTTAGTAAATTAGATACAGACATAGGCCCTACGGCAGACTTTCACCAGCATGTATAGTATCATGATGGCATCAAGTGTGACGTAATAATGACGTCATCAGGTGTCAAATTACAAAAATTCAAAGGTTATTATTTTCAAAATTCATATCCCAAGAACCGTAATAGATACTTAAACAATTCTTTCACAACATGATAAGTCTAAATGAACTGAACAAATCATACGATGTCATGACCCCTGTGTGACGCCTACTTCCGGTCCAAACCGGAAGTTGTTCGAAAATGTGCAATTTTTTAGCATTTTGAATGCAAATAGATTCAAAGTGGTAGTGAATTTGACCATATTTCTACGGAACGAAATGTTTCCACACATGTGGACCTTTTGACTATACCATTGGTGACGTCATTACATGGACGGTGGTTACGTAATGTGGTGTCAAATCACGCAAATTTGGAGCTGAGATGTTTTAAAATGCTGTATCTTGAAAACTACAACAGATATTGGTATGATTCCTTCGCCACATTTAAGAACTTGATGTTCAACATATTGTTCAACAATTTGTGCACAAAATTGTGACGTCATGATGTCGTCACAGGTGTCACATTACAAGATTTCAAAGGTTATTATTTCAACAATTAATATCTCAAAACGGTGCAAGCTATCAACCCCCAGCTATGGCGGATATGCAGGGAGGAGATATTAGTTACCGGATTAGTGTATACAGCAGCCGATTTCACGAAACTTTACGCAATTGCGCAAGTCCACTTACGCCATAAGTTATTGCGCAAGTAATGGCGTAAGTGGACTTGCGCAATTGCGTAAAGTTTCGTGAAATCGGCTGCTGAACTTCCATTTTTGCCATTCCACAGGTGATAACAACGTCTGAAATTCATCACAAAATGTTCATTTAGCCCGATCACCTGGCGTTTGTAACAACAAACGTCATACCTCTAGTTTAATTTTATTTTTTGAAAATCCTTTTTGTTTTTAGTCAGGCTTTATACTCTATGCAAAATTCAATGGATTTCAGATGGATTTTTTTCCCAACATAAATTTTTTTTTTAAATGTACACAGACGGAAGAATATTTGTGCAATAACAACAAATTCCCAAAACAGTAAAAGTTACTGTTCGATTTTGACTTTTTCAACAGAAAAATATCTGTGACTCAACACAGTTTTCTACAGTGTACAGAGGGGTACGGACACTACATTTGATAGAATATTGTGCTGTATTTTTCAATAACTTAAAGGGAGACACTGTTTACATAATGTAGCGATCTAGCATCTTTGACAATAATTTTTAAATGGTCGTTAATAAATTATCAAAATGTCACGTAATTAACTAGAAATGTTTAAAATTAACAAAAGAGACAAATGTTGGGCTATACGCTTTACCAGCCGTACGTCGCGATGTATTATGTATCATGTGCTTGTAAATAAAGGTGGCGTTCGATATGGGTCGACACGTGTATAACCTCGTTTTCTTGTTTTTCCCGACTCATCACACCTTGCATGATCCCTCAAGTAAGCGCTGACTCGAGGAAGCAACTCGAACGCAACTTTTTTGTGTCTTTAGCGCCCTCAATTATAGGCCTAAGCTGTTTTTTCTTCGGATATTATTTATCGCCGCGAAGCGAAGACGCGAAAATCTGAGAGATTCTCTCATCCATATCAACTCCCAGATAACCTTCTTATGAATTTTTTGGCAGATTTGTGTACAAATGTGTTCGTAGACATTATTTTCCAACAAGAAAATAAACCAACCGCGAATGACAAAAGCAACTCCCACTAAACTTCGCGCTGGTTTCTACTGCTGGAAATAAAACTAACTCAAAGACCACGTGACCAGATTCTGGATAAATCACGTGACCTTGACTTTTTTGAAAAATGTTCAAAAAACGGCTAAATTTGGTGGTTTCTTTTCAGGTTTTCTTCAGTCTATTTCGAAAAGACTTTCAGAATTATGTATGGGTCTATTTCGAGCCAAAAATACCCCGACAAAGCCGGTATGTCCCTTGAACAATATGGAACAAATAAATACCACATTATTGTATGAAAAATGCCCCCACATATACATTTATTTATTCCATTTATTTACCCAGGGTGTGCCCTGCATTGGGGCCCTGCAAACACACTAAATTGAACAACTTCACAATTATCACAAACAAACTGGAATAAGATACATTTGTACAACAACTACAACATCAAAAAACTAATGGTTACAGAAGAACAACATCACAAGTAATTATTATACATGCACGTGACACTAAAATTTACGCTAATTACGGGAAGGGCGAAACCCCCGCAAAAACCCTTTTAAGAGGAAAACAAAACAAATGGGAAAATTCCCCTCCGGCTCCAAAATTAAAGTCATACGACTCCGTAAATTAGCATTTCTCACTTGAAGTTGATCATGTGAATATTATGTGTATGTTTGGCGAAGTGCCGATTTGAATGAGCTCAAAGAAGACATAGTTCTAAGGTATGCACTAAGGCTGTTCCAAATTGCGGCGCCAGTTACAGCAAAACTCGAGGCGTAAGACCCCTTTCGTGCAAAGGGAATTTTCAGTGTCTTTTCGGCAGATTGACGAGTTACTCGAGTTTGTACGTAAGGTGCATGTAAATAGACTTGCCATATACTGCGGGGCCAAGGAATTGATGCTTTTAAAGACAAATATAGCTTTCTTGTATTTAACTCTCTCTGGATAGGCAAGCCAGTCGAGCTTTTTAAACATGTCATCGATGGCGTTAGGAAATCGCATTTCAGTATTATTCTGGCTGCACGTTTGAGGCATTTGTTCAAGACAGTGTTATGAGATGCGTAACGGTCACCCCATACTGTGCAACAATAATCTAAACTAGGCATGACTAAACTTAACATAAGGGTGCTTTTGAGTTACACAGTCCCGAATTCTTTTTAACATAGCTAATTTCGAGAAAACTGTCTTCTTTACATATTCGACATGTTGGTTCCAACTTAAGGTTTCGTCAATAATAACACCCAAGCATTTAAACGATTTAACGTTATGCACTTGATCATTATTGACGTTTACTCTGAGCTCATGCGCGCTTATCTTTTTCTTTGAGCCAATTAGCATACATTTAGTTTTACTGGCATTAATTTTGATTTGATTTTGAGTTGGATGACTTAAAATATTTAACATGAAGAAAATTGCAAGTAGGGGTACGGACACTACTGAATTTTCCGGGAAATTGGTAAATTTCAAGCTGCCACTTGGAATATATAGACTATTTAGAACTTTCTAATTGTGTACAGATAGGTTCTAGAATTATTTTAATTGACAAATTATTCTTAATTGTCCAGAAAATCCAACTAGAAATTTCAACAAAAGTCCGTAACACTGTGATTGTTAACAAAATCTCATGAAACCTGTATGAATTCTCAAAGTATCCTCAACAGGTGACCTGCAAATATTGAACAACAAGTGTTGTCTTTTTACTTGCATATTCAGCCCTGGAAAATGTATAGAAATAAAAGTGGTTGTTCGTAACAATGAAAATTGCCATTTTTTAATGCTTCAAATCCTTGTATTTTTGTCAAAAATGCACCGATCTTTGTTTGATCAGCAACTGGTGCAAACAGATTGTCTTATTTGATTGGAGCAACAATTTAACACCTGCTGTAAATGAGGGATTATCGTAATGTATGCAAGTTCCATGCATTTTACCTCGAGGGAGCGTGACATGATTTTTTTCCTTTAAAATTACCTCCCCAAAGTATTATCCATGGGAAGAAAATTCGCAATCTCAATTTTGATGTGGTATAATCACTGCACTGCTTTTTGTCAACAGATAAATTAGATAATCAAACATTTGTGGTTTTTTGATGATATCTTTGAAAGTACAGAATGAGAGCGCGAAATTTCAGAGTGGTAATGAGAAAAATATGACACACGATAATGGTATCAAAACTCGTCACTGGTCAAGCACCTGTGTAGTAGGCCTAAGTAAATAGAGGAAATTAATTCGTATTTGTATTCACCGTGAAAAGGGACCTGACCCTACAGATAAAACATTTATCCAATAATATTGAAGTACATGTATATCATACTGTGCACGTCATGTTTATTTCCATTTTCAAGTATTAGTCTTTGCAACCTCTTCTCATGAACATGAAAACGTATGAAAGCTTATAGTCCATGGGCCAATACCCCTAAAAATGGATGTCGGTACCATATTGGGGGACAAAGGCTCATCATATTTTTTTGAAAGATGACCACCTTGGGCACATATTTTGGTATGATGGACATTCTCAAGTGGTAGTTTTATACTGATGATTTTGGTGAAAAAAACATGGTTTTTGGGACAAAATCACGTTTTTAAATATTTTCCTTATAAAAAGAGTGCAGGCTTAAATGAAAAATCTAACAAGTGGATATTGTGAGCAACAGCCGTTTTGGGGCAAAAAAACACAATGTTTGGTAATAAAACTTTAATAATTTATATCACAGGATTCATATGGAATATTTGGGTACTTCCAACGTCAAACCCATTCTGGGATACCCAGGCAGTTTTTCGGTACAGTACATGTAGGCGGAATTGTACATTTTGAGACAAAAAAACATCATGGCCGTTAAGGAATATACCAAACCAGGAGCGTTTAAGCCCCGCCCCAAAAATGTCCACCAATTAATCATTCTGAAGGACAATGCTAATCTACTTGGTTAATCTAATGATTATGCGCACTTCGACGTTGCTAGCCGCGTTTCTACGTGGGCGGGGCTTACTGGATCGGTCTATGGCCGAGGAGAACGGTTGCTTGAACTGAAGACCGCAAAGGATTTCAAAGGATTCTGGGTAAGTGACCTGCCCGCATATGATGTGTGTGCCCTTGAGCAAGGCACTTTTATATTAATATCATCTGAGGTGAAAAAAAAGAGTACATGTAAGCCTGTGAAGGAGATGTTTGATAATTAACTGTTGTGTGCATAACATGCAACTGGGCAGTAATGTATACCTGTAGGTTTTCGGATTGATTTAAAGTGATTGAAATGACCAGTAGTAATAATCCAGTGCGCAAGCCCCCGTCAGATCGCCGTCGGCTGGGAGGCGGCTGATCGGCATCGACATGCTGACCAAAAAACCACCGGCGGTATCTGAAGTGGCAGCGTTTTACTGCTGCCAAGCCACAGACCACTAGCAGTAGTCAGCGGCCACCAGTGGTCTGCCACATATAAACTGCCAGCGGACAACTAGCGGTGGCCAGCAGCAAACCACCAGTGGTATGTCGCACCTAAACCGCCATCAGACACCTAGCGGCAGCGTCTGCCGCTCCTAAACTACCAGTGGACCACTAGCGGTAGCCAGTAGCAAGCCACCAGTGGTCTGCCATTCTAAAACTGCCAGCGGACCACTAGCGGTAGCCAGTGGCAAACCAGTGGTCTGCCACTCTAAAACTGCCAGCGGACCACTAGCGGTAGCCAGTGGCAAACCACCAGTGGTCTGCCACTCTAAAACTGCCAGCGGACCACTAGCGGTAGCCAGTGGCAAACCACCAGTAGTCTGCCACTCTAAAACTGCCAGCGGACCACTAGCGGTAGCCAGTGGCAAACCACCAGTGGTCTGCCACTCTAAAACTGCCAGCGGACCACTAGCGGTAGCCAGTGGCAAACCACCAGTGGTCTGCCACTCTAAAACCGCCAGCAAACCACGAGCGGTATCCAGCAGCAAACCACAAGTGGTCTTCCGCGACAAAACCGCCAGCAAACTACTGGCCAGCCATTCTAAAACCACCACCGGACCACAATAAAACCAGCCGGTGGCATATACCACCAGTTGCCTGCCACTCACACTGCCTGCCACTCACAGTAGTGGTTGACAGGGGTATGCCTCGCCATTATGATGACCTGTCACTCCTAATATGAACTGTCATCAGCGGTTCACTGTCACTAAATATACAGGGTGTCCAAAAGAAAGCGTCCAGGTCAAACCTGGCAACCTCAGAATCTATGTTTCCCCGGATCCTGATAGGGAATTTCTTACATGAAAAAATAGTCTTTATCGCATCTTTATCTTTAAAAAAATCAACGATTCCACTGCTCACAATATCCACTCGTTCAATTTTTCATTTAAGCCTGCAAACTCTTTTTATAAGGAAAATATTAAAAAACGTGATTTTGTCCCAAAACAGCAATTCTAAAATGTTGTTTTTGGCCCAAAATGTACCTTTATGCCTACATGTACTGTACTCTAAGGTACCTAAAAACTGCCTGGGTATCTCACAATGAGTTTGCTGTTGGAAGTAGCCCAATATTCCATATGAATCCTGTAATATAAATTTTTAAAGTTTTATTACCAAAAATGGTGTTTTTTGGCCCAAAACGGCTGTTGCCATGGCAACCATTGAAAAAAAGATGAAACAAACCATTGAAAAAAATCAACGATTCCACTGCTCACAATATCCACTCGTTCAATTTTTCATTTAAGCCTGCAAACTCTTTTTATAAGGAAAATATTAAAAAACGTGATTTTGTCCCAAAACAGCAATTCTAAAATGTTGTTTTTGGCCCAAAATGTACCTTTATGCCTACATGTACTGTACTCTAAGGTACCTAAAAACTGCCTGGGTATCTCACAATGAGTTTGCTGTTGGAAGTAGCCCAATATTCCATATTAATCCTGTAATATAAATTTTTAAAGTTTTATTACCAAAAATGGTGTTTTTATTCCCAAAACGGCTGTTGCCATGGCAACCATTGAAAAAAAGATGAAACAAACCATTTTTAAAAATCAACGATTCCACTGCTCACAATATCCACTCGTTAGATTTTTCATTTAAGCCTGCAAACTCTTTTTATAAGGAAAATATTAAAAAACGTGATTTTGTCCCAAAAACCATGTTTTTTCACCAAAATGGTATAAAACTACCACTTGAGAATGTCCATCATACCAAAAAATGTGCCCAAGGTGGTCATCTTTCAAAAAAATATGATGAGCCTTTGTCCCCCAATATGGTACCGACAAGTGTCTTGGCCCATGGACTATAACGATGTTTTGGTTACACAGAGTTACACACAATTTGTAGAAATTATCTATTAAACCCGATATTTTACCAATTTATCTAACCCATTTACTCTGCATGTTTGAAAATATTTGTTTGATCTCTCCCCAGATTCAAAAATTGCAAATAAAAACATCCAAAGTTGTCAAGTAAACAGTTCGTAGGGTTTTAGACAATCAGAAAAAAATAGTATTACCCCTGTGCATTTGTACAAATTTGTGAACTCCGGGCATTGACAAAGAAAAATATCGCAGACTTTTGTTTGGGTAGGGATTAGTAGTTAATAGGGAACCCACTGTGTCAAACAGCTGTAGTATCAGTGGTCATATTTGAGTTGAACTCTCACTGACATCAAGTGATTTGGATTTCCTATTCCTAAACGCTGACCTCGTTTGGACGTCTGCGGTAAGTTTTTTGGCGTTCCTCTATTTACTAACATAAAATAAGATTAAAACAATACTTTCACAACATTTACGCAAAACGAATTTTCGTATTTTCTTTTTACAGAACTCGATATAATATTAAAGGCAGAGGCTCGTCAATGCGCGCGTGCCACGAAATACGCAGCTCCATAGCAAAAGGCATGGAGCTGCGTATTTCGTGGCACGAATTTGGCCTCATGAGCACATTGACGAGCCTCTGTCTTCAGTGTTGTGGTACTCGAGTCCGACTCGATTCACAATTTTCGTGACTCGGACTTGACCCGAGTCACATTGGAAAATGATTCGGACTCGACCATGATGACTCGTGACTCACAAGTCACATATTTAAAAAAATATATATGTTTGCCCGCTTAATGCAGGATTCTTGGGAAAGAAATAGTCCGATGCGTGAATAGGTACACTGCCCCACCGGGCCGGCAAGGAGCGCATGAGTACGTCATCCTTTCACATATTGTGTGAACGAAATATAGCAGATTCAGTTTCATTAATTTAGCGAACAATTGACTCGTGACTCATGCTCGTGACTCTGACTCCTCCTCGATGAAAGTGACTCGTGACTCGATATTGGTGACTCGACTACAACATGAATGTACGTTATCACTTTCTGTATGATTTACTGTTGAAAATACAAAACACATTAGTCTTATTTTTATTGAGCACCATGGTTATAACCAAGTCATTCTGTCAGTTCAAGTCAAGTTAGAAATCAAATCTTCCCCAAATCAAGTGCAGGTGGTTTTATTTTTCACAACTCCGGTATAGAGTCTCACAAAATTGTTCATCTTATGACCTTCACGACATATTATGCTAGGGATTGTGGTTAGTGTAGCGGCGTTACACGACCAGAAAATCCCGGGGTCTTCTGTTGCGAGTAGGTACTCTGGGATCCCGCATCATACGACGCACAACATCCCATCCGTGGTTGGAGCAAGTGTGCTTAAGCCCTGTGCTCAAGAGCGCAAGTATATAAGTATATATACCACAGCTAAGAACATACCTCACGTTGTGTGGTGTCCATTCGACGTTTACAGGACAACTTGTATCTAACGATTACCTAAAAGGTATAATAATCGCAAGACTGTCAAGAAAAAATGTAGGCCTGCCTTTAAGAAATAGGGAAGCATCCAGCTGTTACTCTGTCTCATTTTTACTTGAAGAGGTGTGGCAAAGAAACAGTTGTCAGTGACTAATCGAAACAGCAGCCTTATCTCGGTAAACCAGATGAATTCTGAATGTCCGATGAGCGTGTTGACAGTCGCGAGTTAGTTGCAATGCTGGACAAGTACCCGGGCTGTCTTACATTAGCCTTATTTCCTGCGGGCAAATTTGGTTGCTTTCCCACTGAGGGAGGAAACATTCTATAAACAAATCGGCAGTATCCATCCGAATTTGTCCCCTAAATTCCCCAGTCAATTAGTCTGTGTTTGTGTTCGCAAACATCTTTGGAAGGAAATATAGTGTTGCCTGCAGAAAGTTAGCTTAGCCACTGCTTGGACATGTAACACGATATGCAAACTGTCCTGGTTTGCCAGTATAAGGTCACGGCCGAGCCAAGATGCATGGCCGAACCAGGATGCATGGCCGAACCAAGTTTCGGTCAAACCAAGTTCATTGCATGTCTCTGTCAGCCGTGGTCTTGACCTTGGCGCAATCGTCCCATATACATTTGATTTTTTAATGACAGTGCCCTTTGTGAGGATCAATTTAAATGGCAATCTCCACTGCAAACCACAGACTTAGCACGGGCTGTTAGTCAATGGCAGTTAATTAAGGAGTCGTCCATGACGCTTGCACATGGGGACACGGTGGTCTAGTGGATAGCACGTCGGGTGAGAGCTCTATGGTTCGGCGCCTGATGACTGAAATCGTGTTGTGTTCTTAGACAAGACATTGGCTCTTTCCACCTAGGTGTATGTGTACCAGCAAATATTGGAAAATCCAACTAACTGCTTGGAGTAAAACCTGCGATGGACTGGCATCCCATCTAGCTAGGGGAGTAGCAATGTTCCTATTCACTCCCCGAGGAGATTTTTCCTCCACTTCCGAAAATGCGTCTCATTTGTCGTCGTAAGTTGATAATAAAGAGAGCTAATGTTGTACCGCATATCTGATGGCATAAAGGGCCTTACTTGTCGAAGATGCCATACAAAATTTAAAAACATCAGCTTCAACTTTGTTCAAGTGCCAATTTTTCCTCGCTCTCAATTGACATTATTTTACTGGGATGTTAATTTGCAAATTTTTGATGTATGACCAGATCCTCTACCTGATAACAACGACCTTCCCCTTCAGGCTGGCTATACGGCCCCGGTCCTCAAATTACAACAGTTACTGTGAACCCGGCAATATGGCCTACATTTTCATGTTCCAAATAGCGTGCAAGTACCAAAACAAACAACTGTAGTAAAGGGAAGACCCATTTATAATAATCGGATGTTTTCAGTCAACTCCCCCGTCTTTGATTTTAAATCGTGTCCGAAATCTGAAACTAATGTGTGAAAAAATGGATTGCGTATAATGAAGTTGTCATCATTGGCTTCCGCGGATGGAAAACAATGTTAATGGCATGCTGCCAACAGCCAATGTGACGTCCTCATAATGTGGTGCTAAAATTATTGCTTCGAATTCTTTTAACGCTAGAAGATCAGTGTTTTTATGTATTGCTGCAATTTTTATTCCAGCTATTATGATTTGTCCATCCTGCCAAGGGCGGTCATAATGGCACAGTCTGGCGTCCTGGGTTCGATACCTGGGCGTGTATGTGGATTGGGTTTCTTTGCAGTCCCCACTTGACCGCGTGGGTTCCCCCCCCCCCCCCCCCCCCCCGAGAGATTTTTCCTCCGGGGTTTTCCTCCTACTTGTAAAACTGCATCTCCGTCTTCGCCATATCAAGCTAATTACCTTATAAAGCTTATAGTTAATGGCAACGTCATTAGTGGCGTTTATGTATCTGCCGTTGCCATCGATCGTTGGCGTCATAGTGTTAATTTCACTGTCATTGTTGAGAAAGTTCGATTCATGAATAGTGTTAACAACTTGTCAAATGTCCTCCTAAGTGTGGACGCCTTTGGTATAGGTCAACTGTGCCCTGTGAGCTGGTTCCAACTGGTCGACTATAGTCGTGAATCGAACTTGCCCGTTGTTGCTGGTGTTGTCATAACTGTCGATGCTGTTGCCATTGCTAGAGCTGCGCCACACTGAAGTGAATTGCGACGGAGACGGCGGCGACGGAACGTCAACGTCAGCGGCTACCGTTGTCGTTTCTGTGGACGTCCACACTGTAAACGTCAACAATTGGGCGCGCGCCCAAAATAAAACGGCGTCGGAACGGCAAAATGCTCCAGTGTGGACCGTATTTAACACTGCCTTTTCCGCCGCTGCCGCTGCCACCGCCGCGGCTGCCGCCGCTGCCCCTGCCATTTCTGCCGCTGCCGTTGCCACCGCTGCCGTTGCCGTCCCTGCCATTGCTGCCGCTGTCGTTGCCACCGCCGCCGTTGCCACCACTGCCACTGCTGCATGCTGCCATCGTCATTTCTGCCACCGCCATTGCTGATCTTCACATTCTTTCCATTGCATTGTCACTGCTCACCTGAACATCCTCAGCTGTAACTGTCAACTCCGTCGCCACTTCAAAAATCAGTCAGCACCACATGCATTGCTATCTGCTCTTTTTACATGCCCCTAGACCTGAATCCTAAGCCTGCTCTGTTCAAGACATGGGCAGTCCCTGTCAATTCCCTGTTGGTTTCAATAAACATTCTGTGACCGGAGGGGTCTCACTGCACCGATATGCAGGCTTCCGGATCAAAACAGTTCATCTGGACCCGCTTCAGTCTGGCTGGAGATTCGGAGCTTCCTCTCTTGTTTATTCAACGCAATTGGGGTTAATTGGCCCTGCAGACAGACTCCCAAAACAAAAACAAGTGGGCCTTTCTGTACCGCGTGCCTGTCAAAGGTGTGGGTGACAAGGGGAAAGGGGTAGCACGTGCCACCCACTTTCAACCACGTCGGGTTGGTAAGGGGCACTGTTTTCCTTACGCCTCCCACATTTCCTAGCATGCTTGTCCACTTACTTTATATGATTATTAATTTTGTTGATAATTTACACTCCCCCTTCACCAGACACAATTGGACCAGCCACACACTGTACAAAGTGCACTAACACATTTTGTCCCAAAATCATGAACGCATGAGGCAGGTAACTGTTTATGGATGAGGTACCCGATATGGTTCTGACAAGAACCCCAAGTAGCTCAAGTAGATCAAACCACTGTTCCTATTGTACATGATCTAACTCGCGCCTCGTGCACATGTTGAGCCGAGCAATTGAACAAAAGTAAAACTGAATAGTCACGTCAGGTGCGTGAAGTAGTGATCAAAGCGTGCTCAGCAGCATTTGATGCACCTGAAGTGTAAGATAATTGGCCATGAAAACGTTTTTATCGAAAATCATTTCTTCACTCTCACATGACGTGTTTCCAAGTAAGATTTGACTATCACACCAGGCACATGAAACACTGGAGGTGACACTCGCCTCAACATGTAGGCGTGTGCATTGCACAGCCGCAACACTTCATGGGCATGAGCTTGGTATAGAATCTCTTCGTTGAAACACAAGAAGGTCGTACTTTGTTGTTAGAAGGCCCTACTTACGATACTGCGCGCAGGAAATCCTAGGGGTGGTATTCCCAAGGGACAGAAAATTTAAATTAACTCTGACATACAGCAAGTGCTGGTTCTAGTTCCAAATAGCCTTGACCATGGGGCATATAAAATGGCGACGGGGATTAGGCCTATCAGCGGCGTAGCTATGGTTCTCTCCATAGGGGGGGGTGGGGGTGGGGGGTGGAGGTGGCGACTGGGGGCTGGACGTTTCCGTGGGAGGGCGGCAGTGTAGTGCCGAAAAATAAGTCCATGCGAGCGACGATGTCGCTCAGCTGGGAGGGGGGTGTTCAACCCCCACCCAATTTCATTTTCCTCAATTTTGTATATATTACAATCACACCACCGTATATTATAACAGAGAAGCGGCAATTTATACAGTTTTCATGAAAAAAACATTACAATTTACAAACAAATTCAAATAACATAAACAAATGCGGTTCTATATATAGGAAATCCATGACGCAAACATTTTTTTCCGTTTGCCAAATTTCCAGTTGGGGGCGACTATCCAAGACAGGGCGATCGCCATAGGCCTGCTAGAGACCAGCCCGTAGGATAGAAGTCTGGCCAAATAAACAAATTGCATTAAAAATTCGAATTGATTGGGGCTGTCGCAGACTTGCCCGTCCACATAGGCTGAGGGCAAGAGTTGTCAATGACCTTTTAGAGATTCGAGAAACTGACCAGATGATATGGCCAGCAAACCTCCCAGATCTCAATACCATAGAACATTTGTGGGATCAATTGAAGCGGACATTTGATCGGAGAACTGGTGATCAAACAACACTCCAGGACTTGCCCCGGATGCTGCAGGAGTGGATCACCCTTCCGCAGCGGAGGATCACCCGTCTCATCAACACAATATCGATGTTATCATGCGTTACAAAATCATGGTGGCTACACAAGATACTGAGGACCAAAATTGTACTTGTCATGTGTTGAAATAATTGGAAATCATTTGTTGACTGTATTTTGCAATTTTTGAAAAGTGTTCATTTCACCTTTAAATGCTGCTCATTCATGCATAACATTAAGTATGGACCCACCACTTGAAATGCACATTCTATGCATTGCACTAATCATTCACACCAAGTTTCGTGTAATTCCAAAATTTACTTTGAGAGATATAATGAGTTGTTTAGGGGGGGGGAACTTACTTTTGTTGAGGTGTTTAGTAACAGAATCTTAACACCCATCGAAAATGGGGGATTATTATTATTATTATTATTATTTATTCGGCCAATACATCAAAAAAACAAGCACACACAAATTACATGCTGTGAACAATAAACAAAAGTTACATAAGAAAGCGCAATTTACGATGTAATACTGAATAATGCAGAGAAAAATCGACAGGAGTGAACTAGGACAAAACAGTCCAAGCCGGCCAGGGTAAGCAAAAGTGAACCTAAACATGCACTGTAGCCCTAAAGCCTGCTTATCCAAGCTTTAACTGTTCACATAAAGGATAGACAAATATAAATATTTAAATATATATATATAAACTTGTACACAAATCTGTGATCTGGTCACGCTGCCATTGGTGTAGCTGCCATTGTATTCGCCGTCAATGTGCTCCTGGCAAAATATCAAGTAACTCCCCTTTCATTGACAGAGGTGGCTCATTCAAAGTTTAAAGACATTTACACAAGAAGTTCACATTAAAAACACACGTGTGTTTCTTAAAAGATAAGAATATCTCTTGTGAAAGTTCAGTGTACTTTACTTCACACCTCGTCCACTGTATCACAGTGGGTGATTCAACGACTGGCAATCTCATTACAAACAATGTTTGGGTTAATTCAGGTCAAACGCTGGTATGGCAACTGCAACCTAAGGATTACGGGTGGTATTTTTTTTCACTGGGACATGTAGGTAAAGGTTACAACAGTTGCAAATGCTGTAACCTGCGGTGCAAGAGCATGTAAACTTTTGAAACTCAATAAATAGCTTCTGAGAACAGCTGGTTTACGAGGTCTGTTGGAGGAATGTCTTTAAGTGGTAATTAAAGGAAGACTGCGAAGCAACGTGATTGTTTATTTCTTGAAAGGAACCCACAGCGACGCTAAACATTATTTTAAAGATAGTATACATGATTTGGTAAACTGTTACAAATAGTTTTATCCCCCTGTGTGATTGAAGATATGCATGATTAAAACCAACCTGACCAAAAACCAGCTCCGTACTTCGTCTAACTTTAGAGAAAACAGTCAAAAAAGGGTTTGCAGTCATTTTGCCCCAAAACCACTTCGCCCTGAACCATTTTGCCCTGAACCACGGCATGTGCACGAAGTGGTTTTGGGGGCGAAGTAGCATTTGGGCGATGTAGTGTTTGGACGAAGTGATTTGGGGCGAAATGGCACTCGGGCGAAGTGGTTTGGGGGCGAAATAGTACTTGGGCGAAATGGTTTTGGGGCGAATTGAATTTTCGTCTCATGAGACAAAAACTAATTGTTTTACTCGTTTCTCAAAGACTATAGCACTTTAGACAAAACCATTTCAGGGGACGTTTTCTACGGTCATCATATTTATATTGTGTACGTTAGGCGTAAATCTGTGAACATTTCTGATTTTCGAGATACCAATCATGTATACTGCCTTTAAAAAAACAAAGACACCCACGAGGTGCACCACTTTAAATAAGTGGGAAATGATTGTAGTGAAAAAAATAAATGTTGACACACGGCCTGGTGTGTGAGATTTGCAGCTCTGGGAATTGGGGGTGAAAAGTGCACTTATAATGGGCCCCGTATAGTGGAGGAATAATTTGTAGACATGACTGCCTTTTGGGTTGCGGTTGGTGTTAATTTTCTGGGAAAATTAATAACAATCATCCAAAAATGAAAGTTTATGCGGCGGTCACACATTCAGGAATTTTACCGCCGTCCTTGATAGGACCATTCCCGATTAAAATTTGTCAAAAGTCTGATCAAGATCCTGTGATTTGTGACGGGAAATTCAAACTTTTTATTAAAATTTGTAAAAACATTTATTTAATCACAACAACAATCAGATATTGTTCTAGCCTTGTCCAAGGCCGTCTGCAGGTTATTTTTGCTGTACAAGGGAATATATCTAGCGCATGCAAACTGCATGCACATGGCATCAAAACGAGCCACTTTGAGATAACGACTTCCGTAGTAAACCCGTACGGCAATACATACTGCGTACTAACTGCGTACGGCCTGGCCTAGCTCGTGGAGTCTGTCACTTGGGTTTAGGACCGTGCCGATACATGTACGTGCATGTGTGCATAGTCGTAGCGCGGCGCGTTGTGAGCCAATACGTGCAACAAATTCCGTAGCTCGTAAGCGCTTTGTTCAGTTTTATCTTCAGCGGCCGTCTAGAAGACAAGCCCAACGCCTTCGTCAAGGCTAATATTGTTCAGGAAATGTCCCGATTCAGCCGTTCCCAGCCGAATTCATCCCGATTCTCCAGTTCTCAATCCGATTCTGATCCGATTTGTATCTTTCGCAGGGTAAAAAAAACGACCGAATATGTCATGACAGCGTCCCGATTCTCCCGAATGCGATCCGACAGAAATCAGACAGTGACCCGACGCTCTGGACGCAATCTGGACTTAATCGGCAAGAAACGGCAATGAAAATGTTCTCGAGACATGCCCGTTCATCACGACAGGGTCCCGATCCACAGGACAACGTCCAAACACCGTCCATACAACACAGGACATTGTTACGATTTTGATCCGATACAGCATAATCGGTCACGACATAGTCACGATTGTAATCCGACTAGACAAAATTGGCAGAGTTTCCCGAATGTTAAGGGGTCATTTCACCAAGGATTGTTTTTTCCAATCGGCCCGATCTGGACCAGATTGTCCCCGATGAATCAACTTTTTTTGATCGGCCCGATTGTCGTCATGAATCGCCTCCAATCGTCCCTTTTTTTTTACCCGATTGAGTCCCGACCAATGGACCATGGCGGGGGGACGAATCACGGACGTTCCTCGCGCGATCGACACGTTTCCGGGGCGCAGGTATGCGAAAGTACGCGCAAGTACCCGCAGGTATATACACGGCAAAGGTCCGATAGAGACCCGCTTCTCGCGCGCAAGTGAGCGATCTTCGCGCGTTGTTCGGCCGAGAGCGGGAGAGAGAGGCCGAAAATGGGCGATCCCGACTCGAGAGAGGACGCTTTCGCGATGTACGCCGTTCTTCGCGCGAGAGTGGCCGAATGTAGGCGTATGTTGACGCTGCGAGCCGCAGGAAGCCGAAAGTAAACGGTCTTCGGACGATTTAAACGATCTTCTGATGTTCTTCGGCCAACCAAATTTGCCTAGATCGGCCGGAAATCGGTGTTTTGGGGGCCCGACTATATAAATCGAAGCCTTTCATCACTTTCTGACCAGCCATGCAGGTCGGTCGTCCGAGGATCTGGTGAGGGTCGGGTGCTTACACTCCGCCGACACTACGCACGACCCTCGGTAGAGAGCGGCAGAGGCTATACGAAAGCTCCAGAAGGCGGGCGAGACAAGGGGACCTTCAGGGGACCAAGACGACCACGGGCCGACGGTTTTGGATCGGCTACTGTTTTTCAACATGTTTAAAAACAGTAGCCGATCACTTTTTCGGTACCCGACCCTCGGATGACTGAGGCGATCGCGCCAGATCTTCCCCCGAAGGTATAGGGTAGTGCTCGACAGTGCGCGCAGGTTCCCGACTATTTTCGCAAAAATGCGGCCGATCGACCAAAAAAAGGATCGGGTACTATCGGGACCAAAACAATCCTTGGTGAAATGACCCCTTTACGGGACACACTAACTGTCGGGAGTGCTTAGCCGACCTCTCCGGACCTCTCCGGACCATTCCCGATCCGTAGGACTCTGTTACGAACGTATAAGACTACGTTCAGACAAAGATAGGACATTCCAGATCATTGAAGATAGTAACTTTTTCACTGTTCGTGTCGTAGCGCTGTCTGACGGGAGCCATAATCGGCACTGTGATCCCGGGATATATTACCCACGGTTGTCAATTGACATTCAATGGGAAAATATACATGTACCTAAGAAACAAATGACATTATGCTAAGCAAGTACAACTTGTACACTATAGACAGCCGAAGTGTGACGTGTTGCCATGACAATTGGCTCTAAACTAACATGGCCGTCGGCAAAAGTAACATTCTAATAGCACAGGTACACGGTTCAGTGATTTTTTGTTCAGAGCAAATCGCCCAAGCAAGCAACAAAGGGTGATGTATTCACTTCGGCAGTCTGTTGTTATACAAAGAAAAAAATGTGACCATCGAAAAGCCGGTACGTACTTCATAAAGAATGGACGTGTTAGTGTTAGTGTTGAAAGTCGTGAGTGAGTGCGCAATGTGTGTTACGTCGTCGTGTTAGTGTAAGTGCAACAGATCTGTTAGATCGGCGTCTCGGGAAATCGTGTTGGTACGAAGACCCAGAAGGGACATTTAAGTATTATGCTTTTTTTATTTTTAATACGTACGTACGTGATAATAGTACGTACGTACGTGATAATAATAAGTACGTACGTATTATTATCACGTACGTACGTGATAACAATACGTACGTACGTGATAATACTACGTACGTACGTGATAATTTATTACGTACGTACGTGATAATACTACGTACGTACGTGATAATAATACGTATACGTACGTATTATTATCACGTACGTACGTGATAATACTACGTACGTACTTAATATTATCACGTACGTACGTATTAAATTATCACGTACGTACGTGATAAATTATCACGTACGTACGTGATAAATTATCACGTACGTACGTATTAAATTATCACGAACAAACGTAGTATTATCACGTACGTACGTAGTATTATCACGTACGTACGTACTATTATCACGTACGTACGTATTAAAAAAATTAAAAAGGAAAATACTTAAATGTCCCCTCTGGGTCTTCGTATGGTAGTGTTAGTGTAACAGGTCTGTTGACTCGACGTTTTGGGAAATAGGGTGGTAGGGTTTTGCACGACTTTCTACACTAACACTAACATATAATTGTGACCTCCGGGCCTTTTTACGAGCTTAACCACTAAATGATTGCAATTTTCAGAATCATCACGGAGCAAAACAATTTCTCAATTGTGGGTAGAATGTAAGATCAAACACATTTATAAGTTGTGCTGAAAACTGAACCTCAATTTACTGAGAATTACGAAAGTTTTAAAATAATCCAAATTGACACTACCCACTTCGTTCATATTTACTTTTAACAGATCTGTTACACTAACACGGTCTGTTACACTAACACGGTCTGTAACAAGAGCTGTTGAACTAACATGAGATGTAACACTAACACGTCCTAAACACCATATTAACATCAAGTTAACACGGTGTTTGTTCTAAGGGCACAGTTCTGATTAAGTTAACAGATGTGTTACACTAACACTAACACGTAATACAGAAATGTGACTTCGCCCTGTGTAGAGTAGTGAATTACATGTAATATGGTGTTAACACCGTGTGAACATATCTGTTAACATGGTTTTAACCTGGACATTGAGTTAGAGGTCGAGATTAATGCCGTGTTAACATACCTGTTAAGGGGAATGGACGAGAAAGTGTAGATTCGTTAAAAAGAATGGGCGAGGCGAAGTCGAGCCTTTTCTTTCCTACACTTTCGAGGCTATTTGTACACTTTCGAGGCTATTCTCCGACTTAAGCCATTCCACCATCGAGAACAAGATAAAAGGAGCCAGAAAGTCATTCTGTCACTAATTAGTGTAGATTCGTAAGGAACAAAATAATTACGGTACGTAAACAAAAAATATTTCCGCACCATTGTCACCCAAAAATCATTATATCCGCACCATCGTGTCAGAAAAATATTATGTCCACACCATTTTGTCCGTTTGTACCATTATGCCTGCACTACTGTGTCCATTTATACCATTCTGTCTGCACCATTGTGTCCGTTTGTACCATTATGTCCGCACCACTGTGTCCCAAAACAATTATGTCCGCATTATTGCGTTCCAAAAACCATCTTCTCCGCACCATTGCGTCCGTTTGTGCCATTTTTTTCTGCACCGATGTGTCCGCAGCATTTCTTCCCCAGAAACAGTGTCCGCAACATTGTGGCTGAAGAAACCATTGTATCCGTTTGTGCCATTATGTCCGCAGCATTGCATCCCAGAAATATTGTGTCCCAGAAACATTGTGTCCCAGAAACATATCATGGCCATTGTCATTATGTTCGCCGCATTGCGTCCCAGAAACATAATGGTTTCTTCAGCACCACTGTGGCTGAAGGAACTATTATGTCCGCACCATTGTACACATTTGTGCCATTATGTCCGCACCATTGTATCCGATTGTACCATTATGTCCGCACCGTTGTTTCCGTTACTGCCATTATGTCCATACCATTGTGTCCATTTGTACTATTATGTCCGTACCCTTGTGTCCCTTTGTGCCATCGTGCCTGCACAACTGCGTCCGACAAACCATTTGCGGACACAATGATATATATGGACATAATTACCCTGTACATACCTTTGTTATTTGTAAAGGATATAAACTACAAGTGCGACTATAGCATAGCATATGAAAAAAGGGTTACAAATAGTGTGACAAAATGCCTTTCTAAAATCCCCGTGTACAAATTTCCAATACAACGCTCGTAACCGGGACGTACGTGATAATACTACGTACGTACTTAATATTATCACGTACGTACGTATTAAATTATCACGTACGTACGTGATAAATTATCACGTACGTACGTGATAAATTATCACGTACGTACGTATTAAATTATCACGAACAAACGTAGTATTATCACGTACGTACGTAGTATTATCACGTACGTACGTACTATTATCACGTACGTACGTATTAAAAAAATTAAAAAGGAAAATACTTAAATGTCCCCTCTGGGTCTTCGTATGGTAGTGTTAGTGTAACAGGTCTGTTGACTCGACGTTTTGGGAAATAGGGTGGTAGGGTTTTGCACGACTTTCTACACTAACACTAACATATAATTGTGACCTCCGGGCCTTTTTACGAGCTTAACCACTAAATGATTGCAATTTTCAGAATCATCACGGAGCAAAACAATTTCTCAATTGTGGGTATAGAATGTAAGATCAAACACATTTATAAGTTGTGCTGAAAACTGAACCTCAATTTACTGAGAATTACGAAAGTTTTAAAATAATCCAAATTGACACTACCCACTTCGTTCATATTTACTTTTAACAGATCTGTTACACTAACACGGTCTGTTACACTAACACGGTCTGTAACAAGAGCTGTTGAACTAACATGAGATGTAACACTAACACGTCCTAAACACCATATTAACATCAAGTTAACACGGTGTTTGTTCTAAGGGCACAGTTCTGATTAAGTTAACAGATGTGTTACACTAACACTAACACGTAATACAGAAATGTGACTTCGCCCTGTGTAGAGTAGTGAATTACATGTAATATGGTGTTAACACCGTGTGAACATATCTGTTAACATGGTTTTAACCTGGACATTGAGTTAGAGGTCGAGATTAATGCCGTGTTAACATACCTGTTAAGGGGAATGGACGAGAAAGTGTAGATTCGTTAAAAAGAATGGGCGAGGCGAAGTCGAGCCTTTTCTTTCCTACACTTTCGAGGCTATTTGTACACTTTCGAGGCTATTCTCCGACTTAAGCCATTCCACCATCGAGAACAAGATAAAAGGAGCCAGAAAGTCATTCTGTCACTAATTAGTGTAGATTCGTAAGGAACAAAATAATTACGGTACGTAAACAAAAAATATTTCCGCACCATTGTCACCCAAAAATCATTATATCCGCACCATCGTGTCAGAAAAATATTATGTCCACACCATTTTGTCCGTTTGTACCATTATGCCTGCACTACTGTGTCCATTTATACCATTCTGTCTGCACCATTGTGTCCGTTTGTACCATTATGTCCGCACCACTGTGTCCCAAAACAATTATGTCCGCATTATTGCGTTCCAAAAACCATCTTCTCCGCACCATTGCGTCCGTTTGTGCCATTTTTTCTGCACCGATGTGTCCGCAGCATTTCTTCCCCAGAAACAGTGTCCGCAACATTGTGGCTGAAGAAACCATTGTATCCGTTTGTGCCATTATGTCCGCAGCATTGCATCCCAGAAATATTGTGTCCCAGAAACATTGTGTCCCAGAAACATATCATGGCCATTGTCATTATGTTCGCCGCATTGCGTCCCAGAAACATAATGGTTTCTTCAGCACCACTGTGGCTGAAGGAACTATTATGTCCGCACCATTGTACACATTTGTGCCATTATGTCCGCACCATTGTATCCGATTGTACCATTATGTCCGCACCGTTGTTTCCGTTACTGCCATTATGTCCATACCATTGTGTCCATTTGTACTATTATGTCCGTACCCTTGTGTCCCTTTGTGCCATCGTGCCTGCACAACTGCGTCCGACAAACCATTTGCGGACACAATGATATATATGGACATAATTACCCTGTACATACCTTTGTTATTTGTAAAGGATATAAACTACAAGTGCGACTATAGCATAGCATATGAAAAAGGGTTACAAATAGTGTGACAAAATGCCTTTCTAAAATCCCCGTGTACAAATTTCCAATACAACGCTCGTAACCGGGACGGCCTAAAACGTACACTCCAAAAACTGTGGTGTTAAATTAACACCAGTGGTGTTGTCTTATATAGATACCAACCTGGTGTTAAGTTTTAACACCACAAGTATTATTTTTAACACAAAGGGTGTTCAAAATAATGCATTTATTCCAAGTGTGGAATTAAAACTAACACGTATAAGACAACACTAAACCAAGTGTGGAATTAAAACTAACACGTATAAGACAACACTACTGGTGTTAATTAAACACCACAGTTTTTGCAGTGTAACATAAGTGTCCGTCTCGGTTAGGCGCGTTAAATTGGAATTGTGTACACGGAGTTTTTAAAAAGGGCATGTTGTTGCACTATTTGTAACCATTTCTCGGCCTAGGTTATCTATTCAGAACAACTGAAACTTATTTCTTTTATTTTGAAACCAGACAAAGGTATTTTCTGTTGCCAAAATTCCCCCTTTACCGTGGAAAGGCTCATTTATAAAGAAATCCGAAAATGTCATCTAAAGACAGTAGTTATTCTTAGTACGATTTTATCAATAAAAGTGATTGTGAGACACATATGAATTTGGAAAAATAAGTCAAAAACTTTCAATCTGTTATCTTGGAATTTA
This sequence comes from Henricia sp. BOLD:AAB3569, assembly GCA_037783545.1. Taxonomy (NCBI): domain Eukaryota; kingdom Metazoa; phylum Echinodermata; class Asteroidea; order Spinulosida; family Echinasteridae; genus Henricia; species Henricia sp. BOLD:AAB3569. The sequence goes on from JBBELK010000572.1 coordinate 209,843, forward strand.
GACCTATGACATAATGACGTCACGCAATGTTTACCGCGGTGCATTATGGGTAAAATATCTGCATCGCTAGTTTGCGTGCGTTGTATGCATAGCGCCTATACTATTGTATTATGCACGTATTGTGAATTTACTAACCGCTTCGCTGGCAAAAAAAAGTCAAAAACAAAGACCGTAAATTTTTAAAATAGTTCATGTCAACTTAGTTGTGCCTGCGTGAGTTTTAAGCGCACGACGGACGCCGGAACTATAGTTTTAAGGCCTAAAAAACAGCGAAAATGGCCCTGCAATTATTGTGCAACTGGACGCGGAGTGCGCGGTATGCTTCCAGGGGGCCGGGCCGGGCCTGCGGGCCGCGCCGCGGGCGAACAACTATGACCCGTGGAAATGCAAACCCCTGAAATCCCAGCACATTTCATCCAGTGGGAAGGTACATAAGATCTTGTGGGTAAGAATAATCAGAGTTTATCAAGATTCAAAATAGCGTATCATATCAAGCATCATATCAAGTATTGTTTTTGAGTCTTGAGAGAGAGAGAGAAATTCAAGACCGCACAATTTTCACCCCGTGTCACATGTTTTGCACACTTTTTTATGAAACTATATGACAAACTAAAATTTAAAATGCTATAATAAGAAATTCTGAAGACATGTTAATGACAAGATTAAAAACTATGAATTGTAGGTTAGGGCGACAAATCGTGTGTAAAAAAGCTATATTAGGGCGACCTGCTCAATAGGGCGACATTTTGGTGTCGCCCTAATATTTTTGAGTTTAAAATTAATTTTTTTAGGTCAAAAACCATTTTTTTTAGGTCGAGAACCATTTTTATCGGGACTGGAGCTGTTTCTCTTCGGTCTGGAAGCATCTCCGGAAGCTTCGGGTAAAAAAATAAGGTGTCATTTTGAGTGACTCTTGCCGAAATTTCGGTGGTCCCCGGTGAGAGTCTTCCCGAAATGTCGCCCTATTGCGGCATTCAGCGTTCTTTAAACCCTTATACTGATGATTTTTTTTTTAAATTAGGAATCTAGCACTGTGACATTGAAAGACTGTGATGACAACAATAATTGATGACAGCAATCAAGAATCAGCATCCAACACCCAAAGGGTATTGTGCAAGTGTTTTCCCCCTGTATCTAATTTAAATTAATAAACACAGACTGTAGCTGAAATATAATTTTAACCTTGACGGGTTCCTCTTGTACATGCAGACAAACTAAAGCGAATTACTATTTTTCATTGAGTATTATGTTGGTTTTTGATTTATTTTATTAAATAGTGTAGGCCTAATCTCGATTTCAATCATGCATTTTTTTTAAATTATTTTTTCACTTGGCGCTTTGATATCCAGTATACATGTACCAGGATGTCGGAATAAATATCATTACTTTTTCTTTGCCCACAGGAAGACCCGAGTAAATCAAAAGCCAAAGTTCATGTGACAATGGAGAACATATAGAATCCTCAAGCGCACGACCCCCACCCCCCCTGAGGTAAAACTATTGTAAATAATTGACATGTTTTACCGGAATCTTCTGGTAATTTTGTAATAACATTAGTGGTACAGTGGATTCCATTCACAATCCACCCATTTTAAAGGAACACACCGGCTTTGTTGGGCTATTTTGGGCTCGAAATAGACCCATACATTATTCTGAAGCGCCTTCGAGAGTAAATTATATATATCCTGAAAAGACGCCGTCAAATTTGGCCGTTTTTGAGCACTTTTGAAAAATGCAAGGTCACGTGACTTTTCAGAACCAAATTCAGTTCATTGTCTCTTGTTGACCCCTCCTACAAATCAAAGACACCAGAGGCACTGTGTGTTGAAATGCTTCAGTGTAGCTTGCATCTCTTGTGATGGCCTGTCCATCGAAATGTCTCAGGTTGTGCAGTCAATAACCTAAACATGGGGAGGGTGGAGAGGTAAAGAAAAAGTAATGAGATCCTGATACATGTACATACATGTATGAAGACAATCACAATAGTATGCTGGATATCAAATGCCAAGTGAACCAATCTTTGGTGCCAATCCCAATTAGTAAGAAACAACTGCACTACTGTGATTCGAGACCACCAGTTGGCTGCATAGCTCAATTGGTAGGGCGTCTGCACATTAAGCAGAAGGTTCGCGGTTCGAATCCATGTTCGCGGTTCAAATCCCGGTGGAGCCAAATTGCTTTTCACTGCATCCAGATTTCCCAAACTCATCATGGACATTTGTCCACATTTGTATCTATTTAAAATGAATCTAAAACCAAAACAATATTAAATGAAAAATACTAATTGGCTTTAGTTTGTCTGCATGTTCAAGAGAATTTAACCCATCAAGGTTAAAATTCTATTTCAGCTACAGTCTGTGTATATTCATTTTAATTAGGTTTAGTGAGAAAACACTTTCACGATACCATTTGGGTGTTGGATGATGATCTTGACTTGTTGTCATCACTTGTTATCATCACAGTCTTCCAATGTCACAGTGCTAGATTCCTAAAAATAAAAAAAAAGAATCATAACTTTTAAATCTTGGCCGTCATTTCCTTGTCTGTATAATTTCTTATTAGCATTTTAAATGTTAGTTTGGCATAAAATTTCATAAAAAAGTGTGCAAAACGTGAGAAAGGGTGAAAATTGTGCGGTGTTTCCCCACAAAGTCTTAATTTTTCTCTTTCAAAAAATAAAAAAATAAAAAAATATTGGTTTTTCATCAAATCCCCACTTGACGCGTGCTTGATATGATAAGCTATTTTAAAGAAAAACAATCCTGATCAACTTCTAATTATTCTTACCCACAAGATCTTATGTACCTTCCCACTGGATGAAATGTGCTGGGATTTCAGGGGTTTGCATTTCCACTGGTCCTAGTTGTTCGCCATCGGCCTCCCCGGCGCGCGCGCCGCCTGCCCGGCGCGGCTCACAGGCCCGGGCCCTGGAAGCATGCCCCTCCGCGTCTGTTGGTGGTTCCAGTTGCACAATTGCAGGGCCATTTTCGCCGCCTTTTGAGGCCTTAAAACCATAGTTCTGGCGTCCGTCGTGCACTTAAAACTCACGCAGGCACAACTAAGTTGACATGAACCATTTTAAAAATTTACGATCTTTGTTTTTGACGGATTTTTTTTGCCAGCGAAGCGGTTAGTAAGGTTCCCAATACGTGCATAATACACTAGTATAGGCGCTATGCATACAACGCACGCAAACTAGCGATGCAGAGATTTCTGTCCCCACTTTTCACCCATAATGCACCGCGGTAAACATTGCGTGACGTCATTACGTTTCAGGTCTATTCAAACATCGGATGAGTAGACGTTCAATCGAAAGCATCAAAAGGGTCACCGCTGATATTCCCCCGAGCATGAGGAAAGCCACCTCGTAGCTCCTAGTGGTATCGTAGACAAAACCTGCATGTGGAAATGGAGAAAATGGGAGTTGGGACAAAATGTTGAATTATATCAACCCAGAAAATAAAATTGAGCAACGCGGAGTGCAACGATGAGATTTCACTTTACTACCGTACCGGTACGTCGGTAAACACTGCGAGCTACTCCACATACACATCGTGACGTCCATGGGTTACTGCTTGGCTACCACAAAGACAACATCTGTGGTTGTTGTTGTTGTTGTTAATTTATGGCATATCCGGCAACTAAGGCCCTTTATGCCATCAACTACTAGTATACGGTTTTAGCTTAAAGGGACACACCGGCTTTGTTGGGCTATTTTGGGCTCGAAATAGACCCATACATTATTCTGAATGCCCTTCCGAAATAAACTGAACATATCTTGAAAAGAAACCACGGAATTTTGCCGTTTTTGAGCAATTTTCAAAAAACAGAGGTCACGTGACTTTTCGAAACCAGAATCTGGTTCCAAAAAGTCACATAGTCTTGCGAGTTAGTTTTGTGTCCAGCCGCATGAATGTTTTCTACTGCAGAACTGCACCAAATTCAACTCTGATTTACCCCCAATATTTATAAGATATTGACAAAAGAGAGACTATTTCTTCAAGTATGAAACAAAGTTGAACATATGTCTGAAAATTCGAACATAAATGTTTGTTTCGAGAGTGCGGAGAACGGGAGCGAGCGCGTGCTACGGCAGGCTACCGTGGAGTGTAGGATATTTGCCCCGCGCAGCACGGCAAATAGCCTGAGTCCACACAGCCATACGTGTGTTGCTTCGGTGTACGTTTGTGCATGAAGACAAAACATGATGCCAACTCCCGGCAAAGGAAAACGGAAATTCCTATTCGGTCGTCCGGGCTGTCTAGTGAAATCGTGAGCAGACAATTGGAGATATCCTGAGTAGGAGAAGAGCGAATCGTTTGTGACAAAGTCGTCAGTGAGGCTCGCGCGTAGTTGGAACGGCTGGTAAAGCGTATAACCCGTATTCTGACCGTTTTGGTTAATTTTGCACTTCTTTAGTAAATTACCAATAATTTTTCACAACGACCATCAAAAAAGTATTGTCAATGCTGCTACATCTCTAAATCAGTAGGCCGGTGTGAACCTTTAACTATACTTTATTATCAAATTGAGATGACGAAGAAGGAGTTGCAGTTTTAGAAGTGGGAGGATAACCCCCAGAGAATTACCCAGGGGAAAATCCACGCGGTCAAGTAGGGACTGCAAACCCAATCCACATACACGCCCCGGATTCGAACCCGGGACGTAAAAGGTAAAAGGCGAGGAAAGAACCATTACGCCAACCCGACCGTCCCACAACCATTCTGCATGATTGAACCATTATGTCCACACCATTGTGCCCACACCATTGTGTCCCATTGTACCATTCTGCATGATTGAACCATTATGTCCACACCATTGTGTCCACACCATTGTGTCCCATTGTACCATTCTGCATGATTGAACCATTATGTCCACACCATTATGTCCACACCATTGTGTCCCATTGTACCATTATGCATGATTGAACCATTATGTCCACACCATTATGTCCCATTGTACCATTCTGCATGATTGAACCATTATGTCCACACCATTATGTCCACACCATTGTGTCCCATTGTACCATTCTGCATGATTGAACCATTATGTCCACACCATTGTGTCCCATTGTACCATTCTGCATGATTGAACCATTATGTCCACACCATTGTGCCCGTTACTGCCCTTATGTCCGTACTATTGTGCCCATTTGTACCATAATGTTTGAACCAGCCCTTTTCATTTTGCGTCCACAGCTCCGGGGTTACTTCTCTTCTCAGTTAACCCCCACATCCAACCCCACCTCCATTCCCCCATCATCAAGTACAAAGCTTTTTTTTTTGGCGCGAAAATGCTCAGTGTGAATCCATCTACACTGAGCCTTTTCGCGTGTCGCTTTCAGAAAACAAACGGTTTGGATTGAAATTGGAGCTAAACAACACACTGAAAATCACTAATACTCCCAATTTGATTTTGTGGTTTATAGTAAGTCGTTTTACTCCAAATTCCCTCAAGTTTGTTAAAGCGACGCGCGTCGAATTTACGCACCAAAATGGCTCAGTGTGAATTCACTGTTACTGAATATACAATGAATTGCCGTGTTCTACATTTGCATACATTGCACACATTTTGTGTTTTTATCGTCCAAATTACTTAGTTTTGGGACGAATGTTCCTTCATGCGACAGAGGAAAAAGGACAGTTCAGCCAGGTTAAAAACTGCTTTGTATCTTTGCTTAGGGCATACCTGCGAGAGCTCCTCCGGCAACTTCCCCGATCGCACCGAAAACTCCCAGGGTACACCAGGCCCGGCTGGCAATCTTACTGTCGAGGACCTCCTCCGATAAATAAAGATTCATACCGACCATCGTCCCAATACACAGACCGTTAACCACGGCCAAACACAAAAGACAGGGATAGTTAGTTGAAACCACCGGGTCTAACATAAACGCAGCAACATTGACAGTGCCGAGGAGGATATACATCTGTACAGGTTTGAGGACTTCGAAGTGCAGTATTGGACTGTACAAAATCCGACCGACTAAACTGCCTACTCCACCCGCTGTGGAGAGGAGACTGGCCCACTGACTTTCGAACCCTCTTGCCTCTGCGTGGGGAACTAAATAGATAACCCAGGCAGCGTACAAACATGCCGTTGTAAAAGCGGAAAAACAATACACTGAAAACATTGGCGCATCTCTGAGCACGTCCAAGGACAGAACTGTGCAGATGCCTTTAACGGCCTTTTTACACCAGTACCAAAGTATGTTGTTGTCACGGTGAACGGTCTGCTGAGAGTGTTTAGTATTTATCTCGTCATTGTCACGATCATCTGAGACAAACGCCATATAGGTTGGTGGTGGTGGCTTCATCAAAGCCCCAAGAACGCAAATGTTGGCATTCAAAGCTGTAACTATCATCAAGGCCCATCGCCATCCGTACAGAGATATCAAGAAGTCCACCAGTGGAGGGTATATCATGATCCCGAAAGGCACCCCCACGCCCGCAATTGCGAAGAGAAGCGACGAATTGGGGCAATACATCAGCAGAGCAGTAAGAGGCGGTATGTAGGTCATCGAGACGCCAATCCCTGTGTAACATTAAAACATATAAAGGGTAATTGTATTCTTTAAAAGGGGGTGTGCTTTGTTTACACACACGCAAGGCAGAAATTCACCAATAGTTAAATAGAAATGATAACAAAAGCAAATTAACGAATTATAATTAATTGCTCTTTTCAAAATGGCAAAATAGAACTGATTCCAATTGTCCGATACAATTACCCCTTCTGAGATGGTATATTTTTATAAGGTAAGTTACTAAAGATAAACTTATGTAAATATGTTTGCACAAACAATTGTTTACAATGGCGAACGAAACCAGGCCCCGGACTACCGTGGTGCTATGGCTTCGCTTTCCGTGCAATATGGCCAGGAAACCAGCCTAAATAGGGCAGTGGCTTTGCACAATTTCATCAAAGCATAGACAAAGTATTTCATTGTGACGTGTGACCAATAGTCTATACAACGAAAACTCTCAACATGTAATTGTTTTTATTTACAAAAACTCTGGAATTTAGGTGTGCGCCTAATCATCGTTTCTTTTTTACGACGTCGCTTAGTATGGCAAACAGCGTGCGGTTGAATCTTTCAATCATGCTGTCCAAATGAGGATCGTATCAAGTGAAACTTGTCTTCTGCACACACACCAATAGGCCGTATTCCTGAACGTGGAGGGCGCTGTCAAGTGGTCCGCGCCTGGTCCGCGCTAGTCCAGATTCTGGACTATATTATTGCGATATTGGATCGTAGCGCGGCCGACTATAGAGGGCGGAATATCGATATTATTTGGACAGCGCATAATATAGTCCAGAACTTAACCTCCAGTTCCCTGAGAAATTTCAGGGAACTATAGCTCCGCCCACCTAGTCTGATTGGACGCAGCGCTTATCAATCATGTGTGTGAGGCGCGCCGAATAATCGACGGTCGGGAATCGATTCTCGAAAATTGTCCGCGCAATACATCGCATAGTCATTATAATATTATAATGTATACATATCGGCCTCCTATATGCCGGCTATGCGCTGTGCATTGTGAAACGAACAAACATACAGTATACACCTGCATGCGTGGCTATAGCCACGCATGCAGGTGTATACTGTATGATTGTATAGTTGGAAAGAGTTGAGAAGTTGATCAGATTTTGTATTCAAAATTACTCATCAAGCATATCTGTACGTGCAGATTTGATGAAAAAAATATATATATAGGAGTGAGAAAAAAAAGAAGATTTTGTGCGGAAACACTTCTTCATCCTGCCGTGCTCAAATTTTCTCACTTATAATTTCAGGTTTTTCCCATCAAATCAGTGCACTTCATTTTAAAGAAACAAATCTTATCTACTAAATTATGACCTCTTGACCTTAAAAATAGCTATTTTTAAGGTCAAGAGGTCAGAATTTAGTAAAATAAAGACACAGTACGTGTGCTTTGTGTATTTTGTTGCATGGTATTTAAGAAAAATTTACATGGTAAAATCCTTTTCCTACCTCCATGATAAAATAAAGCCAGTTATTAGTTCCAACAAAAGCAGGTGTACTAAATTTGTTGACTAATATATGGCCACTTTAGTACAAAATCCTCTAGTACATGTGGGCATGAGGAAATTTAGGCTCTATACACAATAGGCAAAAATAGGCCCATATATACTGCAGTTTCTATTGCAGTTATACCCATAAGAAAAACCCGACTAAAAGTGTAGATAACAATAACAAACTTTTAAACATCACATAATTTTTTCCCGTGTAATTGTACATTTGTGGAAAAAATTGCCAACTAAAGTATTTCAACAAGTATTCAACACAAAAACCATACATGTATTTTTTTAGGTTTTCTGAAGTATTACTGCCTGCATGCATCATTTGCTGAAATTTCTACCAGGCATTTTATCAACATTATTCTTTTAAAGCTTGACAGGGTGCTCCACATTACCACCTTTAACAAATTTGCAAAGCAAATTGCACCCTGTTTTAAAAGCCATTAGCTTTTTGTTTATATACAGACATTGGTGCTGTTCATTCCCTTTTTAAATGAATAAAAGACAACATTTTCAACTTTCAACAATTTGTTTACAAAAACTAAGAGAAAGTATAGAAAAACATGAATTCAAACTGGAGTTGTGGCAAACTGCTGCGTTTTTTATTTCCATTTTTTTTTACAAGCAACATGTAAAACAAACTCAAATGATGCAGCCATGCATGGGTTACAACTTAAAGTTTCATCAAAGTTGGAGAAAATGGTGCAATATTTTGTGCAGAGTTTAGAGTGATCCTGTGTTTGCCTGATGTGATGTCATAACTTTGCTCATGAACATACAAATTCAAAAGCTTGATTTTTTAATACCATTTCAAGGACCCCTCAAATATTTGTTTCCACTGTTCCAATATTATGGACCCATAAAGAGGCAGGTTGGGGGGGGGTGGGGGGGGGGGGGGGGGGGGGGGGGTCGGGGGGGCGTGTCAGCTCTTACTCCATTGCAACAATAGAAAATGTACATGTATTGCATTATATGTGTCTTCCTTTCTGAGCATTCTGACATACATGAAATTATATGTATGAATGATCACTGCATGCCCCGATTTGAAAAATCACTGACTATATATATATATAGTGTTATGTTTTTGAAGATGGTTCATTGTCTGTGCACTTTATCTCACCCTGAAAATATGTTACATTTGAACAGAAAATGCGGCATACCTTTCTGATTTGCTCTGCAGCTTTTTGGAGAAATTCCTGTACAAAAAAGGGGCAATTTTTACAACTTCCTGATCTGTGCAAAGCTGCATTAATTCTACACTAATACATTTTGTTTTCTACAAAGTAATTTTGCTCCAAATTTAATTACGGCAGATGCAGAAATTGTTCATATTCCATTCACAGACAGTAATCCTCTGCAGCAGCACGTATATGAACATTCTGTACATGGCTGCAGGTTACATTGAAAAATGAGTGTGAAAGGCCAAATTGAACACTGTATAGTAATAAACTCATGTGTGTAGCTCATTATTGCAGTTGTGTAGCTCAGAATGCATGTTTTTTGAATCTTGATGTACTCCTACTGAATTCAGTTTTGTTAAAAATTGCAACTGAAAGATTAATAATTTCTTGTTTTGCAGATTAACATTCCATTCTTTTGAAAGTACACTGTTAATTAAAACCCTCATTGCAATTCAAGAATACTCATAATTGATTAGTTTTGTGTTTCACATGTTGAGACACTGAAAAATATGAGACTTTCTAAATTTAAAGGATTGGAGTGCTCACTTGCAGTTTTGCTTCACACCCCATGCCATTTTTAAATGAATGTTCAGGTCATATAGGCCTACCTAGGCAATTATACTGGCTGAGGATTGTTGTATCAACTATATATTAGGCCTAATTTGAAATGTTTGAACTTGAATAAATGTCTGGGAACTTATTTTGTTGAGTTTGTATTGAGGTGGCATAGTCATGAAGTCCCCCGGCCTGGCATTTTTTTCCTGTAAAATGTGTGCCTGCTTATTTGCACATTGCAAAAAAATGTATGTTATCTGAAAGGTCCCTTCAAAAATACTGGATCATGCAAATGGAATTGAAGGATTTAACACAAATAAACTCAAGTGTGTAACTCAGTCTTATTCAGAATGCATTTTTAAAATCTTGATGTACTGTCATACTGAATTCAGTTTTATTAAAAATTGCAACTGAAAGATGAATAATTTCTATTTTTTTTGTAGATTAACATTCCCATATGTTAAAAGTAGGGATGGGCATTTACGGTTAATTCAGAAACCGGTTTGCAATTCTTTCCAGTGTCGGTTAACCGGTTAACCGTTCAGCCGACACCAAAGTTGTTGGTGTTGTTTTACTTTAGGCCTATAGGTGCATTTGCAATGCACACAATACCCCAGGCCCCAAAAATATATTATTTTTGTTTTTTTGCACTTTTAGCATGAAACTGAAATAAATGGCACAGCAAGGAATAAGCTATCCAAATGTTGTTTTCCCATGCAGGACCCCACCCAATCACTCCACCCCCCCTCACAGTAATGCACCTATCAATTGTTTCCCCCACCCCTCCCCCCCCCCCCCCCCCCCCCCCCCCCCCCCCCCCCGCCCCCCGCGCTACCCCACCCCCTAGGTGGGGGTTTGGTCACATTTTTCATGCCCCATAGCAGGGTGGGGCATTTGGCCCATTATCTGTGCATTTTTGTGCATTTTTGCGCATGTTTTGCACCCGAGGGTGGGGATTTTTGTCACCTAAATGTTGCCCCAGGGGTGGGGATTTTGTCACGCAATAAGGGACAATCCCCACCTCGGGGGGGAGGGGTGGGGGAAACAATTGATAGGCGCATAAACCTCCCAGGTACACCAGTCCCCCTACGCCCACCCCCAAAGTGACCTAGCCATTAAAACGTTCGTGCTAGCTATTCTCGCTGCATGAGCTGAGTCACATACACACTGCATGCAATACGCGCTATGTGTACAGTACAGTGATGTCATTAGCACCCAGAAAAAAACAGGAGAAAAATACCCTTCCCTGCTATTTATTCTAATAAGGGATTTTAGCATTCTGCTGCCATCTTGCAAAAAGATTGCCCCATGCCACAGTGTGGGGACTTTGACACATAGAAATTAAATTTTCAGCGCACCTGGGGGAAAACATCACCCAAATTGTGCCCAGGGGGAGGGGTGGAGGAAACGATTGATAGACCTGTGCATTATACCATTTACTTCCTCCATGATTTAAACCCAGCATAGTGATTTTGAGTCAACTCAGTCCGAGGTCAACTTGGTGCCGAGTCAACTCGGTCCTCTTACTTAACTAAGGCCCAGGACAACTGGACCACACTTGGAAAATGTACAATGTTTCCAAGCAGCCGATCTAATTTTCTGGATCATTTGACGCAACATGCGGTCACGCTCGTTTCCTTCCTCCATATGTTTTCACTCCAGGCTTGTGCGAGAAGAACCGATGACCTGCCGCGATACGCCAAATGAAAGGGCTTGCGAAAGCGAACTTGACGCGAATCTGACAATTTGCACCACACATTCGCTTAAGTACAACTATGTAATTATGCAAATGTTCACCACAAATTGTTTGACGTCAGGTTTGTGTGTCTCGGCAGGCAATTGCTCAAGCAATTAGTCAGTTGCACATTGCGGGGATGCGGTTTTGGTGGGGCGGATTGCATTAAACGGTATAAACATGTTGGGTTGTACTCTCGTTTTACGTATGACATGTGTGAACCATGCCACAAACCTTGATTATTGATATTTTCTTGGGCCCGATGTCGTGCGGCGTTACTTCTGGCAACTGTCCACGCCGACTATGATCTTCAAACTTTTCTAAACGTAGCCTACGTTTATTTGCCAATGACGGTCGAGTTGTCCTGGGGCTTAGTTCGTTGGGACCGAGTTGACTCGGGACCGAGTTAATCTGCAGTACGCACTACGCAGTGAGCATGGGTACAGGTCAACTCGGTCCCGGTCAACTCGGTCCCAAGTCAACTCGGTCCCAGGTCAACTCGGTCCCAAGTCAACTCGGCCCCAAGCCAACTCGGTCCCGACGAACTAAGCCCCAGGACAACTCGACCGTCATTAGCAAATAAATGTAGCCTACGTAAAGAAAGTTTGAAGATCATAATCGGCGTAGTCGCCAATAAAAGTAACGCCTTACGCCGCACGCGCACAACATCGGGCCCAAGAAAATATCAAAGTTTGCGGCACGGTTCATGCTAAAAACGAGAGTACAACCCAAAATGTTTATACCGTTTAATGCAATCCGCGCCCCACCAAAATTGCCCGTAAATCTGACGTCAAAGATTTGCAGTGAACATTCGCCTATAACTTAGGCCTAAACAAATTTGTGGCGCAAACTGTCAAATTCGCGTCAAGTTCGCTTTCACAAGCCCTCGTGTATGAATTTGTCATGTACAAAAATTTAAAGTAATTCGGCATATTGCGTCAAATGAATCGGAAAAGATCGGCTGCTTAGAAATCTTGTACATTTTCAAGAGGGGTCGAGTTGTCCTGGGCCTTAGTTCGTTGGGACCGAGTTGACCTGGGACCGAGTTGACCTGGGACCGAGTTGACCGGGACCGAGTTGACTTGGGACCGAGTTGCTTCGTGCACTTCCTCCATCATGTACGTGTCCATAGACCTTATCGCAAATACCGCTTGGGTGAGTTTTCACAAAAGCAGCAATGTTTTGTGGGAAGATTTTCGGGGCAGACTTTGCCCCGTTTTCCTTCCCATTATACAGTTGTGCTTTTGTGCAAACTCGCCCAAGCGGTATTTATAGCGATAAGGTCTATGTGTCCATGTTCGTGCATGCAATCTGGAATTCTCAAGTTCCGTTTGGAAATTCAACCATTAATTTGTCGTTGTACCTTTCTCTCGATGTCTGATCTACTTCTCTGACGTAGGAAGACGACAAATCCAATGGATTTCCTCAGAAAAATACGAATGATCTTCGTTGATTTGGTCGATGCGTCGTTGGTGCGCCAGGGTTGGCAAAGTCCCATGCGATATATGCCAAGTACTTTGCCAACCAGAGAATGCGCATGCGTCAGTTTCCGGCCAATGTTTACAAACAAAAGAAAGGTCTATACGTACGTACGTGGGGAAAAGTCGCGTACGCGGAGCGCGCAGACCTGTGTCGCGCGGACAGATTTCCATTCAAAATAAACGTTTGGAAGGCGTGTGCGCGTAGCGCGCTTTGTGTTCGAACATAACGCACGATGGGCGCGGACCTAGTCCAGATTCTGGACTATATTATTGCGATATTGGATCGTAGCGCGGCCGACTATAGAGGGCGGAATATCGATATTATTTGGACAGCGCATAATATAGTCCAGAACTTAACCTCAAATTCCCCGCTGGGGTCAAAGGTCAATCGAGCTCATAAATATTCATTCACGTCGCGGTGTTCGATACCGCGATATCGATATCTGCAGCGCAGCATGCATGTACGTGTGCGCAAACTGCATACGAGTACTAATGACATCACTAATGATGATTCTGTCTGGGCAGCACGTCAGGACAAATCAGCTATAGTGGAAAACACTGCTCTTCCAATTTCGCCTAGCTGTACTTACAATTTGTCGTTTTTGGATTGGTGGGGGAAACATTTGACAGAAGATTGTTTTGTAAAAAAATTCCACACCCAGCCACTGCCTGGAACTCCATGTGCAAAGCCTAGTACATGTATGCCGGGAACAGTTTTTAAGTAAAATCTTGAAATTTTGCTCTTTCTTTTGTTTTTATAATCCAGCTTGCACTTTTACATCGGGTATACGCCTGTCGTAACATTTTCATGTATGCTGACATCATTACTTGCGGACCAGACCGAGGCTATAGTTCCTTCAGCAGCTGCAGCATGTGACGGCGGTGGGCCTACATATTGATGTGTGCTCTAACCAGTGGTACCGTAGAAGTTTGTCGTTGGACTTCCCTAGATCGGAGCAGTAGCTAATCAGAATCATGAGAGACGGTGGACAGTTCTTCAAAGTATTTTTAAAAAAAATATTTTAGGAGCATTCTAACCGTGTACGGAAATGGCCCATATGCAGCAAAGATGAATTTACGGACTTTTCTTAGTAAGAGTTGGGAAGTTGATCAGAATTTTAGTTTCTTTAAAATGACTGGATGCAGATTTGATAGAGGAAACATGTTTCCTCGTGTCTCATGTTTTGCACACAAGGACCGTCTGAAGCCATGATCAACTTTCCAATTATTTCCGTCCATGTATGGAATGATTTTTCTGGGAATTAAACTGATTGAACAATTTCAAATTGTCATCAATATTGAGGGTCTCTGTGCTTTCTTCAGTGATAGAAAAGACATGTGACGTAATACAATTATCACTGAAGTTGAGTTATTCCTTAATTATTACAGCTCACTGTGGTACAGTGAAACTTGTTTATACCCTCGGGACCGTAAATAAAAAACTGGCCACTATAAAGAGGTGGCCTCTTTATAAAAGTTGTTAAAGCATTATACACATGTGGGCACTATATGCAGGTGGCCTGTTTATCGGGGTGGCCCTAGTTAAGTAGTACTAGGTTTCACTGTACATCGGTGCAGGCACATACATTTTACTTACTTTTTTTTTTCAACAGAAAAATAATAATTAATTATCCCTAGCATGATGACTATACATGTACGTGTAAAGAATAAACGAATCTCGGAGGCCAGAGTTAAATTGTTATTGTAGGATTTATTTCGTGTAGTCAGAGGCATGCCAATTTTGTTCATGTGTGTGCTTGTCTGTACAGGACCTGGGCTGAAATTCATGCTGCTGTACTAGCAGAAAACATTTCTTTAAAATTCTTTTAAAATCTCTTGGATGTTTGAGACACAATGGGAGCACCCTCTGTCACATGCTGCATATGCAGGACTGGTGTAGCACACAATAACAGATAGGAATTTGATCACAATTTACTGGCATTGTATAGTTTAATCTCATTTTAATAAGGGATTTTTGAGAATTTGCATACCTTGTAGAACCTTGTACTGTCGGCAAAGAAAACAATTATAAGAACAAGGAATTGTGACCTAAATGTGTCCTTGTTTTAAGGAGAATGTTGTATTAACAGTCCTCTTATTATTGTGGTTCATCTATACGCACTGAATCATACTGACGCTATCACTTACAAGGGTGACACAAAAAAGATATTCTGAAATTATCCTTTTTAATTAATATTAGAATGTTGGTCAATTTACCGGTGCATGCACCTCTTTAAAGGCACAAGCTCGTCAGCAATGCGCGCACCAAATTCGTGCCACGAAATACGCAGCTCCTTGGCTTTGCTACATGGAGCAGCATATTTCGTGGCACGAATTTGGCGAGCCCCTGGCCTGCCTTTAAAATTAATCTACATGTATTTGCCCCTTGCATGAAATAATTAAATTACCCGGCATTCGCACCAGCTACCTATTAGTGGCAAACTTGGTGGTAGTATGTCTGCGTACATGTACACGTAGAGGCCGGCTTCACGCTGTCACAGGTGACTAAACTCTATCTGCCGTGTTTGTCTTCCAGATTGGTGAGACATCTATTTTTATTTAATGACCTTTAAGTTATCACACAGGCACTTGCATTCTACAGTGTAAGTACACTGTACATGTAAAGTCTTGCACGTGAACCAGTCTTTTGCCAGTAGGAATAGGCAAATGTTTGTTTTATTTTTATTCCAGTTCTCTGAGAACACACTATGGCCAGGGCTATTTTTTTAAAAATTCATCGATGGTCACCGTTTTTCATGTCATCTTGTTTCTCATCTTTTTTGATCCTCTTTTGGAAAGGCGACAAAAGCAAGCTGTTGAGAAAAAATACAGAAAAACTATGCTAGCGAAAACACAATTAAAATTTGCCTCGTTTTGTGCATTAAAACGGGTTGCATAAGCACTTTAACATAAAATAAATCCATGTGATTAAGCAAATTGAAATTTAAATAAAATAGGCCGAGACCTAGCCCAGGCAATTAGGACAGGTCATCATCATGGTCATGTACCGCATAGGCCTATTACATCCCTAGCCCTAGGCTAGGTCTAGGCTAGTCCAGGTTGGACGTCGCCTTTATCATGTTCATTGACATTAGAAAAAAAGTAGCAATGCTAGCATTAACGTTTAGCCCATACAAAACAAATAAAACAACGATCACACCTGTCATGCTGATGCGATAGGTATTCTGATGGCTGTGCTTGGACTTTGTCTTGGTCGATAGACGATGTTTATGCCGCCCAGTGACGACACGGATCCAGCATTCCAGGCCTCGCGTTGATCAGGATACGTTTCCGGTTCCAGAAAGCGGACAAAATTCTTTTCTGTGCCGACTGCACTGCAGCAGCAACAACTTTGAAATCGAACGAGACAAAAACCGCGGCGTAATGTGTCGACTAGCGTAATAAATTGCGCGGGAAGTTTTGTTTACACGGTCACTCTGCCAACCAAAATGGCTAATTTGTTTTATCACGTGATTCGTGACGTGCAAAAGAGAGGTCTATGCACATAACCCCACTTTTCTACTGTCGTCTATGGACATTTTCCCCCAAAACACCTTGTTCGAGCGCCCTCACGCGTTCAGGAATACGGTATATTGACATACTCAAGAACACTGCTTCCTCAAACCCGCGCTAACGATATGTGTATATTGCAGATGGTGCCTTTATTAATGATAACATGCCCCAAACCCCTATATTGTGCCACAGTCCTATCTGAGGTTAGGATTGTTTGAATTTAATTTTCTATTGTATGTCAGAGTTCCTATTTGCATAGGTATGCAGAGGTGTTGAGGTAGTTTAAGGAAGGCGGGAAGGTCACTTGACTGTTTTCGACTACACGCATCGGACAGCCCAATTTTTTCTTCCGCGGAAATGTCTGAATGAAATGTTAAGTTCACTTGATATCCCGAAAGAAGATTCGCTAGGGACTGTTCAACGTACAGCAACAGCAACTTTGATGGGGCTAGTTGATCCGGCAACTGGATAAAGCCATAGTGAACTAATGAATTTTTGCCGTTTTCACGGAACAACACATCGGTACTACCCATGTACCGCGTAAGCTGCGTGGGACAAGAGAAGCGAGCGGAGAAGTGCTAGGCTACATGCACACTGAGTTAAGTACGCAGAACAAAGAAACAGATTAGATAAAAGAAATTTTGTGCAGATTCAGTTACGGTAAAATGGAACTAAATATCCAGTATAAATTTTTGTTTACGTCTTGGACGAATATGTTGAATTTCTTAATAAATCGGCAATACACATTGCAGAGAAGAATTAAGCTGATACATGTATATATAATAGGGGATTTCAACATTCCATATATTCAGTTTTTAAACATGGTTAATGGTGCACTACATGTTTTGGTCACAATTAGTTCGCGATTATGGCGACAAAGAAAGGGCCGAGATAAGCTGTAGTGGTAAGAATTTGGAAAATTACCATGAAAGTTATTCTTTAAAATAACTAATCAAACTTGCCGGTGGGTGCAGAGTTGATGGAGTAACACTAATTGGCAGTGTGAAACATTTTCTTAGAAAACACTTAGAAAAGTTTCAATCAGTCTCATATGTTTTGTACACGAGGTTTTTCCGTTGATGTTTCAAAAAATCATGATACTGGTTACTATGCCACTAATTTTGAGCAGTTTTAGTCCTTTATCGTTTTCTATGTATAACGCAAATGTATGTATAACGAAGCCGGTTGTAGTGATATTTGTTTGGCGTATGGCCCCTGGAGGGAATACATAAACGCTGAGAAATCAACTCCGGCTTTAAACAAGATGGCGGCGCCCAGTAGTCCAGTTACGCACGCAGTTCTGCTAAAACGTTGAAGGTAAACTATAAAGGTATGACAATGGTTTACTTGTATTTTTTTGTCTCCATTGGAAAGCGGGTGAAAGCGACTCTTTAAAGATACGGTTTGCATGATTGGATTTCAAGCACATTATAATTTATATTGAAACAAATATTATTGTTGCCCTCGATCAAGTTGTTGGGAAGCATAAATCCCAGTAAGGCATAGTCAGATAGCACAGCCACAATTATTATCAAAGTGGGATTTTAATAGGCCTATAATACTTGACTCCGGGTTGTTTTCTGATTATGATTCGCATATTTCTAAATGGATTTACCCCGAAAGAAATGTTAGGTTATTCAAATTTGCCCCAGTTCAGTTCTTTTGAGTATGAATTTGGCTGGTCGAGCCCATCATTGTCCAGATTTAAAACATACATTGAACTATATAGTAACAATTTAGCAATATAATTAAGTACTTTGTTTGTATGTACAACGGCACTGACTGTCATATTAATCCTACATACTATTTTAATATTTCCACAGGTTTTCGTACCATCCATTCCAATGTGTAACATGGCGGATGAAGAGTCAAAACATGAGGTTTCACCAGGACTGGAATCATATGTTGAAGAGTTGCAGGAAACTAACACCAGCATAGAGAAGGGGTATCCCTTGCCATTGAAACATATCACTGGCCTTCGTGTAAAGGTGTTTTATCGATACTGAAATGTTCTGACAATTGACAAACACCAACGCTTGACGTTATAGCTGCTAAATAGTTTATTGTGAGAAGGTAGAAGTAGTATGTTTAGGTAGAGAGGAAGATTCGCATGTTTCTGTATTCTATTGACATGTTGCCAATGAAATGTTAATCTTCCAATTCATTCTATTTCCAAACTTTCCTGTTCTAGACAAGGTAATTGTATTCACACATGATTCAGAGTTGTTTAATACTGCAGGATTTGATCTGCAGCACGGCAATGACGCCTTATCATACATGTACATGTAGTTCGTTATATACATGTAATTAGCATATTTCCATTCCATTATGGATCTATAGGGGTTGCAAATTCAGTGTAACCCCAAATGCCCACATGACATGTATTGGACGAGAATGGTCCGTATGACAGCTCTCGCATGTTCACATGACATGTTCGAGTTTGAAAGTGAGAAAACTGCATGTTCTTTCATATGGTCACATGCGACATGCATAAACAATTTGTGTTGGTTCAGATAAGCTTGTGGTGAACTGAACAGAAAATATACTTGGGACTAATATCACAACAGAAGTCGGTCCTTTTCTGTAGATTGAAAGTGAACCACATACAGGTACATGTACATGTACAGCAATTATTTGCCATATAAGGGCATATTTCTTCATTTCACAAGATTCAGAGCTCTTAAACCACACCGATGTCTCATACGTTGCAAGTCATTGAGACATACAGTAAACTTAATGCATAGTCTCACTTTACTGTACTCTATAGCCCAACCCACATGGTGTTCTTTCACCTGCTCGCATGACAGATGTTTTGAAATTGATTACAACCCACATGTTCTTATTCGATTCATATGACATGCATTGACTAAGTGATTCATTGTGTTCTTGACATGTTCACACGACAGGCGGTTTGAATTCGATATTACAAATTCGCATGTTCTCTTATTTGGTTCACTAGACAAGCAATGAATGAGTACATGTATTATGTATGGTTTTCTTAACATATATACGCAAGGCACATGTTCTATCATACGAATTATGTAACATGTATTGATACTTTGAAATTTGGATATAGAACATGTATTGTAATATACATGATATGCTTCAACATTGTTCAATGAGATTGCGTTCTCTCACAATGTTCACATGGCAGAATCTTGAAATTGATTACAAACCTGCTTGTCCTCTATCTCATGGGGTTCACATGATAGACCTATCCAGATTAAAATAATGATTCTTGATATGCTTTTTTCACAGTGTCACTGTCACGTAACAAACGTGAGTTTAAATTGATTAATTAACCCGTATGTTGCCTCATACGATTCACATGATAAACATTGAATGAGATTCGCTTGATGTTCTCGCATGTTCTCATGGCAGATAATTTCAGTTCTGATAGTTAAAATCCGCATGGTGTTCTGTCAGGTGGTTAAAAGATAAATGTTTTGAATTCGTGCACTTAAAATCCACATGGTGTTCGAATTCTACCAGGTGATTACAAGATGAATGATTTGAATTCTGATAGTTACAAATCCGCATGGTGTTCTATCAAGTGGTTAAAAGATTAAGATTTTGAATTTTGATAGTTATAAATCCGCATGGTGTTCTATCAAGTAGTACAAGATGAATGTTTTGAATTCGTGCACTTAAAATCCACATGGTGTTCGAATTCTACGAGGTGATTAAAAGATGAAAATTTTGAATTTTGATAGTTATAAATCCGCATGGTGTTCTATCAAGTGGTACAAGATGAATGTTTTGAATTCGTGCACTTAAAATCCACATGGTGTTCGAATTCTACCAGGTGATTACAAGATGAATGATTTGAATTCTGATAGTTACAAATCCGCATGGTGTTCTATCAAGTGGTTAAAAGATGAATGATTTGAATTTTGATAGTTATAAATCCGCATGGTGTTCTATCAAATTGGTACAAGATGAATGTTTCGAATTTCTTACACTTACAAATCCGCATGGTATTCTATTACTAGTTGCAAGATGAATGTTTTGAATTCTGATAGTTATAAATCCGCGTGGTGTTCTATCAGGCGGTTACGAGATCTATGTATTGAATTCTGATAGTTATAAATCCGCGTGGTGTTATATCAGGCGGTTACAAGTTTAATGTTTTGAAATCATATACTTACATATCCGCATGGTCGCAAGATGGATGTTTTAAATTATTACACTAATAAATCCGAGTGGTATTCTATGCAGGCGGTTACGAGATCTATGTATTGAATTCTGATAGTTATAAATCCGCGTGGTGTTATATCAGGCGGTTACAAGTTTAATGTTTTGAAATCATATACTTACATATCCGCATGGTCGCAAGATGGATGTTTTAAATTATTACACTAATAAATCCGAGTGGTATTCTATGCAGGCGGTAACAAGATGAATCTTTTGTATTTTCTGATAGTTATCAATTCGCATGATATGGTCACGTGACATTCGTTATAATTACGTGAGTGATCCGTATGGTGTTGTCTCACATGGTCGCAGGAATACGCATAAGTTTGAGGGTCGTATTTTGTGTGCTCTTGCATATAAATGCGAATTGTTTGCGATAAAATATTTGGCTCCGATTTCAAATTATCATCGCGAATAGCTTAAAGGATTACAATTACAAAACTGTTGAAAGTTATAAACCCAAGACGCATGGTCGACAACATGAGTGATGGGTTCTCCAAGATGACAGATATTTGAGTTGGAGCTGGATAGTTACAAAGACGCATGGTATATACGCTGTTTTGCCCTTATGTCAGGTATTAAAGAGCGACGAGCCCGAAGTCCTATTACATGATCGCATGACAGATATAATATATAGGACTGTATTCACCATGTTCACATATAAATTCGGCTTGACACCCATTGGTGTTGTCTTGCATGTATATGCTCGCATGGCAGATATCTTGGAAAGTCGTAATTCTGCATACTATCGGTAAAACTGTGCATTTAAACGATTAGCATAGATCCTCAATATAGCGGGGATAGTTTCACAGAAAGCGAATGTGTGAAGGTACGGTTTTACTTGAAATATTGTTATATATTGACATTCATGGAATGATCCAGAGAAAGTATGGTTTTTTCTACCCCTTGCATTATGTATTATTTTAAATATACATATATTTCAAACGGCGAGTGAATAGGTATTGATAGTCTTGTGTCCATAACGACGCACAAATATGATCAAGTAATTACTGTCAATTTACTGGAACTTGCAGTATAGAATTTTACACCAACTAGGAAACGTTTTAGTGGTACCTCGTACGGTATGCATAATGTCCAAGGGACATCACAACTGCTTAACCATTATTTAAGTTAACACTTGCCATTAATTTCAGATACAAAGATTAATTATTCAGCAATAAAATCAATGGTTCCACGGACTCATGTTCCCGTTCTTTGACCTTGAGGTGGGGAGCATTGTGTATTGAGCATTGCTTGTCGTCGGAGTACGGTGCTCCCCAAACAGTGTGTATAATTTGTTGTTTCTCTCCACAGGTTGCGCAGGGTTGAAAATGGGAAGGGGGGACACAATAGAAAATATTTTATTGCCGTTTGAGCAGGGCGAATTAGGAAATAATTTAATTTTCTATTGTATGTCAGAGTTCCTATTTGCATAGGTATGCAGAGGTGTTGAGGTAGTTTAAGGAAGGCGGGAAGGTCACTTGACTGTTTTCGACTACACGCATCGGACAGCCCAATTTTTTCTTAAAATGAGGGTCCGTCTGCCGATTGACGGTGTATTTACGAATCTAACGGCCTTGAGCTTTGCAGTTTTTGTTTTCTTGCTGCAGCTGGCACCCCATGCCAACGCAAGAGTGCCAATAAAGAAAGGCGCCCAAACAGGTATCATAACCTGTGAAAAGGTAAGTCTACGTGCAAGGCTAGCAGCATTTAGCATTGCGTCCTGGACGCGCGCGTCCGTTGCTTGTCGTCGGAGTACGGTGCTCCCCAAACAGTGTGTATAATTTGTTGTTTCTCTCCACAGGTTGCGCAGGGTTGAAAATGGGAAGGGGGGACACAATAGAAAATATTTTATTGCCGTTTGAGCAGGGCGAATTAGGAAATAATTTAATTTTCTATTGTATGTCAGAGTTCCTATTTGCATAGGTATGCAGAGGTGTTGAGGTAGTTTAAGGAAGGCGGGAAGGTCACTTGACTGTTTTCGACTACACGCATCGGACAGCCCAATTTTTTCTTAAAATGAGGGTCCGTCTGCCGATTGACGGTGTATTTACGAATCTAACGGCCTTGAGCTTTGCAGTTTTTGTTTTCTTGCTGCAGCTGGCACCCCATGCCAACGCAAGAGTGCCAATAAAGAAAGGCGCCCAAACAGGTATCATAACCTGTGAAAAGGTAAGTCTACGTGCAAGGCTAGCAGCATTTAGCATTGCGTCCTGGACGCGCGCGTCCGTTGCTTGTCGTCGGAGTACGGTGCTCCCCAAACAGTGTGTATAATTTGTTGTTTCTCTCCACAGGTTGCGCAGGGTTGGAAATGGGAAGGGGGGACACAATAGAAAATATTTTATTGCCGTTTGAGCAGGGCGAATTAGGAAATAACCAGCTTTGATAATTAGTTTGCACAACTTGTATCCGTATTTTCTTATTGGAAAAAACATTAGACCTGCCTTTATATGAATGCTTCGAGCTTTTAAAGATTTTATGGGAGCGCGTGTGGTCTAGTGGGTATGAAGCGGGACTCCCAGTCAGAGGTTGGGGGTTCGAGCCCCACTTCGACCAACGTGTCTGTGTCCCTGGGCAAGGCACTTAATCCCAGTTGCCTCGTCAACCCAAGCGATATATGGGAAGCTGTTATGGGGAATGCCACAATCTAACTGCTGATAGGATTGTGCGCCTTGGCCGGGTTGCACACCTAGTTGAAGCGAAATGGTTCTGGTGATTTCCTGATGGCAGCGGTAATAATGGCAACATTACAAATGCGCGCTTTACAAATGGCGCTTTACAAATGCATGTGTTATTTATTATTATTATTATTATCACCTACACCAAAATAACACACTGAATACACAAAGCACACCGTGTAATCCATGTACATCTAGCAGTCCAGCTCGATTAAAATGCAACTGAACGCTTTAAAAGGGGCCATAACTACTACGTGTCAAAAAACGTCTTACTTTGATCCTCAATAACTTTGTCATTTTATGTAAACAAGGCCTGACAAATTGTATTGAGAGACTTACATCAGCTTTGTCCGATAGGATGAGATTTAAAAGCCATACAAAAAAAATTCAGAAATGAATGAAATGCCACTTCCTTCTCGACGTCCTCGGCCTCCAATGTGGATACATCGTTGGAGATGGTGGCATAAACCGCGTGCTGCAGCCGAAAGCTTCTACAAAATGATGGGTCACCCCAAGGTCATTTCATACCTCTTTGATCGTTTTGCGCAACTCATCAAGAGATACCAAGGGACCTGTGACATAGGCAATTCCTTTGACATTGGAGGAAACATATAGTTGTATTATTCTACATACCCCAAATACTCATGACGGCTGCAAACAAGATGGTGTTTTCTGCAAAGGCAGCTGCTAGAAATGACAGGAACATGATGACTCCTCCCGCGATGACGAGCCATCTCGGTCCGTACCTCATGGTCGTTAGGTTTACAAAAGGGGCTGTGCATTGAAAACAGATATCATTTGCAGAAGAAACCTGTCTACGAAATCCAGGAACAGCACTACTAAAGAATAATGTCGATAAACTGCCTTGAACAAGAACAATAACATCCGGGAATGTTTGGGTGTCACCGGTGTACATGCGCGCGCCAATAGACGCACATGAACACGCGTAAAGAATACTCACCAGCTTATTTTCATTCGAAAATGAAGCACGCCCACGTTGCGATACGTTCAAATTATTGAGCATGTATAGTCAGCTTGTAAAAACGAAAGTTTTTTTACACTGCAAAAAATGCGGTGTTAAATTTCTAACACCAAGGTTTTTTAGTTCTTTGGGTGTTACATTTGTGTCAAACGAACACCGGTGTAATAGATTAACAGCAGAAAAAGTGGTGTAGAATTTGCATGGTGTTAAACTTGATAAACTGCGCATGATCACAATGCATGACGCTTAGTACTCTAATCACATTGGTTGATCTAGAGAAAATTATGGGATGTCGGTCATGTGTTTACTGCCAAAAATAAGGTTTTGGTGTTATAAATTAATGCTAAGAGAGCATGCGCGGAAATCCAGCTATTTGATTGGCTACAGGCGTTTCTGATCATTTCACCACGTTTGAGCATACAAACCCGTAATCACCACGTTGTACTTATGGCTAGACTACTATCTGAATTTTTTTTCATTATCTCTTAGGGGGTTGTGTATAACAAAATAAATTATCCTTCGCTGATTCCCTTGTGATGTAAACGTTGCTCATTTGAGTGGCCAGTACGTCTCTGGGAAAGGCGGTGGATAATTTTGGAACACGATTGGATCCGTGTCTGTGGTCTTGATGATTGCTTGATCTGGACTGGTAACGATTGTGTAAGTTGGAATGACTGGATTTAAGACCAAACCAGTGGCTGCGTGTTTTATTCGGACGAATAAAACATTTTAGAAACCAATCTTTCGCTGATTCCCGTGTGATGTAAACGTTGCTCATTTGAGTGGCCAGTACGTCTCTGGGAATGGCGGTGGATAATTTTGGAACACAATTGGATCCGTGTCTGTGGCTCAGATAGTAATCAGATAGTAGGCTCAGATATATCAGAGGCGAGATGTTACTCATTAATTCTTTATGAAATACATCCCAGCAGCGGTAAAAACCCTATTCTTCTGCAGTGTTCAAAGGTCAGAAAAACCTTTCATAACAGCTATTTCAGGCTGATATTCGTGCTTCGTGAAGCACATGAGCTCTAGTTTCTGTAGCTATCAATTTTGGCTTGGAATGACGACGGGCTAAGGAATTTTGCAACCATTGCGTTCGGTTTCGGGATATTTTAACAGCAAGTCACTTTAAGCGCGGTAATCGCTGATAACACTGCCGAGCAGAGATCGCGCATGTTCTCATTAATGCGCCACGCGATTGTCTCACATAGCGTAGATCTATTTCCCGTATATCACGTCTAAAAATCAGTGTCGCAAAGGATAGCGATTCTACATTAATATACTTTGGAGAGCGGTTGGGAATGTTTACCAAATTGCAGAGATTTCATTAATTTTCATTACACCGCAACCAAAGACCAGACTGCAGGCATGATGCGTCTACGCGGATTGAATTTGGTGAACCACAAATCACGATTTACTCAAAGTTACGAGCTGGAAGCTAGTTTAAATATAGGCCCTATGCTGTACCATTTAGCGCCCGAGTCGGCGGGTATACGACAGCCAATATATGGTCCGGAATACAAAATTTGAGTTACACACTTTTTTAAGGGCGGAATTGCCTTAATCTCGTTTGTAGTTTGCAAAGCCCACGAGGGGCTTTCGTTGTGTATAATAGTCCACGAGTGACATCTTCAGACTCTAGGCGTCTATTGATAAGTTGATCAAGCCAGACAATCCGTACGTTGCAATGTTTGCATGTACACATGTATATGTATTCGACAATGAAAACCTTTGAAATTTTTAGATTCGATCCGTTTGTTTTATACACTGTTGCGAACTTAAGGTTTAAGTCTGTGTGCTTGATACACCGTTGGGAGGTAGGGATGATCCCCATGTGTTTTATACGTAGTTATAATTGATTTTTGTGAATCACAAATCACGATTTACGCAAAGGCATGAGCTAAAAGCTACTATACATGTTGTAGGCTACGCTGTTTTATTTAGCGCTCGAGTCGACGGGCATGCTCAGACAGCCAAATTAAGGTCCGAATTACGATATTCAAGTTATACAACGTAAGGTCGGAATTGCCTTAATTTCGTTTGTAGTTTGCAAAGCCCACGACGGGCTTTTGTTGTGTATAATAGTCCACGAGTGACATATTCAGACCACGAGCGTCTATGGCAAGTTAATCAAGCGAGACGGACCGTATGTCGCAATGTTTGCGTGTGCATGTATGTATTCGACAAGGAAAACCTTTGACATTTTTAGACTCGATCCGTATGTTTTACACACTGTTGCGAAGGTTTAAGTCTATATGCTTGATACACTGATGCGGGGTAGGGATGATCCCCATGTGTTTTATACGTTGTTATAATTGATTTGTCAATCACAAATCACGATTTACGCAAAGTCATAAGCTGAAGTTAGTATACATAGACGCTGTTCTATTTAGCGCCCAGACAGCCAAATTATGGTCCGAAATATGAAATTCAAGTTACACAATGTAAGGTCGGGATTGTTTTGATCTCGTTTGCAGTTTGCAAAGCCCACGACAGGTTTTCATTGTGTATAATAATACACGAGTGACATCTGCAGACCATGAGCGTCTATGGCAAATTGATAAAGCTAGACGGGCCGTTGCAATGCTTGCACGTATCGGATATTCGACGGAAAAGGAAAATCTTTGATATTTTAGTCTCGATCCGTATGTTTTATACACCGTTGTGAAGGCCTAAGCCCGTATACTTGATACACTGAGGGGTAGGGATGATGTCCATGTGTTTTATATTTTATAAACATTTTAGTCCCACGTGGTTTTACGCAGTGTTGGGTATGGGTGAGCATGAATTTAGACGATGAGCTCGGATTACCCCAGCCTGGTCTGGGTTCGTATCGTATAGGAAAACCATGGTCCTTTCAAACCAAGACATATGGTTTTCGTATGTTCATACACAGAAGTGGACCCAGTGACATGATATGAACACACGAGTCCCGTGTGACATTCGTTGGTGAATTCGGCAGTCCCGATTGACTGTTTTTGGACGAACATAGCGGACACGCTAGTATAATATAATTGATTTGTTTCTTCCCTAAAGTTTTGTCTTTTACTTCCAGTCACTATGGAGGATGACATTTGAAAGGAATTCCGATTTCATCAAAGCCGAGAGGGCGACACTTATCCAACCGCACGGACCGGGGAAAGAGCATCAGCTTCAAGGCCTTCGCAATCGGCATTATGTTATGGTCCTACATTTCAGTCAGCACTGGTTCCTGAAGAAACTTTCATTGAGTCAGTCTTGGGCAGCACGCACGACGCCGTCTCTAATCCTAACGTCTCTAAAGGGTGCCTTTACGGGGAGAAGCTGTCAAATTTAAGACTGATCCTCTACGAAAGTGGCCAACATGTATCATTAGCAGACATTCACAGTGCGTTTTGAGTCAACTGGTTGATCATCCCTTTGCCGACCTCATGGTATCACATTCAGTAAAAGGAAGATCGAACAAGGACAATTTTGCAAGGTCGGGCATCCCCCACGCATTTATACCCGGACGCGGGTTTATGGAGTCTTGAAAACGAGCTTCGTACATTACTAGTCACAGACAGCTCGTTGGCCGTCCTATAGTCCCGTACGCCGGACGTGCACCTTTTCCCGAGTACACGCAGTTGTACCTCCGAGGTGCATCGGAAACCGATTTAGTATCACACGCCAATGCGGAAGAGAGCCAGTGGCAGAATGGATTTCTAGTATTCTAACAAGTTATCATTATCTCTTGATATAAAATGTTAAGGTGTTGCATGGAATTATTACCGCTAGAGTATAAACAAATCAGTTTTCCCTCGCCTTCCATGCGAACTTTGTCCTCGCAATATAGAACAATCTACTTAAAGTGGGCGTAGGTGACTGCAGCATCCCAGAATAAAACATATAAAATATAGTCCTGATGTCACGTTGTTTGATTTGATGTTACGTACATCGGGGCTGAAATGAGATTTATAAATTCTCTTAGCATGAACATAGAAAGAGAATTGCTATCTCATTGAAGTGTGAGAGCACCTGTTGGTGGGTGTGTTACGTAAGGTTGGAAGGTTTGTGCACTGGTGCGTGGAATGTGACGTGCTAAGCGGCACGCATGCTGGGCTGTTGCAAGTCATTCGCAGTCACCGCGTCGTATAGTCCATTTTTTCAAGAATGAGGGTTGCACTCTTGTACGATTTTATATCACTTCCATCTTTTATCTTCATCTAAAAAGGTCTTAATTCCATGTCCGCATACTTTTGTTCTTTTAACCCCGATTCCCCGGGGAATATGGTTTAACACAAGATGTGTATTAATTTGATTACGTAACTTTTCGGTATTAAGCACATTTGACAAGTTCAGTAGCCAAAGATTCCCCGAGTATACTGAGCACAATATTTAAAGAGTCGTCAAATTAGTGTGCGCATGACGCATATAAATTGAATTAGGGTGCGTTTGCAAAAGTGTCATCTTAACACTGAAGTAGTATGTGGTTCATCGCATGCATTTTCTTTCAATATTGAGGGGCAAGTTGGTCACTTCGCAGATAGGACACCGCACAACACAGGCCGTGTAGTCTTTTCCACAGCCTCTGTATTGTCATAAATGAACAACTTAATAATAGTGCTTTAACAGATAACGTTATATTTCGTTCGTTCTTATTTTCTTCGAGAAAGACTACCCTGGAGTCAACCAGTACGATTCTGGCTATTCGATCGCCTGAGGGGGTCAGATAGGAATTTTACAGAGTATTTTTTCCCGCATTATCAATTTGCAGGTTTTATCTCTGTTTTTTCGCCTATCTCAGGGTATAGGGGCAGATTGGTTGGGTTCGGACGGTGTGGTTTGTGGATGTGGGTCCGGCTGGTGTGGTGGTTAGGGTAGCCAGTTGTGTTGGTTGGGGTGGCCGGTCGTATTGGTTGAGGTGGCTGGTTCGTATCGATTAACCAATGCGGATCGGGCATTTTAGCCGATGTGATTGGTTGTTTTGACCCATTGGTCGGGCGGGCATTATCTACCGGCCGTGTCGGTCGGATTTAACCCGTCTGTTTTTGGAGTGTATTTTTGTGCCAATTTTTTCTTTTAGAAATCCACTAAATGTTGTTTCAACTTGTTTGATAAATCGCGATTGAGTTTTTCCAGAGCGAGATTTTTTATTACGTGTATAAAGTTTTAAGTGGGCCTACTTAAAGTGGGCGTAGGTGACTGCAGCATCCCAGAATAAAACATATAAAATATAGTCCTGATGTCACGTTGTTTGATTTGATGTTACGTACATCGGGGCTGAAATGAGATGTGCAATGCATGGAACGTGCATTTCAAGTGATGGGTCCATACCTTGTGTCATGCATAAATGAACAGCATTTAAAGGTGAAATTGACACTTTTCAAAAATTGCAAAATGCAGTCAACAAATCCCTAATTCTTTTCACACTGACAAGTACAGTTTTGGTCCTCAGTATCTCGTGGTGTTCGTGCACCGTGACTGCACTAAGCAGTTTAACTTAAGAAAATGCCACGCATGTCCATTCAAAACAGGGACATTGCCATAGGCCTGCTAGAGACCCTTACACCTGTAAAACAAGTAGCCCATATGATGGAAGTCTATGCAATAAGAAAATTGCGTTCACAATTCGAATCGATTGGAGCTGCCGCAGACTTGCCAAGAACTGGTCGACCAAACGTTACTACCCCTGCAGACGATCACTTTATGACAATGCACGTCCACACAGAGCAAGATGGTCAATGAGCTTTTAGAATTTCAAGAAATTGACTGGATGATATGGCCAGCAAACTCACCAGATCTCGATTCCATAGAACATTTGTGGGATAAACTGAAGCGAACATTTGATCGGAGAACTGATGATGAAACAGCAGGACTTGCCCCAGATGCTGCAGGAGTGGATTACCCTTCCGCAGCGAAGGATCACCCGTCTCATCAACACAATACGCGTGATTCATGTCACGGTGGTTACATAAGATACTGAGGACCAAAACTGTACTTGTTATGTGTAAAAGGAAATAGGGAATAATTTGTTGACTGCATTTTGCAATTTTAAAAAAGATTCCATTTCACCTTTAAATGCTGCTTATTCATGCATAACTTTAGGTTGGGACCCACCACTTGGAACGCACGTTCCATGCAGTTCACTTATCATTCACACCAAGTTATGTGTAATTCCGAAATTTACTTTGGGAGATATAAGCAATTACTAAGGGGGAAATTACTTTTGTTGAGGTGTTTATATTAGGTCCGGTCACACCAAAGAGTTATATATAGAAAACTACAGTGCGCACTCCCAATACACCCCCGCGTGTTTTTGTTTACACAAATATATGGGTACACCCCAATTTTTAAACCCGAATAGAGTCTACTAGGTTTTCGATTACTGATACTTCTCAAATGACAACCTTGGAAATAACCAGAACTCTTACTCCCACTATTAGAGAAAAAGAAGAAACCAAGAAATTTCAAAAAACCCCAAACAACACTGAGATTCGAACCAGGGACCCTATGATTGCAAGTCGAGTTCTCTCCTAACCAGACCACGAAGCTAACCCGACCAATCCTAAATCCTAAACCTAAACCCCATACCTATTATATAGTCTCCTCTCCAGACGCTAAAAAGGTACAAAACCCCTCATTTTCCCCTCGCAGTGGTGTAAAAAAAATTACGCGTCCCGATATGGACGCCGTCATTTTGGCTTAAGGCTATGGGGTGCTCGGTGGGCAAAAGGGTTTTGCGGACTTTTCCCAATTTGCACTCATAGCGTTAAGCAAACATGGCGCCGCCCACATCGGCACGGTCCACAAACGTGACTTGAATAGCCAATGCACACTCTAGTTTTATATATATAATTCTATGGGTCACACCTTGTTTTTCATATGTCCAACGTTCAGTCTTACCCACAAAAAAGCACATGTCGTGCGATACAGCTAAAATAGTTCCCAACGTAGCCATGGAGCAGTCCAACGATTCGCGAATGGGCAGAATGAAGACGCCGAAGCTCTTGAAGGTTCCCATTTCAATCACAGCGGAGAGGAACGCTATGGCTGTCAGACGCCATCCAAACCTAGAAGCGTGCTTTGAGTTACACGGGGAAGAGGCATATGAATATTTTTTTACGAATTGATAAAACATACAGAAACAACTCTACATAACTAAAGAGTAATGTTGATAAACTTTCTTGTACAAATTTCAGCCACGTAGATGCAGTAATACTTCAGAAAATCTGAAAAATCCATGCATGGTTAGAGACTTAGAAATCCGTGACGTCATCGCGCGCGCACAGGGTACACTCAAAGTTGTCAGATTCACAGCGGATTCTGGCCGTCCTTGAAGTTACGCATCATGACAAATGCTCTCTAAAACATCTGAACATTATGTAAATCAAACTATTTTAATAGAGTTGAAAGGAAAGTGTATTTTCTGCCAATATAAATCTATTTAAAATATTTTTTTAATTAAAAAGAGTCGAAGCAAGGTGTTTATTTTATGGTGAAATTATTGTTGATGTTTGTGCCACATTTCACTGTAATAACCACATTCTACGGGTATTGTTCTTGACCCACAAAAATGATTAACGGCTATCTTGGCGAATATCGTTGTCTTTATGAATGAATTGTCTTCATTCCAGTTGTAAATATTTTAAACCATGCGTGTGATTTTAAACCCACGTGTGATGCAGGTATACTCTTCCTGAGCGCTTCTGCACAAGCCTAGGACTGGTAAATCTTTAACATTTTCTTTGTTTTGTTTTTAAATCTAAAATGGGGAAACTCACGCGGTCAAGTAGGGACTGCAACCACAATCCACATACACGCCCCGGAATCGAACCCCGGACGCCAGAGGTGAAAAGCGAATCCATGTTGTCTAGGACGTATTCTATACATAAACACACTCCGAAAAAGCTTACTATAATACCTGCACTTCTTGTGCACAACTAATAATATGGACCAGTAAATTATTTATAGGTAAAATCATGGTTTCTCGTCAGAATCTCAGTTTTTTGTGTTTGATAAGCTGTAATAAAAGTAAAAGGAAAGAATTTGGTAGTTGATCATGGCCTCAGACTTTGTGTATACAAACTCCTAAATTTGGGTTTTTCCATCAAATCTGCACTTATCGATGCTTGATGAGTCATTTTTAAAAAAAGTCTGATCAACTTCTCAACTCTTACCAAGTAAAATATTACCTAACTGGAAATTAATGTCGCTGCCAACTTGTAAGGTTTACATACAATTTTTAGGGATTGGTCGAGAATTAAGAAACAATCAGCTGTTAAAAGCAAATGCGCCACAAAACCTTTAGTGGGTGGCCAATGTACTTCCGTCGGCATGAAATGTTAATTTTTGGCAATTGCTTGGACTATCTTCTATAGGATGTTTTAACTTACCAAAACATGTTGCTGCCATTATTTTCTGACTAGTTTCTAACAGGTTAATCTTATTTTCTATACCATAAATCTCCTGTATAAGGCACACCATTGTTCATGTATAAGGCGCACCCACAACTGCTGACAGTCCGTTTTGATTGGGTAGATAAATATAAAGTTACATTGAAAATATAATTTTTCCTAATGGGTCATTCCATGTCAATTCAACGAGCTTTTAGACCTGACCCTCACAGATTGAAATCAAATTCGGTGTGCTGATTGGACTCCTTGAGAAACCCCGAGAACTAAAATATTATATCATTTGGTCAATTAATTTTTGAGATACGGGTCAACGAACTTTGACTAATTAGCATGACCTGCTATGTTTGGACAGTTATATCTCTAAAAGTAATGGACCTAGAGGGATAAACTTTACGTCATTTAAAGCTCTTGAAATGGCCTTCATTTTATTTTTAAAAAAACATCAAAATTGTATCTCGTACCACAAACAAGTTATGCGTATTTGTCAAAATGCGTAATTTGTTTTTATTTGTTAGCTTAAGATGTAAGGAACCTTTTCAGAAAGATTTGGGATGGGCACTCTTACAGTTTTTGAGTTATGATAATCAATAACATGTAAATAATATGTAAATAACAAGTACATGCTATTTACATGGTATTTACATGTTATTTACATGTTAGACAATGTTATTATTATTATTTATTATTATTTATAATTATTTCTTTCTGGTATTCATACTAATGATTCCTCAATAGTGCTCATTGCACTGTCACTCGTAAGCGTGAGGAAACCCATGAAGAATTAGAATTATAAATAGCCAGAGACATTGGGGAATCCCCTTGCTCTTCACAATATAATACTCTGGGATCTTTAGAGTGCGTTACCATTACCTAACACACTGGACCAACGGCTTTACATCCCTTCCGAAGGATGGAGCAAGTGTGGTTGAGTGCCTTGCCCAAGGGCACAGGTACCGCAGCCAGATTCGAACCCGGATTCGAACCCGCATGTTAAAATTATCATAACTCAAAAACTGTAAGAGTGCCCATCCCAAATCTTTCTGGAAATGTTCCTTACATCTTAAAGGCTGCAGTATACATCATTGATAATCTCGAAAATCAGAAATGTTCACATATTTACGCCTAACTTACACAATATAAACATGATGACCGTAGGAAACTTCCCCTAAAATGGTTTAGTCTGAAGTGCTATAGTCTTTGAGAAATGAATAAAACAATTATTTTTCGTCTCATGAGACGAAAATTAAATTCGCCCCAAAACCATTTTGCCCAAGTGCCATTTCGCCCCAAACCACTTCGCCCGAGTGCCATTTCGCCCCAAACTACTTCGTCCAAACACTACATCGCCCAAATGCCACTTCGCCCCAAAAACACTTTTTGCTCAGGTTGGTTTTAATCATGCATATCTTCAATCACACAGAGGGATAAAACTATTTGTAACAGTTTACCAATCATCTATATAATAAAGTAAGACTTCTGTCACGTGACCCTGACGAATTCGTACCCTGTGCCGGCGCCGCCGCGTGTGCGACCCCGCGGTTGTCCCGTGCTTTTCTGTGCCGCGGCCGATCTTGATTTGGGAGCGGGGTTGCGAGTAAGAGTTCTGTCACGTGACGCGCCCATGGGCGCCGCCATCTTTGCTCTCGAAAGTAAGACTTCTGTCACGTGACCCTGACGAATTCCTACCCTGTGCCGGCGCCGCCGCGTGTGCGACCCCGCGGTTGTCCCGTGCTTTTCTGTGCCGCGGCCGATCTTGATTTGGGAGCTTTGATTTTCACCCCAAAATTTACAGCTGCGACTGATTGTCCACACCGGTAGATTTCGGCTTATGTTTGGTGTCGATATTGTACGTGAGGTAGTATTTTGGTGGCTTTTCGGTTGTCCAATCGACGACGTTGTTACAACGCAACATACCCTTCCAAGCCGTGTCAGGCATGATGTGAATAGTAACCTTGAGGGCTTTCGGGCTCACATAACTAGACACGATTTGAGGTTAAAGGGCATATGTCGTTTCATTGGACGTATCTCTTCACGTGGTTGAACCCACATGTTGCGGGGTCATAAATAAGCATCTGTCAAGCCCTGGCCTCGGGGAAACTGTACAGCGAATCGGGAGGGAAGAAAATGATCATTTACATATACACAAACATTACAAATGCTTTGTACCGTTGGACTGATTGTGATTTTGTCATTATTCAAGTTTTTGTAATCATAATGATATTTATGGTGTTCATTATGGTTGTTTAATTTGTATACTGGTACAAAACAAGTCCCTGAGTTTGTTTATTTTTCGGCAGGTGGCAAAAAATTCTGTTCATTTTGATTCAGCGTTTGAATACAGACCATAAACGCTATGTTGTACTTCTCTGACACTATGAGCAAGAACATGTACATGTTCATTGTAACCCCATTGTTAGTAACAATGGTGTGTGCCTAATTTCCATTGTTAGATGTTCATAGTGTGACTAGACCACCTTTGTCGAGTCTGAAACAATAACTTCCACAGGACTACATTGCACAATGGTAGTCTGGAGGGGTACTCGGTCAAGTTTTCTGCTGCTCAAAACCGAGTGGTTCAGTCGAGACTGGTCGCCTGGTGCATGCTCTTAACGGAGTAGTCCAGTTGAGGCCGGTTTCCTGCGCTGCTCGCTTTTGAGTGGTTTAGTTGAGGCTAACTCCAGGACTTATGCAAATACAAGTATATCATGCAACTGGTCTATTGCATGATGTATATGTTTAAGGAGAGTGACCATGCACATCACATTTTGTCCCACCCCTTTTCCTATGGGTTTTGAGATTTTTTCACAATATCAATTCATTACCATTCTAAAATCTCGAGTTCTCAATTCGTATCACAGCCTTTTGCGTGTTTGACTTGAATTATATAATAAGGGTATACTGCCGTAGTGCCTGGACTAAATGTTGTTTAAAATATAATGCTATTGGGTGGCTTGCACGCAGCAGGTAATAAGTGCAAAATCAAAACCGATAAAAGAGAATGACATAAAGCAACTGTACTGTTAGTTGATGGGCATGCACTCGCGTGCATCACGTAGCAACAACAACATTTGAAGGCAACAGTCATGGTGCAAAGAATACGTGAACATTAAATTATTTCAGCACTTGGTCAAAGTGAATACTTTGACGTTCCTAGAAAATTATCAGTTCAATTTATTTTTGAGGTGCCACACCCAAAACGCACGGACTGTATAAAATCAACTTTAAAAATACATGTAGGCCTACGTGTCTAAAAATATTCTTTACAGGGCAAAATGAAGTAGGCCTACCCCTCTAAACTGGTGGTCGCCCTCCCTCTCTGCCCCCTCCTGGGATCTCAATTTCCGCTCTGCTAAGCAGCGTTACAATCCCCTGAGGAAATACGCAAATCTGTAAAAGTAGGCGGGTGTTACGCGTATACCGAACGCACAAGTTAGTCATCTTGATAGAATTTAATCAATTGTGCCATGTTTTGCTAAAGAGAAAAACAATGATATGCTTTCCAAAAATTGGAATTGCTGTTTGTTCTTCATTGACTATCCCTTCCTACCGACATTATTGGCAACGTTACAGAATTACGTGCATATTACATGGATTTTCTCGCAAGTTCATGTGCCTTACAGCTCAGCTGGTAGAGCATCTTCCCGGTGAGTCAAAGGTTTCCGGTTCGAATGATGATGAGGCCCTTACGATTTTTCCCTCATCCCAACTTGAAGTTTGGTCGTTTAAAAAGAAAAAAATCTGCAGTTACCGCGCTCATTAAAATACCAAAACACAATAGAAATTCTAGGCGTACTACAGACATTCCATAGGCGGTATCTGGGCACCGCCAGGAATTTCCATTGTTTTGGTATTTTAATGAGCGTGGATCTGCCGCAGATTTCTTACTATGGTCGCGACAACTCGACCTATCCTGTACGACTTATGTTACCTTTTCTCAGATCGGGTCACAAATAAACATTTGCAGATTTCCCAGCAAAAACACATTTTCAGTCCATCTCCAAGACCTAACTTGCCACCACATATACAAGCATTCTTTAAAACGTAAACTACGCTTTTTAAAACTTTCGCTATGCATCTTTATTCGCATCGCCACGACTGCCAGTGATAAGACTGATAAAGTCATTGATCGCTACATTATGTATTGGGAATCTCGAACAATCATAAATGTTCACAGACCCTAAAACAATTATTGTCCGTGTCATGAGACGAACCATTGGCGGTCCGCCAATTATTCAACTCGCGGTTAGGCGTAGACTTGCCCAAGTTGACTCCCGTGTTTGGTCCGCAACGCGCAGCGCACAGTGCGGCCTGCGGGCCCTCGGCCTGTCTAATCTCATATCTTCTGTTTATTCTGCTGTCTCAGAAAGTCTTCCGATGCATGATAATTATGTGGAATATGTGTAAAATATGTTGGTCGAAAACCAGTCGCCCTAGCAGATGGCCGCGCGAAGCGCGGCCATCTGCTAGTCTATTGAAAGGTCAACCTATATACCCTGCATGCTTGCTCTAACCACATTCCATCTGTCAAGCTTGCCAGAACCCACATGTTGCGGGGTCATAAATAAGCATCTGTCAAGCCCTGGCCTCGGGAAAACTGTAAAGCGAATCGGGAGCGGAGAAAATTATCATTTACATATACACAAACATTACACATGCTTTGTACCGTTGGACTGATTGTGATTTTGTCATTATTCAAGTTTTTGTAATCATAATGATATTTATGGTGTTCATTATGGTTGTTTAATTTGTATACTGGTACAAAACAAGTCCCTGAGTTTGTTTATTTTTCGGCAGGTGGCAAACAATTCTGTTCATTTTGATTCAGCGTTTGAATACAGACCATAAACGCTATGTTGTACTTCTCTGACTAGACCACCTTTGTCGAATCTGAAACAATAACTTCCACAGGACTACATTGCACAATGGTAGTCTGGAGGGGTACTCGGTCAAGTTTTCTGCTGCTCAAAACCGAGTGGTTCAGTCGAGACTCGTCGCCTGGTGCATGCTCTTAACGGAGTAGTCCAGTTGAGGCCGGTTTCCTGCGCTGCTCGCTTTTGAGTGGTTTATTTGAGGCTAACTCCAGGACTTATGCAAAAACATGTATATCATGCAACTGGTCTGTTGCATAATGTACATGTTTAAGGAGAGTGACCATGCACATCACATTTTGTCCCACCCCTTTTTCTATGGGTTTTCAGATTGTTTTTACAATATCAATTCAGTACCATTCTGAAATCTCGAGTTCTCAATTCGTATCACAGCCTTTTGCGTGTTTGACTTGAATAATAAAATAAGGGTATACTGCCGTAGTGCCTTTCATGGACTAAATGTTGTTTAAAATATAATGCTATTGGGTGGCTTGCACGCAGCAGGTAATAAGTGCAAAATCAAAACCGATAAAAGAGAATGACATAAAGCAACTGGACTGTTAGTTGATGGGCATGCACTCGCGTGCATCACGTAGCAACAACAACATTTGAAGGCAACAGTCATGGTGCAAAGATTACGTGAACATTAAATTATTTCAGCAGTTGGTCAATGTTGTTTTCCTTTTCATGTCTCATTTCAAAGTGAATACTTTTACGTTTCTAGAAAATTATCAGTTCAATTTATTTTTGAGGTGCCACACCCAAAACGCACGGACTGTATAAAAAAATCAACTTTAAAAATACATTTAGGCCTACGTGTCTAAAAATCTTCTTTACAGGGCAAAATGAAGTAGGCCTACCCCTCTAAACTGGTGGTCCCCCTCCCTCCCTGCCCCATCCTGGGATCTCAATTTCCGCTCTGCTAAGCAGCGTTACAATCCCCTGAGGAAATACGCAAATCTGTAAAAGTAGGCGGGTGTTACGCGTACCGAACGCACAAGTTAGTCATCTTGATAGAATTTAATCAATTGTGCCATGTTTTGCTAAAGAGAAAAACAATGATATGCTTTCCAAAAATTGAAATTGCTGTTTGTTCTTCATTGACTACCCCTTCCTACCGACATTTCCGGCAACGTTGCAGAATTACGTGCATATACATGGATTTTGTCGCAAGTTCATATATGTGCCTTATAGCTCAGCTGGTAGAGCATCTTCCCGGTGAGTCAAAGGTTTCGGGTTCGAATGATGATGAGGCCCTTACGATTTTTCCCTCATCCCAACTTGAAGTTTGGTCGTTTAAAAAGAAAAAAATCTGCAGTTACCGCGCTCATTAAAATACCAAAACACAATAGAAATTCTAGGCGTACTACAGACATTCCATAGGCGGTATCTGGGCACCGCCAGGAATTTCCATTGTTTTGGTATTTTAATGAGCGTGGATCTGCCGCAGATTTCTTACTATGGTCGCGACAACTCGACCTATCCTGTACGACTTATGTTACCTTTTCTCAGATCGGGTCACAAATAAACATTTGCAGATTTTCCAGCAAAAACACATTTTCAGTCTATCTCCAAGACCTAACTTGCCACCACATATACAAGCATTCTTTAAAACGTAAACTACGCTTTTTAAAACTTTCGCTATGCATCTTTATTCGCATCGCCACGACTGCCAGTGATAAGACTGATAAAGTCATTGATCGCTACATTATGTATTGGGAATCTCGAACAATCATAAATGTTCACAGACCCTAAAACAATTATTGTCCGTGTCATGAGACGAACCATTGGCGGTCCGCCAATTATTCAACTCGCGGTTAGGCGTAGACTTGCCCAAGTTGACTCCCGTGTTTGGTCCGCAACGCGCAGCGCACAGTGCGGCCTGCGGGCCGGCGGCCTGTCTAATCTCATATCTTCTGTTTATTCTGTCTCGGAAAGTCTTCCGAGGCATGATAATTATGTGGAATATGTGTAATATGTTGGTCGAAAACCAGTCGCCCTAGCAGATGGCCGCGCGAAGCGCGGCCATCTGCTAGTGTATACTATCTTTAAGCTAACAAATAGTTTTGACAAATTTTGACAAATACGCATTTTTGCAAAGGTTATAAATTTATATAACTTTTTTGTGGTACAAGATACAATTTTGATGTTTATAAAATCAAGCCCATTTCAAGAGCTTTAAAATGATGTAAAGTCTATCTCTCTAGGTCCATTAGTTTTACTGTCCAAACATAGCAGGTCATGCTAATTAGTCAAAGTTCGTTGACCCGTATATCAAAAATTAATTGACCGAATGACATAAAATTGTAGTTTTCGGGGTTTCTCAAGGAGTCCAATCAGCACACCAAATTTCATTTCATTCTGCGAGGGTCAGGTTCAAAAGCTCGTTGAATTGACATGGAATGACACATATGGCGGCAGGTATAGTATGCATATTATGCAAATTTGACACCTTTCCACCAAATATATTTTGGTAAACTTTTAGTATTGTGTTACAGAGACTTTACTAGAATGCATACCCCTTACAAAATGGAACCCGATAACTTTGATCTTCGTCAAGGTCACTTAAGGTTGATAGCAATGTTTTATTGTTCTCAGGACACATACGAATGCATTGATGATGGTTGCTAAATATTAACATGAAATACCCACGGGATCCCAAATCTGTACATAGGACGCCCTACTGCTTACAGAATCAGCAAGCACGTACGCTTGTGATTTTATTTACCTACCTGAAACTTGGACATGTCGGTTTCCAGTTAATGTACAGAGAAATACTCAGGAGGTGGCATAGCAGGCCATCCTTGATTGTCCTTCCCATGTATGAGTAGTTTTCACACTGAGCTATACGCCAGACCGTGTCGGATTTGAAAAGCACTTTGTGGGTGGTAATCATCGATATATATACACTGGATAAGTATGCAATAGCAGCTGGCTATACGAGAATTGAAGCCACGCGCCGGCCGCCATTGTCCCACACGAACAATACTTGGCCTAGACTGCATGCAATCGCTTGCATGTCACTTAACACATGTAGACCATGACGTACATGTAGACTAGTGAAGACAGTATGACCAGTCTAGGCAACGCATTGTATTAGGTGGGGTACAATGGCGGACGGTGGTCTCAATTTTAGACGCTTCATCCAGTGTATATATATCGATGGCCCTACCGTGTCGGATTTTAAAAGCACTTTATGGGTGGTAATTCTAGTACGTCATCAGTGACACGTGTACTCGTGTTAACACGAGTATACTCCTGCGCGTGTGAACGGCAAGAATAACGACACTCGGGTCGGGGAGAGTACGCTCTCGCTACTCCCCAACAAATGGGGAGTGTAACTCCCAACGAGAGTCATGTGATGTGTACGAAGATGGCGAAATATGGGTGGGATTTTTAGTGAATTTGCTCAACGTGTCAACTCGATAACTGAAACAACAACTCACTAAGGTTTGTTTTGGACGGCATCAAAGGTTCTCGCGACTTACGGCCTGTATTTTCTCAGTTTCATGTGAGCATTTAAACGGCGTTTCTTGTGCAGTGATGGCAAGAGACGGCCATCTTCACTGATTGCCATTCGCGCACGCGGACTGCGGACTTGCCGTTCGCGTGATGTGACCTGAGTGCAATGCGCACGCATATACTCCCGAGTAACGAGAACTGCACGCCCGAACGCAGCCTCAGTGTTAGCCTTTAGTCAAGGCTGCCTTGGCGAGTTATATATTCGCGCGCAGCCAGTTTTGCAACGCTTGAGGAAAGACTAGCACGCACGGACTGTCCGCCCAGACAGCCTTTACCATAGCGTTTTTTGGAGCTTATGTTTTTCTTTATTTCTGTCTACCGTTTTGGTAGAGGGGTTACGTGCATAATGCATGAGGTCAGGATTCCACATTGACCAATGAGAAGGTGAACTGTTAAACTGCATGACGTCATACGCATAGAAAATTAGGCAGTTGTAGTTTGTGTG
The DNA here is from genome assembly GCA_037783545.1 of Henricia sp. BOLD:AAB3569. Taxonomy (NCBI): domain Eukaryota; kingdom Metazoa; phylum Echinodermata; class Asteroidea; order Spinulosida; family Echinasteridae; genus Henricia; species Henricia sp. BOLD:AAB3569. The sequence goes on from JBBELK010000572.1 coordinate 251,412, forward strand.
AATCTTCGAAGAATAAAAAGCTAAATATTTCGGGAAACTTAATAAGTCCCAACATATCCAGGCCAAGAAAATGCTCGCTGGAGATGATCGCGATTTAGGGGAATATTAAATTCACCAAGGCCTACTCGTACTCCCGAACCGGCCGGCCGCACAGTACACCGTGCCGCGCCGGTATATGCCGCCGGCCGGTCGTCTGCGGCGGCCGCCCCGCTAGTGCATGGCAATGCCGCAAACACGGTGCATTGTTTGTTGTTTTGCGTACAATGTATGATGTACTAAGGCAATGAAGCATGGCATAAAAACAATTTCAACAAAATCTTACTGCAAAAGAAAATTTTCTTACTGCTAAAATTGCTTCTTTGTCACCCAATTTGTCACCCTCTCTGGAGCATTTATCATGTCATATTTAAAAGGATTTATTAGTGATATTTAAATTTATATATACCCTGAACAAACATGTCCTTACTACGAAGGCCCAATCGTGCCAACAAAATATATATTTGTATCCAAAAATAATTCGTTGCAACGAATTATTATTTCGTTGCAACGAATTATTATTTCGTTGCAACGAATTATTATTTCGTTGCAACGAATTATTATTTCGTTGCAACGAATTATTATTTCGTTGCAACGAATTATTATTTCGTTGCAACGAATTAGTATTTCGTTATAACGATTGATTACGTTTGCCGCGCATGCACGTGCCTAGTACTCTGCTTCATTCATGAATGTGTACGGGCATCGCTCGATTTGGAGCTGTAAGTTGTATTTTGTGTGCCTGTAGCTTCTACGGCAGGTGTGGTTAAGCAACGACCATGGAGCCAGAGGTATTAAGTCCAATAAGGATTTAGTTGTCCCGTTTTTTATGCTTGAACTGCAATCTTGTTTGTCGAGGAATGATCTGTGTTTCCTTCCCCGACCATTTGTTTGATCATCGCTGTGATAAGAAAAACATACCATACACTGCCGCCAGTTAAGTTGGACTCCAATCATTTAAATTTGCTCACTGCTATATTCATGTTTCCTCACCATATTTACACTGTCTTTGTTAATTAGTGGCGGCAGAGTATGGTAAATTATACCCTAAATGATAATTTAAGGTATAAATTAAAGCATGTGTCAGAAAGCATGTGTCGAAAATCTCGCCATACACTCCAAAAATCAAATATTACGACCCACTGTCAAACTGAAATAAGGCAAGGTGAAAAAAAAAATAGTTTCTTGTCCCAATTTTTGACACAAAATGAAGGGCCCTTTTTTTGTTTAAATGGCGGAACCAAGACAGTGGCTGATTTATTTATATATTTTTTTGGGGGGTGGGGGCGGGGGGGGGGGGGGGGGGGGGAGGGGGAGGGGTGTGAAAATGGCCATCACTCTTACAAAACATGCTTTATAACTTCAAATGGCTACTTTTAAGTAGGAAACTGATCGATCTCGTACATACTGTGGCTGATTTACCCCAACAAAAATACTTGTTTTTATTACGGCATTATAACGCCGTAATTTTACACGTTATAACGCCCTAGTAGGTATCTAGCATGGAACGGTACGTAAGCGAACGTTATGACCTATAATATAACGTATCGCTGAACAAAAGGGCAGTTGACGTGCTGAACAATACCCGTGCCATGCACATAAAAACCCTTTTGTCGGCGTCCACTCTACTGTGGCATGTTGATAAGAGTCCCATTCAATGGCTATCGGATTATGCTGAGTGACAGGCGATCTACCCGTGCACATTTTCCGCGTGTGCTTTAGGGCGTTTCACACTGCGCCTTTTTTTGCACCCCCCCCCCCCCCCCCCTCCCCGCCCCCACCACCTAATCAATTATTATTACTAGCGTGCATTTGGTTTTAAAAATTACATAAATAAATAAATAAATAAATTCTACCAATTTCGACAATGGAGCTAAAACATGTTTAATCTACGTTTTTTTAAACTGCTCCAATACATATTAGTCGGGTATCTATGGGGGACCCCCCCGTGCACCCCCCGCCCCAGAACTAAACCAAACAAACTTTTTTAGGTGCATATTATGGTCCTAAAACACATTTTTGATGTTAACAGTAAAACAAATCCGATACATTCGGGTTATTCAAAATGGCGGCCAAAATGGCCGCCAAAATGGTGCAAAATCATATATTGGCCAAATAATATGATTAAAGCACTTACAAAATGGCTAGTTATATGTTTTTGACCCTCGCAAATTCATTCCTGGGGTCCCTTTTTTTGTATCATGCTTTAAATTAAAAATGGCGGCCAATATGGAGGCCAATATGGCTGCCAAAAGTGGCCAACTGTGAGCAAAATGATATATAATGGACAAAAATAATGATAAACACATACATAACAAAAGTTATATGTTTTTGACCCTCGCACATTTATTTATGGGGTCCCCTTTTTTCTATCATGCTTCAAATTCAAAATGACGGCCAATATGGAGGCCAATATGGCTGCCAAAATTGGCCAAATATGAAAAAAATGATATATAATGGACAAAAATAATAATAAACACATAACAAAAGGTACGTGTTTTTGACCCTCGCAAATTTATTTCTTGGGTCCCCTATTTTACTACCATGCTGCAAGTTAAATATGGCGGCCAATATGGCGGCCAATATGGCAAAATATGAAGAAAACAAAATTATGATATATAATAGACACAAAATAATGATAAACACATACATTAAAGGCAACCACCCAGAACTAACCCACACCAACTTATTGGGGAGCATATTTTGCATGTTAACAATACAATGAAATGCTCTGGAGATATCTAAAATGGCGGCCAATATGGCCACTAAAAATGGTCCAAAATGAAAAAGATCATACATGTATATTAGCCAAATAATGACAATCATTTATAAAATTGCTAGTTATGTTTCTTAACCTCGCAAATGTTATTTTAAAGATTTTCTACCATGCTCCAAATTCACAATGGCTGCCAAAAGTGGCCATATATGAGGAGAATGATATATAATGGGCCAAAAATAACCCACAGCTTGAAGATGGCGATCACTGTAGCTGCCAAAAGTGGCCAAATATGAGAAAAATGACACATAATAAAGATAAAAATAAAATAAAAACTGTTGCACCTTTGAGGTCACAAAACATGTTAATTAAAAAATTGTGTGGCGATATCCAAGATGGTGGCCAATATGGTCACTAAACATTTTCCAAAATAGAAAAGGTCAAATACTTATAGCAAAATAATGATTTATATGATTAGTTATATATATTTTGTACTCACAAATGTTTATCTGGTGTGCTATACCATGCTTTAAATTCAAGACGGCGATCAATGTGGCTGTCAAGTGTAGCTGAATGTAAGAAAAATGATATCTAATTGGCCAAAAACAAATTATAAAACATAAATTAAATGATGTTGTTCACCCTTATTAGTTGTCATCTTGGTATTCTTATCATGTTTGAAGTTAAATGAGGCTGGTATATGACCACCAAAATGGTTTTTCCATGATCACAACAAATATGATATGAGAGACACAAATATGGGATCATGAGACAATGGGGTGTTTGTTGTTCGTGAAGAGGGAGTCTAAAGTGGGAAAGAGCGATTCTAGAAACAGCAACGGTATTGAAGTGCAGGGCATAATTATTGGAGTACACAAAATGTGAACAACTCAATACAATTCGAATTTGGATGTGCTTATAGAGCAGTTTAATCGTACACTCCTGAACATGATAGAAACCAGCAAGCAACAGAGGGATTAGGATGGGCATTTGTCCTGTGCGATATTTTCATAAAGATGCATCCCCTGGGTTACATGTACTGGGAGACACCTATCCAATATGCCAATGCTACAGTAAGGTTAGTTTCAGTTTCATTGGATCCCTTTTAAAAGCGAGCAAGGGAAAACGCACTAGCCCAGCCAGCACAGCAGACATTTTTCTCATTTGGCCGCCATGCTGATCGCATATTATGGAATTTGAAGTAAAAAAGGGTAGCATAAAGATGATTGTTGAGGGTAGAGAACATACCAGTAACTAACCATTTTATTAATTTCTATTGCATCATATGGGTGATATGATTTGTCAGCCATATTGGCCGGCATCTTGGATATATCGAGTGCTGCAGGTTTTTCTCTGTTAAAATCCAAATAGTTTTTGTGGATCAACGCACCCAAAGGTTGTTATTGGGTTGTGTGGGGGTTGGGGGGGGGGGGGGGGGGGGGGAGGGTTATTGAATTCATTCATTTAACATATTTTGGCTGCCATATATTGCTTGTAATAAATGAGGGTCGAGAACATATGAATAGCAATTTATAAATGCTAATTGTTCGGCTTATGATATCCTTTTAATTTTAGACCATTTTTGGCGGCCATATTGGCCACCATCTTTGTTTCTAGAAGATTTTATTTTAATAATGTTAACATCCAAAACTGTTTTAGGACTCTAAAAGGCATCATACAAAGGTGGTGAGTTTAGTTTAGCGGAAGGGGGTTGCATTTAATTTCTGCATTATTTTTTTTGTCATTGTATATCATTTTTCTTACATTTGGCCACTTTTGGTAGCCATATTGGTCGCCATATTGGTCGCATATTGGTCGCCAATTTTGAATTTAGAGCATGATGTATGATAGAAAAATAGGAGATGCCATAATTTTTTTTAAAACAGTCAAAAGCATATAGCTAGCAATTTTATAAATGATTTTATCATATTATATTTGGCTAATATATGATCTTTTCCATTTTGGACATATTACATGTATTAGCGGCCATACTGGCCGCGCCGCCATCTTGGTCATCTCCAGAGCATTTTTGTTTTCTTGTTAGTATCCCAGATATGCTTCAGGATCATAAAAGACACTCTAAAAGGTTGTAAGTTAATTCTGGGGATTGCATTTAATGTACATGTATTTTTTTGTCCATTATACATGTATGTAATTTTTCTCATATTGGGCACTTTTGGCCTCCATATTGGCCGCCATTTTGAATTTAAAGCATGATAGAAAAAATGGGACCCCAGAAATACATTTGCGAGGGTCAAAAACATATAACTTTTGTTATGTATGTGTTTATCATTGTTTTTGTCCATTATATATAATTTTGCTCACAGTTGGCCACTTTTGGCAGCCATATTGGCCTCCATATTGGCCGCCATTTTGAATTTGAAGCATGATACAAAAAAAGGGACCACAGGAATGAATTTGCGAGGGTCAAAAACATATAACTAGCCATTTTGTAAGTCCTTTAATCATATTATTTGGCCAATATATGATTTTGCACCATTTTGGCGGCCATTTTGGCGGCCATTTTGGCGGCCATTTTGAATAACCCGAATGCATCGGGTTTTTTTTTACTGTTAACATCAAAAATGTGTTTTAGGACCATAAAATGCACCTTAAAAAGTTGGTTTGGTTTAGTTCTGGGGGGAGGGGGTGCACGGGGGGTCCCTCATAGATACCCGACTATATGTACATGGTACAGGTAATGTTCAGCACTATAGCCTTTTTGTTGGGCGATACGTCATGTTATAAGTCATAACATACCGTACTACCGTCCCATACTACCTAAGCGAACGTTATTACCTACAATATGACGTATCGCCGAACAAAAGGGCAGGTGACGTGCTGAACAATACCCGTGCCATGCCTATACAAAAAAAACTTTTGTCCGTGTCGGCGTTCCACTGATAAGATTCCCATTCAATGGCTATCGGATTATTAAAGACGCCGAGTGACAGGCGATCTACGCGGACACGAGGAGTTTCATGTGCATGCGCCGGGCGCGCATTTTTCAGCACGTCCCATAGGTCTTTTTTTTGTTCGGTGATTAGGCCTATACGTCATATTATAGGTCATAACGTTCGCTTTGGTAGTATGTGACGGTAGTACGGTACGTTATGACTTATAACATGACGTATCGCCCAACAAAAAGGATATAGTGCTGAACATTACCTGTACCATGTGGAGCAGTTTTAAAGTTTTAAAAACGTAGATTAAACATGTGCCAATTGTTTTGTTTAATCTGTACCTGCGTCGATAAGGCAAATGGGGGGGGGGGGGGGGGGGGGGTGGGGTGGGGGGGGGGGGGGGGGGGGGCGGTGAGACACTGCCGTTCTGTACGTTTTTAACAGCGGCTGACACGTACTAGACGCGCGCGTACGTCCGACCGCATGGAAATTCACCCAGCATTGTTTCATCCTTCTTTCATCCACTCAGTCTAAAACAAAGAATCCACCACAGGATTTTCTCAAACGAAGCGCTTTAGAAAATCATGCTGTGATTAATATTATTTTGATCGCGCTACAGACGCGACGGATGGAAATTCGACTATAGGATCAACCCTTCCGTCATCCGTCATTTTGACGTATGAACAAATTATTTTTACGTACGTCTGACAGAAGAAAACAGTGCAGTGTGAAACGCCCTAAAGCACACGCGGGTAGATCGCCTGTCACTCAGCACATTCCGATAGCCATTGAATGGGACTCTTATCAACATGCCACATGCACAGTGGACGCCGACAAAAGGGTTTTTATGTGCATGGCACGGGTATTGTTCAGCACGTCAACTTCCCTTTTGTTCAGCGATACGTTATATTATAGGTCATAACGTTCGCTTACGTACCGTTCCATGCTAGATACCTACTACGACGTTACCACGGCGCCCTGATACAGTGTGCTCCCTAGCCAGATTTTCGTCATTTAAAAAGAAAACTTGTTTGATGTGGCAGCAAATTTTTGATGTGCCAGCAAAAAAAAGGATGCGCGCGGGGAGAGAAACTACATTTTTTTTTGGCCTGACAGAAAGAAAGCAGTTCCTGTGCGTATTTTCTTTTTGACTTGAGCCCCTCATCATCTCAAAATGTAAACGTCAAAACTTCACTGAAATAGCCAGTTAAATAGCCTTGTAAAAGTAACTTGTGGGTAGGGTTAGAAAGAGTGGATTCAAGTTGGTCAAGGAACGAGTTCATGTGCAAGGGGCTCTTGGTTAAGGCGGTAGTTTGCTAGGGTGAATACGGCCCCAGGAAACCACCCTGTTTTTGTCAAAAGTGTGGGATTGGTAGAAGTGTTTGACATTTTCCAAACAGGAGCTTTCATGTTAAGACTCGGCCCCTTGATTTAAAGGAGCATGACCAGATTACATTTTTTACCCCTACATTTTTCTTGCCATTGACATTTTAGGCAGGTATTTTATATAATTGTAAGGTACGTTAAAACAAATTCTATTTTCTGGAAAAATCTAAAAATGTGCTGAGCAAATGCTTGTGCTGAACAGTGCCATGAAATTGCGCCCAGGGGCTAATTTCATGGCGCTGCTCATCACCAAAATTTGCTTAGCACAGGGTTTGTTTGCTTTATTTTACAAACATTGATTGCCTGCCAAAATCGTAAGTGGTGTGTATTGAAAGGTGTACTCTCCTGCTCTTGCGAAGAACACAAGTTGGCGTATAATTTTGGCTGGTAATCCATTTTATAAAGTACATGTACATTGTAAACAAATCCTGTGCTAAGCAAATTTCTGTGCTTATTAGCGCCATGAAATTGGCCTCAGGGGCCGTATTCACAAAACACACTTAAGGGCAACTTAGCTAAGAGATTCCCTCAATTCAAATGTAGGTATTTTTTAGGATTATACTTAAGTGATATTCACCAAACAGTTAAGGGCAAGTAAATTCCTTAACTTTCCAGTATTTAAGGGCAACTTTTAAGGGACCACAATTGCTGCTATGACCAAGATTACATGTAGTGCCCACAGTTTTAGAATCTTGCATCGGAATTAAAAAGTTACAAACTTCTTAAAGGGACACGTTGCTTTGGGTTGGGCGCTTTTGGGCTACAACAATGAAATGTGTATGATTGGAAAGATTATCAAAAAGTAGAATACAACAATTCAGACTAACATACCTTCAAAATGTATGGTTTGCTTGTGTAATTTTGTGTGAAAACAATGTCTGCCATTTTGTAGGACCAAATTTTTGACTTAACAAAATGGCGGACGTATCTCGTAGCCTTATTTCCAGCCGCTCTCTGTGGTGCTGGTGCTAGGTTGGTAGCAAGGTGACCTGGCTGAAGCTATTCGCGAAGTCCGTAGAATGGTATCCGATGTTCATCTAGTAGGTCTACCACGCCATTGCCTGCGGCGCCAGCCTGACGACTATTTTACAGCACAGTTTGGATGATGTATTTCCTGCTGGAAATACGTCTATGTCTCGCGCGTGAGATGTTAACGGGTCAGTGACAATTTTTTTTGTTTTTTGGAGCATTAATCTCTAATTGCAACAAATTATAAGTGTTTTCATGCATTCTAACATAAATGGAACATTTCCAAGGCCAAAATTTTGGGAAAATTGAAAGCAACGTGTCCCTTTAAAGATTGATTTTGATTAGGCGGAAAGCACTTTTCACAGATTTTGAGCTGGAGTGGTAGGTTAAAATGTGGGTCTGAACCAAATATTCCACCAAGTTATTGTTTAGATATGTGACTTTTTTTTTAAAATCACGTGTTCAAGTTTTGCATATGATTCACTAGACCGCTCCCCCGTACCATGCCATTCCTAAGAGTTCTCTACCCCGCCTAGTGCTGGCACACCTCCAAGATGGGCATTAGATATATACCGAATTAACTCCAAAAGAAACACAAAGTTTTCATTTTCACATTTTTGGCCCCCCAATTTTTCCCATTAGTTTTGTGATTTTGATACCATATTTTGGAGTTAAAGAGGAAGAATCCCCTTGACGAAAATCCAGCATTAAGGCTTTTTTCGATAGTCCAAACATCCCTCTTGCCGACGTGGATTTTTATTATTTGCTGTAGACAGACCGTTGTGAATGCCGTTCGTTCCGTGACAAAACCACCCGTCGCAATGCACCAGTATTTACTTTAAAAGAGCTTCATTGTGAGCCACAATTTCACCGTTTTTTCACAAAACAGGTAATAGTAGAGTGTTGTCATATTACATGAAGTGTTTTTCACGTTTGTATTTTGAATTACAAGGACAAAACAGGCATGATAAACATTCACTTCGTGTATTTTCCATTCAATACTGCACAGGCCGTTTTGTATGTTTCTCAGGATGACATCAAAACCCTGTTGATAAAGAACAAGCCAAGTGACCTCGAGCGTTTCAGAATTCGGCTGATGAGGGTCGGAACTGCTTTACGTTTTCAGCAAAAGTCTGTCGATTTTTTGTGAAAAACAAGTTGTCATGGTGTTGTAGATTCATACACCTCCATGATAAACAGAAAAACTAAAAAAATGTGGACGGGGGGATTCTAGCTGTTTAAGTATATTTTTATGACCCACTAGCATGGACATTTTGATACACATTGCACAAAAGAGCAATACGCATGTGCTTGTACGACCTTGGCTAGAGATTGTGTCCTTGTAGTGAACATGTTGTCCAAGGTGTGGATATTACATGTAGGCCTATGTCACTGGGGATTTGAATAACGTACGCAGTATGCACCTATCACTTGTTCTTGTAAATTTTATAATTTTTCCCGTAAATCCTACAACTCTCCCCACATATTTTATGACCCCTTATGGTCACAAATCTTGTGGGTGGGTTAGCACTGGAGGGATAGGGAACTCAACGTAATGTTGTGCCATGGGTGCCGTCTAGCAGATCATAGACCTATTTAACATTGTGGTTGGTTATAAAGTATATGGGTTGAATTCCTGGTCCAGTTTATCCGCACATGTTCCTTTCAGTAAGGCACTTTGGCTTTCTCTCTCCACCTAAAAGTAAGTGATACCTAAGAGGGTAGTGAAAAAAACAATGTTTGATGAGGCACGATAGTCAGCTGGGGCTGTATATACCCCCAAGGACTCAAGATGGTACATATGGGGATTGAAAGGACCCCGTTATGCACATTTTTTGGTGCATATGAGGGATTACTTGTTTCTAAAGACATTACCACTGTTAATTTTGATGCCCCATGAAAGGTGACAATTTAAAACTTTGAAAATTTCTTTACAGAATCTTACAGAAAGAGGGCGCTGTTTGGAGCATGTCACTTTAGGAACACACAGCAGAAAACCAAAAGACTTCAAACTGGAATTGTGTAAAATTGCTGCAGTTTCTAGCCTTACTTTTTCACATGGCTTACAACAGGCAACATGTAAAACAAACCAAAACAATCATGGGTTACAAAAGTTTCAGCAAGTTGGAGAAATTACTGGAATCTTTTTTGCACAGTTAAATGAGATTTTCCCGTGACATCACAACCTTACTCATAAATATGTAAATTCATTAGCATAAACATCCAAAACCTTTATTTTAACCCCCAAAACAACCGCCAACTTTTTTTGACTGTAAATTAATGGAGTATAATTGTATTGATAAAAATACAATTTTCAGGGACCCTTTGATAGAGCCCTATGATCAGGGGTAATAATAATGTAAGTGCTTTGATTGAGGTTTTTCCGCTTGAAGTGCATATTACTATTGTATCTGTGCATTATTGTCGTAGGGGGTCATTCCGCGTCAAATCAACCAATTTTCTGAAAAGTTCCCAGGTGACCCTGATTTTGATGAAATTTCATAAGAATGATTGAGTGTGGCCCAAATGAATACATACAAAAAAGTAAAATCATACTCCATGTCGTTTTCGAGATATGACCAGTTGAAATTTGGTCAAGAGGGCCATTTTGTGCTCGTGCAAGTCGCGAAAAGTGATTTTTGTGATATTTTCCGACTTTGAAAGCTCATAGTTCAGTCTTTGTACCAGGTAGAGATCTCAAATATGGTATTCTAGCTTACTTTTTGGCAAGATTCATGAATCTGCACTCAATTTAACTGTATCTCGTTTATTTTTCTGGTTATGGTCACCCAAAGTAGGCACTTTATTCAGCCGAAAAGTTTTTTTTGTGATTTTTGGAGTCACCCTGTGCCCACATGAGGGGTCAAATAAATCTTATATTCCCTAGGTATTATCTATGGGTGCATGTCTATACCCATAAGCAATTATAAGCTCACCAATGCATTAATTAAGAAATGGCATGGGCCCAAAGTTGGCTCCAGCCAGAAAAAGGTCAAAAAGACCCCTCCCGTCTTGACCCCGGTTGACCCCGCGATCAATTGAATTTTTGAAATTTACACCACTTAAACATATATATTATATCTACTCATACACTAAATTTCAGCTTTGGCACTCAACTCCTTCATGGTGTGGTGGCAATTTGAGAAATAGACGTTTTTCGCACCTTTTTCCTTGATTTGCAAAAATGCATATTTGTCAAAATGCGTAATTGTTTATTTATTTGTTAGCTTAAGATGTAAGGAACATTTCCAGAAAGATTTGGGATGGCCACTCTTACATTTTTTTAGTTACAATAATTTTAACATTGGCTAACATGTAATTAACATGTACATGTAAATATCATGTAAATAACATGTAACTAAAAACAATAATAAAAACAAAAACAAACTTTTTCTGATGAATTTTAGTGTTGAATAGACTTTTTTTCTATAGCTGCAAAAAATAAATTACACAAGCTTCGAACTTGAAATACACTGTATGATGTTAAATTACTGTACGGATTTATACAGTGTAAGTTTGGCGTCTGTGAACATTTTTTTTTTCTTTACATGTATTCCCAATGTTGTATAGGGCTTTAACCGATGCTAATGGCCTCACATCCTGCTAAGTTGGCCCAGATGCCCCTTCAACATAATTTCTGAGGCTTAAATTTCACGAGGCCATTTCATGAGGGTATGAGGCCATTTCATGAGGGTACGATGAAGCCATTGGCCTCGGTTAATGTCGAGGTCTGAATTTCCTGAGTTGTCCTAATAGAGTCAAGATACTGATTTAGTTGCAGAATGCACAAAGCTGCAAGTGCTTAATTAAATCTATAACAGCCTTTTTTGTGATTGCTAACATGCGTATATTTTACACTGACTGCGATGAAGTTACTTGCAAGCTATGTAAACTCTCATTATAGTGCTCTTCAAGTGACCACAATAATGAGAGCTTTATATGCAGAGAGCACCGTAACCAATGCAGAGAATAATGGCCGGGAGCTTTATATTAGGAAGATCAGGGGTGTTATTAAATTCAATAAAATGCCGTTACACATAAGATACAGTGTGCAATGGCCTGTACAGATTAAGAAAATAAAAGCTGAATTGTTTAATAATTTTTGCAAAAATTAATATTCTTTTTAAAATTTCAGATTGATGCAGCTGTACTGGTGATGATGGATGATGTACCGCTCAGGGAATTTGTACCTCTCTTGGGAGACAGAATTGCCATACGCAACTTTTGCACCAATATAAAAAGACAGACTGTGAGTAGCGACAATGAAAGTTGCTCATCAGGTGCAAGAAGAGACACTCTATTTCAGAAACTCCGTCACAAATTAGGACTTTAAAAATTGGATTCAAATGAGGAAAATGCAAGCCTGAAATCAATTCGTCTGAAGGGAAACCAAAATGCCTCAAAAGACAACAGAAAAATTGATGTCGGTTGGATCGATTTTGATTTTACCACAAACAACTACAAACAAGTCAGAAAACCGACGGGGGGTGGAACCAGGCCGCTCAGCCTTTCTAAAAACATGGGCTATGCTGAACTGCTTCAAACTGCCAAGGGCTTGTTTTTCAAAGATGGGGTCTCTTCCAAAGGAAAGGAGTGTGATTTTGAGTTTGATCTGTGCGATTTTAGACAGCAGCCTCTCGATCAATCTGCAACTATTGGTGAGTTGTACAACGAGACCAAAATGTCTACTTTACGCTTCTATCTGAGTACAAAGGCAAAGGTACTTCCTGGAGACAAGGCAAAGAAAAAGAATAAACGGAAGATGACTGTGTGGGACTCTGACTCCTCAGAAGAGCTGAATTTGAAATCAACTTGTTTTTATGATCCACTTGAAATTCCAGGAAATGTTGTTGACATTGATACATTAAGTTCGTCTCCAGAACTTCCACACGTTCATATTCAGCATTCACTTGCTTGGTCAGGGGAATCAGATACACCAACCGTTGCATGCTCATCGTCAGATGCTAGCCAATCACTGCTACAGCAAGAGCAAGTAGACACACCAATCAGTGATACAGCAACACAGTCACCGCTACAGCTAGAGCAAGTGGACACACCTACTGTCTTATTTGGGCCCTTAGACTCACCAAATCATCACAGCCAGCTGGACGCCACCATTCCTATTACACCAGATAATCAAGATCCGTTTTGTACTACAGCAAGACAGTCACAGGCATATCACATCCTCATTGTTAGAAGAGGAGCAATACTGGAAGACATGATAAATTCCTTTTCCCGAAAAGAAATTATGGATGAAAAAATTTCTGTACACATGGTCCTTCCGAATGGAGAGATTGAAGCTGGTCAGGGCAGTGGGGTATATCTAGATGCTGTCACACAATTTTGGGAGGAATTATATGAAAGGTTGACAGTAGGTGACATTCAGAAAGTGCCTGTCATTCGCCATGACTACAAGGAGGAGGAGTGGCAAGCAGTTGGAAGAATACTGGCAAAAGGGTGGTTGGATCATCGGTATTTCCCTCTGTCACTTTCACCCATTTTTGCAGAAAGTGCAATTTTTGGATCTGCACCTACAGACACAGATACCAAATATGCATTTATGGCTTATGTACCAGAAGTAGAGAGAACAGTTTTCAGCAGTGCACTGGAGGAATTTCCCATGGATACAGAGGAACTTGTTGAGATCCTTGGTGAATATGACTGCCGGACAGTCGTGAACAAAGACAACCTACCACAAATACTGTCTGAGATGGGATTTAAGGAACTTTTTTTAAAAGTGTGTTGCAGACTTCATGCAGCCAGTGCTGACACCCATTCGCAATATTTTCACAAAGGCTGAATTTCTGAGCCTGTATGAGGAGTTGAGGCCTACGTCAAGAAAGGTCATTTCCAAATTGGTGTTTCCTCCAGAGTGTAATGCGATTTTGCACAGCATCTGATATACTTCATGAGAAGAACATAACAATCATGTTCACTGACTTAGATGGGTTTCAGAGAAGACCCATTGCACACACATGTGGTAATGTACTTAAAGTTCCAGCAACCTACGAAAGTTTTGTAGATTTTCGACAAGAATTCAATGAAGTCTTACAGAGTGGTGTGTGGGTTATGGATGTGATGTAAATATTAGTACAGTAACGTACACTTCTGCCAATATGACAAGTATGTACGGTATACTGTTGCAAATGTTTGTACTGCCAATAATTAGTATCATTTCTGAGGTCAAATTTAGAGAAAAGTACATTCCTAATACAAAAAGTCATCAATTCTAAATTGATTTGGGAACAGAACTTTTAATGAAAGCACTGGTACAACATTCTTTCGATCGGAGAGGTGAGAAGTGCAGGAGTAAAAAATAATTGTGCTTCATATATTTGCAAAAGTGTATTCTATAGTCTTGGCCATTATACCTAGAGATATTAAACTCTGTATTTTATATTGAGCTTTGTACACGGCCTAGTCATTGAACACAAGCGCACAGTATCTGCAAGGATGAGTCGACTTCTGAAATTAAAACCAATTTTTTTCCAAAATGAAGTGCATGAAACTGTCACAGTACAGTACCGGGCTGATATTGAAACAGCGATTTGTAACCATGTTTATTATTGGGTTTGTTTTTTTGAAACTATATGTATAAAGAGGAATTGTTGAGCAACGATAATGGGTTATGCGCTTACCAAATGATCGAACAAAAGTTAACTACACATAGTGCTATTGCTTAAACTTGGTACTACTCCTTGTACGTACAGTGCGCTCTTGTTTACGGCTTGGTTTCTGGATCTGTTTCTTTTAAAACAAGTCCTTGCAATTTGTCTACAGACTTTGATAAATTGTATTTTGTTTTTATACCAGAGAGGTTTCCAGTAGTTGAATTTTATTTCTCATTTTTAAACATGTTTTATACTTCATATATTACAGTCTGTGGGTAGATTGAGTCAGCATGACTTTGTGATGACCAAGTAAATGGGTAATTTTCAACTTCAACAAATTAGTGTTTTCTGTAAGACATCTTGTACATGTACGTAATGAACCAGATGCTTAGGTTTGTCAGTTAGTAACAACAATATTCCAAACCCTTCAGATTTTAACTTTAAAAGAATCGCTTGTACCTAAAAATAACCTATATTTTTTTGCTGGAGTTGAAATTGTACTGCAAATTATGTAACATACAATTACATAACATGGGCTGACAAATGTATGTCACTGTTTAACATAAAGGTACATGTACGGTCCCCATTTTACGTACTTGGTAGATGCTTTAAAACTATGATGTATAATCTGAAATGAGCGTTAGGAAGGGAATAGAAACTTTGACACAACGGACCCTAAAAAGAGCACGATAAAGCATTTGATACACCCTAAAACAAAAGAAAAGTTAAATTTCACAGATTGGTGTTTAAATTTGCAGCGGAGATAAGAGTTTTAATTGGGAATTTTTTTTTTAGAGAAGTCACTTCATCTACACAAATAATTAACCAGTTTTGTTATTCAACTTTTAATAAATTCAGTGTTGTGTATATTTGAGCACCGGGCGTCAGAAAATGAAACATACTTAAATTTGTGAAGGCTTCGAGGTTACCGTTATTTCTCAATGTAATGCTACGTTTACACCATGTCCCCGGCAGTCCCGGCGCCCCGGTAGAGGAGCACCGTGGAGGCACCGGGATGGACGTCGGGGAGCGTAGGGGACCGAGGTGGCGAAACGTGAATGACCGTAGCTCACCCTTGCCATCGGCCGGTGAGCAGCTCTGTCAAAAATTTTGTCCCGGCAGTCCCGGCACTAATGAGAATCGTCCTGGGCCGCAGTGGGACGGGGCTTCCGTCACAGGGCGTGACGGACCGTACCGCAGTGTGCCTTGACTCACCGCGGTGTGGCACATTGGGGTGCCGGGGACCTCTGATCGCGGCCGGTGCCTCGCGCTCCGCCACGTTTGGAAGCCCGGCACCCCACGGTCTGCCAGGGCCCGACACGGGAGCGGCCACAGCATGGTGTGAATGCGGCCTGGTGAACTGCGGTGCGACAAGGTGTGTGACGGTTGTTGCTAACGGCCAGTTACGCCTCACTGCGTCGCGCTCCACCGGGGCTCACCGGCAGACCACCGGGTGACCACCGGGCGTGAAACGTGACAGCTGCCACGTTCAGTCGCAGGTCGCCGCAGCAGACCCTCGCACACCGTCGGGAACGTATTGGGCCGGGACAACAAACGTGACACGAACGGAACGGACGTGAGGCACCGCATCAGAACTTAGCAGGCCGGCCTGGGACGTGGACCCATCCGTAGTGGAACGGGGCTTGAAACGTAGCGCGCCGTCCGCCTCGCGGCCCGGAACTGGCACGGCGCGCCACGCTTTCCGTACCGGGACGTAACGCACTGTGGTAGAACGCAACACACCGGCCCAACTAGGGCCGAGTCGAGCCAAAGTAATAAAAAGACGACAAAAGTTCCACGGCACGCTACGTTTTGGCCAAACCGGGGCGCCGGGACTGCCGGGGACATGGTGTAAACGTAGCATTAGGTTTCCCCTGATGACGTTAATATAAGTGGCCTTTTACTTTTTTTCAATTTTGGGAAGGGGTACTGTACATATAACCAGCAAGATATGTGACAAACAGACTCCGACTAACACCCCTATACCTCAACACACTTCCCTTTTGTTAACACACCAACCCCCTAAAAACTTAAAGGAATTCCTTTGAAATTCCTTGGATGTTTGAGACACAATGGGGGAACAATGGAAGGGGGATACCATCGGTCTCACATCGTGCACCAAATGTTATTTAACGCCCCCATCCCCCTCAAAACTGAATGGAATTCCTTTGAAATTCCTTGCATGTTTGAGACAATATAGGTGAACAATGGAAGGGGGTACCCTGTGCCACATATCGCGCTGCATATGTCCGTACATATGATTGTAAAGTCACTGTTTTGTTTGGAATGGTCTTTTTTGTTGCTCACGACATTGACAAATTTAGGACTTTATGGGAAGATTTGCACCAAAAGGTTTTGCTTAGGTTTTTTGACCATCACAGATTTTTTTAATTTAATGTGAACTTCTTTGAGAATAATCACACGTGTATAGTTCTACCTGGTCTAAAGTATATGTCTATGAAGACTACCTAGTCTACGAAGGGTGTAACCTAGTAATTCATTTAGGTCATTGGCATGGAATAACCTCAAATATCATGAAGTTTAAATTCAGAATTGATTTCAGAATACTGGGATTTCAACACCAAAATGTCTGGTCAAACTCCACATGTCCTGTACTGTACGTGTTTGCTGAATATCCTGGAACCTGTGTGATTTTTATACTCTTTGAACAAGTGTCCACAACAACAAAATAAAGTTTCCTGTGGTTCAGATTGTTCCTATCTACATGACTTTTATAATACCTAACTCACAATTAAAGCGGAGGCCGGGCGGCGTGTGCGATTTATAGGCATCGGCCGGCGTGTAGAGGTCGGCGAAAGATCGCGCGATTGGGCGGTCACAGTCACAATTAAAAGTGCCCCGTTTATCGGCTGGTGTCCGGCAGGTACTCGTCCGATGTCCTGCATATGTCACTGCGATACCCCAGCCGATATCTGGCCGATTTCCGGCCGGGCGCCGCCAAGTCGGCCGGACGCCGGGCAGGGCCCGGCCGGCGTCTGAGCGGCGTCTGGGCGGCGCCTGGCCGATATATGGATTGTCTGGGTTGTCAAAAATTTGGACCGGAGCCCGCCCGATGTGTGCAATGCCCTGCCGGACATCGGCCAGGCATCGACCGATTTATTGGCGATCAGTTTGCGATGCGAAACGCCGCACCAGGTTTTAAGTCCGAGTTAAAAGTAACTCGATGCCCGCCCGAGGCCCAAAAATGACCCGGCAGCCGCAAGGAGTCCCGCGGGGCCCCGGCCGAAAATGCCTAGAAATCCGTCGCAAACTACTCGCAAACCCATCGCAAGCTAATTGTGACTGGGGTATAAAGGTGATGCAGCATTGATAACCAATTGCACGTAATGTTTGTAGATTGTTTGATTCAAAATACGCTGAAAACATGCCAAGTATGCCAAAGAATTTAAAAGTGTGGCGAGGGTATAGTTGTTTAGCAGATTTTTTTTGTTTTGTGAGTTAACTTTGGTATAGCTACCCAATAAGTTTACCTGTGATTTTATATTAGGCTATCCCATTTAACCATTTGCCAAAGTCAGTAAACTTGAATTGATTTAGCTTGCATCGGGAATACTAAATGTTAATTATGGTTTGTTTTGTCCTTACCGGACGTAATTATTGACACTGTATACTCGGAGACTATGAAAAACTTCATAGCGCGCTCGTGCGGGACTCTAACCCACAACCTCCCGCAAACAAGGCAGACGCCTCGACCACCGAGCCAGCCGATGTTGAACGGCCGGTTAAAACCACTTCGCAAGTAAAGTTTTTCATTGTGTCTCGGGAAAGCACTGAGTATACAGTGTGAATATTTACGTCGGGTATAAGGGCAAAACAAACAATAATTAACATTTGCCCAAAATGTTTGTTTTGCCCTGTAGAAGTTTCAAACTTTAGAAACCCCGAAATAGCTTTACTAATTCAAGGTTAGCATTGCAATCAAAACTGGTTGAATCAGTTGTAGGGTGATTCCAGAAGTTGACACTTTCTGTTGTTTTTTATGATAATGTAAAGTTGTCTTTTATAGAAATATTTTATTTAACAATCATTACTTTTAAAAAGTATTTACTGGAGTTTCATAAATATTCTTCAAAACACAAGTAGTATTGGTTTTTGTAAAAGTGTTATGTACAGGAGGGCCTCTAGGCAGAGGAGGGCCTCTAAATGCCAAGTTGAAATATGCCAAGTTCTGATGTGACTCTATTTTTGCATGGGTACTCTTTACTAGACAGCCGGCCTCTGAATTAGCGTATACCTATTTGCATGTCTGTTATAGAGAGGACGGGCCTATGAAATTGGAAGTTAATATGCGCTCTCATTTGGTATGGGTACACTAGGGCGTGTACATAGGCAGAGAACGGGTCTCTGAATTAAAATTTCAATAAAAATCAATTTTATGAATGCCAAATTTTAATGTGCCCATGTTTTCTATGTGTATAGATACAGGTACTAGACACAGGACGGGTCCCTGTATGTCAAGTGTAATATACCCATAAATGGCGTGTTTGCTAGACAGAGGACGGGCCTCGGGACGCCAAGCTTAATGAGCATTTATATTGCAGGTGCGATACACAGAGGGCGGGCCTCTGTATGAATGTACCCTTGCTTTGCATGTGTACTCTGTACCAGGCTGAGGGCGTGCCTCTGAATGCCAGGCTTATGGTACATGTGCAATGTAACCATATTTTGCGTATACACCGTATGTACTCTGTACTAGGCAGAGGACGGGCCGCCTCTGAATACCAGGTTTATTGTACAATGTACAATGTAAACTCTATTTTGCATATACCGTATGTACTCTGTACTAGGCAGAGGACGGGCCTCTGAGTGCCATGTTTATGGTGCAAGGTACTTCTATTTCGTATATATGTACTCTGTACTAATTGGCAGAGGACGGGCCTCTGAATGTTATGTTTATGGTACAAATGTACTTGGCAGAGGACGGGCCTCTGAATGCTATGTTTATGGTACAAATGTACTTGGCAGAGGACGGGCCTCTGAATGCTATGTTTATGGTGCAATGTACTTGGCAGAGGACGGGCCTCTGAATTCTATGTTTATGGTACAAATGTACTTGGCAGAGGACGGGCTTCTGAATGCTATGTTTATGGTGCAATGTACTTGGCAGAGGACGGGCCTCTGAATGCTATGTTTATGGTATACAAATGTACTTGGCAGAGGACGGGCCTCTGAATGCTATGTTTATGGTGCAATGTACTTAGCAGAGGACGGGCCTCTGAATGCCATGTTTATGGCGCAATGTACTTCTATTTCGCATATATGTACTCTGTACTAGACAGAGGACGGGCCTCTGTGTGCCGTGTTTATGGTACAATGTACTTCTTTTTCGCAGATATGTACTCTGTGCTAGGCAGAGGACGGGCCTCTGAATGCCATGTTTATGGTACAAATGTACTTGGATGCCATGTTTATGGTACGAATGTACTTCTATTTCGCATATATGTACTCTGTACTTGGCAGAGGACGGGCCTCTGAATGCCGTGTTTGTGGTACAATGTACTTCTATTTCGCATATATGCGCTCTATACTTGGCAGAGGACGGGCCTCTGAATGCCATGTTTGTGGTACAATGTTCTTCTATTTCGCATACTCTGTACTTGGCAGAGGACGGGCCTCTGAATGCCATGTTTGGGGTACAGTGTACTTCTATTTCGCATATATGTACTCTGTACCTGGCAGAGGGCGGGCCTCTGTATGCCATGTTGATGGGCCTTCGCTGGCACGCTTATTTTAATGTGGCCCAGGGGCACCTCTTTGTGCCATTTTGTGAATCCCAAAGTTCAAGTACCCCGTTCGCAAAGTTTTGCTTCACAAATTTAAAAAAACAAAAAAACAAAAAACAACAACAACAACAACAACAAAACGTGCCGTGGTTTGTGCGTTCATGAAAGGTCGAACGGCGGGCCCCGTTAGCACGTCAACGAATTATGTGATGGTTTGTTCCATACATGCAGCCCAAGTCGGCTCTGGATGTCCACAAGCCAAGACGCCTGCAGCTGCTCAAGCGTGCTTGGAGACGAGCTATGATCGCAAGGTTGTCTACGTGATGTCTGTGTTTAGAGAATACGTGGACGAGTTCGAGCCTTTGTTTGCCGAAGATGTAAAGGAAAAACATTTGAGTACCAGTGGTATTTGAAAATGCTAGAGAGTCATCTGTGTGAGAGAGATTTTGATCAATCTTTTGATCCCATCGCTACGCACGCAGCGAAGCGGAAACGAGGCACCTCCCAGTGGGTAGTTTTCAATGGCAAACCAAGTGGCTTGCCAGTCCCTTTTACACCCACCCCGCCTGAAGTTCTCTCTGGTAGACTACAGGTAGATTTATAGGCGCTCGGATTCAGAGATCCGATTATTTTGTAGCCGGCACATTAAGCAATGATCCTGGTGCTTTGGGACGCTATCTTAGCAGAGTCACCCAATAGGGACGAAGTTCATGGTTGGCTTCATCATGGAATTAGTCTGTATGATTTTTTTCCAGTCGTTTCATGGCCGATACAGGGGCAGGAATTGCTGTTTATAATTGCCCACCGAAAGGTATTTTAAATGCGCCCATTTGTCAAGATTATGTCGCCTTTTTCATAGACACAATCACCAAGCGGTGGATAGAGGGCTCTATATACGTTGTGGGTATGGTCAAGGAAGTACAGCCGCCGAAATGTGTGACTGCCTTGACAGTTGAACCCAAGAAGCCGCGTCTGCTTCTATCAATGAAGGGACCTAATCTTTGGCGCAAGGACACACCCTTCAGTGTGGTACCTTTAGGCAATGTTGTCAGACCCATAACCAAAGGCGATTTTTTCTCAAGTACCGACAACAGCCAGGGATACAAGCAAATCTTCTTGACCAAGGAGTCCAGAACCTTTTCCGGCTTCGAGTGGGCGGGGTTTTACTTCACTGACACCACTCTTCCCTTTGGTTTTAAAAAACAGTGCATAGGTTTACTCATCCATTGGCTTTTGTCTTCTTGCATGGCTTAAGAACAGAGGTATACATACAGAAATCTGGATAGACGACCGTTTCATTGGTGAGTGCCATCCCAGCGATGGAGGGGCAAAGTATACGAAGGTTCAAAACACTGTTTGTTTTATTGCGGTGTGAACAGGACATGCATGGGGACGGTTCCTACATCAAGCTCTAAGGGCCGTTTACGTCGTATGCTACATACAGTTAAAGCTCGGCTTGTTCAGCAACTTAAAGAAAAGTCATCGGCAGCCATCGAACAGCATGGTGCATCTCGGGTTCGGCATCTGCTCCAAACCCTATCATTTCCGATTCCTGAGCATAACAAGGTATCATTCGCTGAGGGTACGAGAGACAATTTTGCGGGAGGATAAATTGCTCTAAAAGCAGATGCAACGTTTTGTGGGCAAAGGCCAAAGTTTTGCTCTGGTGTTTCCGGCTGCATCCTTGTTTCTGAGGGAATGCTCCTCCTTCATATCTCTTGCCTACGCCTCTGTCACCACAAGTGCGGGAGGAGATTCTATTTTGGAGGTTTGTCGATAGCTTCTCGCAGCTGATCCCTTGGAGACAAGACCGCTATCGCATCGCACTGTCGGCAGACGCATATGGCTATAAATTGGGCGTTACCCTAGTCTTACCAGACGGTAGTGTAAGTTTCTGAGATTACTGGTGTGCAGACATTTTGGCACACACGGGTATAAGTTGCAAGGAGGCCCTTGACCTATATTTTGTGTGGCTCTCAGTCTTTGATTAGCTATGGAATTTGAGGGTGGATGTGGTTGGAGATTCCGAAATGTGGTGGATGCTGGGACTGGCCTCCGAGCTAGGTCTAAACCGCTTTCAAAAATGTTGAAGTTTAATTTGTTTTTGCCCTCTCCTTGGAGGCAAGTTTTTCGCTCAAGTTGACTGTCCCATCTGGTAGTCCCACAGGTTTTACCTTTGATTTGATGGCACTTTCGTCAAATGTCCCGGCGCGCAGGAACGGGTCTCCACTCAAGTTCTTCCTTTCGCCCGTCAGAGGCAGGTCAAGCAGGTTTTTTTTAGAATACCCGTCTTCTACGGGATATGTCCCGAATTTTTCAAGGGCTGGGGTTTGAGCTCTGGGCCTTCCAGTGCTACTTCCCAGGTATTGTCACCCCCCGAATGGATATCGCTTACGCTAAGCGTCACCATGTTCTCCTTGTGTCCGACTCAATGTTCAGAGGGTTCAAAGGATTCGGCTGGCCCAAGGCATTGAGCGTGCAAATGTCAGCCAACGGAGGCACAAGAATGGCCCCGTTATGTAGACATCTGGTGGTATCTTGCAGGGCTTTTCAGCTGGAGGTGGCAGTTCTGCGCGGAGGCATAAATGATTTCAGCCGATTGACCGACCTTTCGCAGGGTGTACTTGAAGTGGTAGGGGTTTTTCCAACTGATCAGGGAAAAATTCCCAAGATACATATTTGTTCTTTCCTCAGTGTGCCAAACCAAGATGGTGGGTATCAATCGCTCAGTCGCCGTAGTCAACTCATTATTGAAAGATGTCTGTCATGAATGCTAGGTGGCAGTTTTTCTCGAACGATTACATCGTGGAGCAGGATCTTGCGGACATTGTGCACCTATCGATGATGGGATATCTAAGCTCCAGCGCAGGCTGCGGCTGTTTTTAAGATCCGTTTCGGGCTTGCCCTCGGGAATTGCAATACAATGCTAAATTTCCTCTGCCTATGGTGGGCCGGCGACAGAGCTGGTGACCTTGGAAGAATCAGAACCTGAAAATAACAAGGATCGAAGGAGGCGATTTTTTTTATTCAGCCACACTATTGGCAAGACAGTAAGTGAGGGTGACTCATCATTGATAATGATTCCAAAGTTGCAGGACCAAGGAAAGATGGATCCAGTCGGCGCAGTTCAAAGTCTGGTTGATCTTTCGCCCCTTGGCGGCCAATCGCAAAGTCCTCGTAAACAAACCCTTCGCCTGTTACCGGACCGAATTTACGGCTGAAGATGTATTTTGCCGCAACAGACAATCCTGAAAACCAGCTTTTGAGAGCGCACAGCAGCCGTGCCGGGGTATAGCAACCACACTGCGGCTCCTGGATGCATCGGAAGAGCAGGTGATGGACCACTGCCAATGGGCGTCGCGGAAGACGTACAACCACTATACCCAGGTTAAGAGAGTTATGAGGCGTCGGAGCACGGTCGAGGTATTACGCGACGCCGTCTCCACAGCAGAACAAAGTCCAATGGCAGATATCGTCGGACAAATCTATAGGCGTCTGAACTCGGGCCTCGGGGCCCGCGTAGCTTTCCCGCCATCTACATGCAGCTGATGTCTATAAATGCCATCACCTACTAACAAAACTACCCATTTTGTTTTTAAATCAATTTTATAGGCAGCGACAGCCTGAGAAAAGAAAAGAGAAGAAAATAGAATGAAAGAAAGGCAGCAAGACAGCTAGTCCAGTTTTTCTTTCCTTTCTATCTGACACAGTCTCCCGCTTTCGTTTGAGGGATTGGGTAAGGATTGGGGTGTATTTGGGCAGGTTTGGGGGTTTCTATGCTCAATCCATCTAACCCATATCTAAACCCTATAGATACCGGAGTCGGACGGAAACAAAGGCGGTGTGCAAATAGGTTACCATTCCCGATTAAAATTTGTCAAAAGTTTGATCAAGATCCTGTGATTCGTGACGGGAAATTCAAACTTTTTTTAAAAATTTGTAAAAACATTTATTTAATCACGACAACAATCATAAATTTGTTCAGGAAACGTCTCGATTCAGCCGTTCCCAGCCGAATTCATCCCGATTCTCCAGTTCTCAATCCGGTTCTGATCCGATTTGTATCTTTCGCAGGGTAAAAAACGACCGAATCTGTCCTGACAGCGTCCCGATTCTCCTGAATGCGATCCGACAGAGATCAGACAGTGACCCGACGCTCTGGACGCAATCTTGACTTAATCGGCAAGAAACGGCAATGAGACATGCCCGTTCATCACGACAGGGTCCCGATCCACAGGACAACGTCCAAACACCGTCCATACAACACAGGACATTGTTACGATTTTGATCCGATACAGCAGAATCGGTCACGACATAGTCACGATTGTAATCCGACTAGACAAAATTGGCAGAGTTTCCCGAATGTTACGACGGGACACACCTAACTGTCGGGAGTGCTTTGCCGACCTCTCCGGACCATTGCCGATCCTTAGGACTCTGTTACGAACGTATACGACTACGTTCAGACAATGATAGGACATTCCAGATCATTGAGGATAGTAATCCGACTTTTTCACTTTTCGTGTCGTAGCGCTGTCTGATCTCAAACGGGAGCCATAATCGGCACTGTTTGACCCCGGCATATATTACCCACGGTTGTTAATTGACATTCAATGGGAAAATATACATGTACCTAAGAAACAAATGACATTATGCTGAGCAAGTACAACTTGTACACTTTAGACAGCCGACGTGTGACGTGTTGCCATGACAAATGGCTCTAAACTATGGCCGTCGGTAGCCTTGTCCAAGGCCGTCTCCAGGTTTTTTGCTGTACGAGAGAGTATTGCATGGGTCTAGCGCGCATGCAAACTATACTGCACACGGCATCAAAACGAGCCACTGTGCGATAACGACTTCCATAGTAAACCCGTACGGCAACACACTGGCTGCGTAGTGCGTATAACTGCGTACGGCCTGGCCTAGCTCGAAAGACAGCCTTGTCGAGTCTGTCACTTCCGGGTTTAATGTGTTTCTTTATATTTTCGGCCAGTTTTGGCCGAAAATGGGCGGGCTTTAGATATGCGGATATGCAGGGTATATGAATATTTAAAATTTGTCTTGAGCCAATCAGGAGCTTCATGAGTCGCACGTAATGACGCGAGCATGCATTATGCATGTTGGCGTCCTCCATGTTATGAGAACTGTGGCATGATCGATGGACGAAAACAACAAATATTCTCGGGTTCGTAGCATTTATTGTGCTTGTCTGTTTACGTATTTGATTACACTTCTGGGGGACAACGGTCGTAATATGACAGCTTTCCTAAATGATTTGTGTGAGCTCTTAATACTGCCTCGGATGAACAAACTTGGGATCGCACATCATAGCGTTTTTCAAACATAGCCTGGATGGTTTCCCTATTACTGTAATAAGCTTCGCTGGCTGAATGCAGAACCATCAAGGCGTTGGGTTTAGGACCGTACCGATACATGTACGTGCATGTGTGCATAGTCGTAGCGCGGCGCGTTGTGAGCCAATACGTGCAACATATTCCGTAGCTTGAAGGCGCTTTGTTCAGTTTTATCTTCAGCGGGCCGTCTATAACTTAAAAACAAGCCCAACGCCTTGATCAAGGCTAGGCCGTCGGCACTGGGACACGGTTCAGTTATTTTTTGTTCAGAGCCAATCGCCCAAGCAAGCAACAAACGGTGATGTATTCACTTCGGCAGTCTGTTGTTATATATACAAAGAACAAAAAATGTGACCATCGAAAAGCGGGTACGTACTTCATAAAGAATGGACGTGTTAGTGTTGAAAGTCGTGAGTGAGTGCGCAATTTGTGTTACGTGTTAGTGTAAGTGCAACAGATATGTTAGATCGGCGTCTCGGGAAATCGTGTTAGTGTTAAGCGGGCCTCCCACTCAGTGCGATTTTGGCCACGAATTAGGTACGATTAGCTACGATTGGGTACGATTGTGTGTAGAGTCTATAGGCAGTCTCCGATAATCGTACCAATTCGTAGGAAATTCGTGGCAAAAATTGCACAGTGGGAGGCCCGCTTTAGTGTAACAGGTCTGTTGACTCGACGTTTTGGGAAATTGGGTGGTAGTGTTCTGCACGACTTAAATTTCTACACTAACACTAACATAGAATTGTGACCTCCAGGCCTTTTTAAGAGCTTAACCACTAGGTGATTGCAATTTTCAGAATCATCACGGAGCAAAACAAAATTCTCAATTGTGGGTAGAATGTAAGATCAAACACATTTATAAGTTGTGCTGAAAACTGAACCTCAATTGACTGGGAATTACGAAAGTTTTAAAATAATCCAAATTAACACTACCCACTTCGTTCATATTTACTTTTAACAGATCTGTTACACTAACACGGTATGTTACACTAACACGGTCTGTAACAAGAACTGTTGAACTAACATGAGATGTAACACTAACACGTCCTGAACACCATATTAACATCAAGTTAACACGGTGTTTGTTCTAAGGGCACAGTTCTGATTAAGTTAACAGATGTGTTACACTAACACGTAATACAGAAATGTGACTTCGGCCTGTGTACAGTGTAGTGAATTACCCGTAATATGGTGTTAAAATCGTGTGAACAGATCTGTTAAAGAGGAAGAATCCCCCTTGACGAAAATCCACCATTTAGGCTTTTTTCGATAGTCCAAACATCCCTCTTGCCGACGTGGATTTTTATTATTTTTTAATTGTCGGTTTTAAGTGGATAAATTGCAAGCAAAAGTGCGCTTTTCGAAAATGGGATTTTCGCGATTTCTGAAACGCTCATTAGGTATTCATGATATGCGCGTGACCCCGTGACGCAATACTGAGAAAGAGAAGTCAACACGATTGTTAGCTCCATACGTTTACACGCAAAAAACTTGGAAAACCGTCTCTGAAGAATTTTGTTGGTCCAAAAAGCCAGAGATATGCCATGTAGCTGCGTAGTTGTATGTTTTACCAGACACTATGAAAAAAAAGAGCAGAAAGATTTTCTTTTCTATTACCAAGAGAGAGAAAAATGAGTCGCTCATTCTAACTTGTACCGGGCGATGTTCAAACACGTCGAAGCTTCCCCTGCAGTGAACCGTCCAATGCTGTAGACAGACCGCTGTGAATGCCGTTCGTTCCGTGACAAAACCACCCGTCGCAATGCACCAGTATTTACTTCAAAAGAGCTTCATTGTGAGCCACAATTTCACCGTTTTTTCACAAAACAGGTATATAGTAGATTGTTGTCATATTACATGACGTGTTTTTTACGTTTGTATTTTGAATTACAAGGACAAAACAGTCATGATAAACATTAACTTCGTGTATTTTCCACTCAATACTGCACGGACCGTTTTGTATGTTTCTCAGGATGACGTCAAAACCCTGTTGATAAACAAGCCAAGTGACCTCGAGCGTTTCAGAATTCGGGTGAAGAGGGTCGGAACTGCTTTACGTTTTAAGCAAAAGCCTGTCGATTTTTTGTGAAAAACAAGTTGTCATGGTGTTTTAGACTTATACACCTCCATGATAAACAGAAAAACTAAAAACATGTGGATGGGGGGATTCTAGCTGTTTAACATGGTTTTAACCTGGACATTCAGTTAGAGGTCGAGATTAATGCCGTGTTAACATACCTGTTAAGGAGAATGGACGAGAAAGTGTAGATTCGTCAAAAAGAATGGGCGAGGCGAAGTCGAGCCTTTTCTTTCCTTCACTTTCGAGGCTATTTGTACACTTTCGAGGCTAGGCCTATTCTCCGACTTAAGCCATTCCACCATCCAGAACAAAGAAACGAGCCAGAAAGCCATTCTGTCACTAATTAGTGTAGATTCGTAAGGAACAAAATAATTACGTAAACAAAAAACGTTTCCGCACCATTGTCACCCAAAATTCATTATATCCGCACCATCGTGTCAGAAAAATTATTCCAAAAACCATCTTCTCCGCACCATTGCGTCCGTTTGTGCCATTCTTTCTGCACCATTGTGTCTGTTTGCACCATTGTGTCTGCACCAATGTGTCAGCAGCATTTCGTACCCAGAAACATTGTGTCCGCAACATTGTGGCTGAATAAACCATTGTATCCTTTTGTGCCATTATGTCCGCAGCATTGCATCCCAGAAATATTGTGTCCCAGAAAGCATTGCGTCCCAGAAACATAATGGTTTCTTCAGTACCACTGTGGTGGCTGAAGAAACTATTATGTCCGCACCATTGTACACATTTGTGCCATTATGTCCGCACCATTGTATACGTTTGTACCATTATGTCCGCACCGTTGTTTCCGTTACTGCCATTATGTCCATACCATTGTGTCCATTTGTACTATTATGTCCGCACCCTTGTGTCCGTTTGTGCCATCATGCCTGCACAACTGCGTCCGACAAACCATTTGCGGACACAATGATATAAATGGATACAATTATCCTGTACATACGTTTGTATATAGCATAGCATATGAAAAGGGTTACAAATAGTGTGACAAAATGCCTTTCCAATGCAACGCTCGTTACCGGGACGGCCTAAAATGTACACTGCAAAAACTGTGGTGTTAAATTAACACCAGTGGTGTTGTCTTATATAGATACCCAGCCCTGTGTTAAGTTTTAACACCACAAGTATTATTTTTACCACCTAGGGTGTTCAAAATAATGCATTTATTCCAAGTGTGGAATTAAAACTAACACGTACAAGACGACACTACTGGTGTTAATTCAACACCACAGTTTTTGCAGTGTAACATAAGTGTCCGTCTCGGTTAGGCGCGTTATATTGGAAATGTGTACACAGAGTAAGGGCATGTTGTTGCACCATTTCTCGGCCTAGGTTATCTATTCAGAACAATTGAAACTTGTTTCTTTTATTTTGAAACCAGACAAAGGTATTTTCTGTTGCAAAAATTCCCCCTTTACCGTGGAAAGACTCATTTATAAAGAAATCGTAAAAAAGGTCATCTAAAGACAGTAGTTATTCTTAGTACAATTTTATCAATAAAAGTGATTGTGAGACACATATAAATTTTGAAAAATAAGTCAAAAACTTCCAATCCGTTATCCTGGAATTGTCTTGTCATCAATAGACCTATGCCATAATGACGTCACGCAATGTTTACCGCGGTGCATTATGGGTGAACAGTGGGGACAGAAATCTCTGCATCGCTAGTTTGCGTGCGTTGTATGCATAGCGCCTATACTAGTGTATTATGCACGTATTGTAAACTTTACTAACCGCTTCGCTGGCAAAATAACGTAAAAAACAAAGATCGTACATTTTTAAAATAGTCAACTTAGTTGTACCTGCGTGAGTTTTAAGCACACGACGGACGCCGGAACTATGGTTTTAAGGCCTCAAAAACCAGCGAAAATGGCCCTGCAATTGTGCAACTGGACGCGGAGCGCGCGGCATGCTTTCAGGGGGCCGAGCCGGGCCTGCGGGCCGCGCCGGGCGGGCGGCGCGCCGGGGAGGCCGAGGGCGAATAACTAGGACCAGTGGAAATCCAAGCACATTTCATCCAGTGGGAAGGTACATAAGATCTTGTGTGTAAGAATAATCAGAGTTGATCAAGATTCAAAATAGCTTATCATATCAAGCACGGCAAGTGCACATTTTTTGAAAAATCAATATTGTTTTATTTTTTAAATATTGTTTTTGAGTCTTGAGAGAGAGAGAGAAATTTGAGACCGCACAATTTTTACCCCGTGTCACATGTTTTGCACACTTTTTTATGAAACTATATGACAAACTAAAATTTAAAATGCTAATAAGAAATTCTGCAGACAGGTTAATGACGAGATTAACCCTTAAATTGATGATTTATTTATTTGTTTTAAATTAGGAATCCAGCACTGTGACATTGGAAGACTGTGATGACAACAATAATTGATGACAGCAATCAAAAATCAGCATCCAACACCCAAAGGGTATTGTGCAAGTGTTTTCTCCCTGTATCTAATTTAAATTAAACCCATCAAGGTTACAATTCTATTTCAGCTACAGTCTGTGTTTATTAATTTTAATTAGATGCAGTGAGAAAACACTTTCACAATACCATTTGGGTGTTGGATGATGATTCTTGATTGCAGTCATCACTTGTTGTCATCACTTGTTATCATCACAGTCTTCCAATGTCACAGTGCTAGATTCCTAAAAAAAGTGTGCAAAACGTGAAAAAGGGGTAAAAATTGTGCGGCGTTTCCCCACAAAGTCTTAATTTTTCTCTCTTAAAAGCAAAATTTAAAAAATCAATAAACCAATATTGGTTTTTCATCAAATCCCCACTTGACGCGGCTTCATATGATAAGCTATTTTAAAGAAAAACAATCCTGATCAACTTCCAATAATTCTTACCCACAAGATCTTATGTACCTTCCCACTGGATGAAATGTGCTGGGATTTTAGGGGCTTGCATTTCCACTGGTCCTAGTTGTTCGCCCTCGGCCTCCCCGGCGCGCGCGCCGCCTGCCCGGCGCGGCTCGCAGGCCCGGGCCCTGGAAGCATGCCGCTCCGTGTCTGTTGGTGGTTCCAGTTGCACAATTGCAGGGCCATTTTTCCGCCTTTTTAGGCCTTAAAACCATAGTTCCGGCGTCCGTCGTGCGCTTAAAACTCACGCAGGCACAACTAAGTTGACATGAACTATTTTAAAAATTTACGATCTTTGTTTTTGACGTGTTTTTTTTTGGCCAGCGAATAGAAGCGGTTAGTAAAGTTCACAATACGTGCATAATACACTAGTATAGGCGCTATGCATACAACGCACGCAAACTAGCGATGCAGAGATTTCTGTCCCCACTTTTCACCCATAATGCACCGCGGTAAACATTGCGTGACGTCATTACGTTTCAGGTCTATTCAAACATCGGATGAGTAGACGTTCAATCGAAAGCATCAAAAGGGTCACCGCTGATATTCCCCCGAGCACGAGGAAAGCCACCTCGTAGCTCCTAGTGGTATCGTAGACAAAACCTGCATGTGGAAATGGAGAAAATGGGAGTTGGGACAAAATGTTGAATTATATCAACCCAGAAAATAAAATTGAGCAACGCGGAGTGCAACGATGAGATTTCACTTTACTACCGTACCGGTACGTCGGTAAACACTTCGAGCTACTCCACATACACATCGTGACGTCCATGGGTTACTGCTTGGCTACCACAAAGACAACATCTGTGGTTGTTGTTGTTGTTGTTAATTTATGGCATATCCGGCAACTAAGGCCCTTTATGCCATCAACTACTAGTATACGGTTTTAGCTTAAAGGGACACACCGGCTTTGTTGGGCTATTTTGGGCTCGAAATAGACCCATACATTATTCTGAATGCCCTTCCGAAATAAACTGAACATATCTTGAAAAGAAACCACGGAATTTTGCCGTTTTTGAGCAATTTTCAAAAAACAGAGGTCACGTGACTTTTCGAAACCAGAATCTGGTTCCAAAAAGTCACATGGTCTTGCGAGTTAGTTTTGTGTCTAGCCGCATGAATGTTTTCTACTGCAGAACTGCACCAAATTCAACTCTGATTTACCCCCAATATTTATAAGATATTGACAAAGAGAGACTATTTCTTCAAGTATGAAACAAAGTTGAACATATGTCTGAAAATTCGAACATAAATGTTTGTTTCGAGAGTGCGGAGAACGGGAGCGAGCGCGTGCTACGGCAGGCTACCGTGTAGTGTAGGATATTTGCCCCGCGCAGCACGGCAAATAGCCTGAGTCCACACAGCCATACGTGTGTTGCTTCGGTGTACGTTTGTGCATGAAGACAAAACATGATGCCAACTCCCGGCAAAGGAAAACGGAAATTCCTATTCGGTCGTCCGGGCTGTCTAGTGAAATCGTGAGCAGACAATTGGAGATATCCTGAGTAGGAGAAGAGCGAATCGTTTGTGACAAAGTCGTCAGTGAGGCTCGCGCGTAGTTGGAACGGCTGGTAAAGCGTATAACCCGTATTCTGACCGTTTTGGTTAATTTTGCACTTCTTTAGTAAATTACGGGATATTTTGATAATATTTTTTTACAACGACCATCAAAAAAGTATTGTCAATGCTGCTACATCTCTAAATCATGTAAACAGTAGGCCGGTGTGAACCTTTAACTATACTTTATTATCAAATTGAGATGACGAAGAAGGAGTTGCAGTTTTAGAAGTGGGAGGATAACCCCCAGAGAATTACCCAGGGGAAAATCCACGCGGTCAAGTAGGGACTGCAAACCCAATCCACATACACGCCCCGGATTCGAACCCGGGACGTAAAAGGTAAAAGGCGAGGAAAGAACCATTACGCCAACCCGACCGCCCCACAACCATTCTGCATGATTGAACCATTATGTCCACACCATTGTGCCCGTTACTGCCATTATGTCTGTACTATTGTGCCCATTTGTACCATAATGTTTGAACCAGCCCTTTTCATTTTGCGTCCACAGCTCCGGGGTTACTTCTCTTCTCAGTTAACCCCCACATCCAACCCCACCTCCATTCCCCCATCATCAAGTACAAAGCTTTTTTTTTTGGCGCGAAAATGCTCAGTGTGAATCCATCTACACTGAGCCTTTTCGCGTGTCGCTTTCAGAAAACAAACGGTTTGGATTGAAATTGGAGCTAAACAACACACTTAAAATCACTAATACTCCCAATTTGATTTTGTGGTTTATAGTAAGTCGTTTTACTCCAAATTCCCTCAAGTTTGTTAAAGCGACGCGCGTCGAATTTACGCACCAAAATGGCTGTGTGAATTCACTGTTACTGAATATACAATGAATTGCCGTGTTCTACATTTGCATACATTGCACACATTTTGTGTTTTTATCGTCCAAATTACTTAGTTTTGGGACGAATGTTCCTTCATGCGACAGAGGAAAAAGGACAGTTCAGCCAGGTTAAAAACTGCTTTGTATCTTTGCTTAGGGCATACCTGCGAGAGCTCCTCCGGCAACTTCCCCGATCGCACCGAAAACTCCCAGGGTACACCAGGCCCGGCTGGCAATCTTGCTGTCGAGGACCTCCTCCGATAAATAAAGACCCATACCGACCATCGTCCCAATACACAGACCGTTAACCACGGCCAAACACAAAAGACAGGGATAGTTAGTTGAAACCACCGGGTCTAACATAAACGCAGCAACATTGACAGTGCCGAGGAGGATATACATCTGTACAGGTTTGAGGACTTCGAAGTGCAGTATTGGACTGTACAAAATCCAACCGACTAAACTGCCTACTCCACCCGCTGTGGAGAGGAGACTGGCCCACTGACTTTCGAACCCTCTTGCCTCTGCGTGGGGAACTAAATAGATAACCCAGGCAGCGTACAAACATGCCGTTGTAAAAGCGGAAGAACAATACACTGAAAACATTGGCGCATCTCTGAGCACGTCCAAGGACAGAACTGTGCAGATGCCTTTAACGGCCTTTTTACACCAGTACCAAAGTATGTTGTTGTCACGGTGAACGGTCTGCTGAGAGTGTTTAGTATTTATCTCGTCATTGTCACGATCATTTGAGACCAACGCCATATAGGTTGGTGGTGGTGGCTTCATCAAAGCCCCAAGAACGCAAATGTTGGCATTGAAAGCTGTAACTATCATCAAGGCCCATCGCCATCCGTACAGAGATATCAAGAAGTCCACCAGTGGAGGGTATATCATGATCCCGAAAGGCACCCCCACGCCCGCAATTGCGAAGAGAAGCGACGAATTGGGGCAATACATCAGCAGAGCAGTAAGAGGCGGTATGTAGGTCATCGAGACGCCAATCCCTGTGTAACATTAAAACATATAAAGGGTCATTTTATTCTTTAAAAGGGGGTGTGCTTTGTTTACACACACGCAAGGCAGAAATTCACCAATAGTTAAATAGATGATAACAAAAGCAAATTAACGAATTATAATTAATTTCTCGTAAGTGCTCTTTTCAAAATGGCAAAATAGAACTGATTCCAATTGTCCGATACAATTACCCCCTTCTGAGATGGTATATTTTTATATGGTAAGTTACTAAAGATAAACTTATGTAAATATGTTTGCACAAACAATTGTTTACAATGGCGAACGAAACCAGGCCCCGGACTACCGTGGTGCTATGGCTTCGCTTTCCGTGCAATATGGCCAGGAAACCAGCCTAAATAGGGCAGTGGCTTTGCACAATTTCATCAAAGCATAGACAAAGTATTTCATTGTGACGTGTGACCAATAGTCTATACAACGAGAACTCTCAACATGTAATTGTTTTTATTTACAAAAACTCTGGAATTTAGGTGTGCGCCTAATCATCGTTTCTTTTTTACGACGTCGCTTAGTATGGCAAACAGCGTGCGGTTGAATCTTTCAATCATGCTGTCCAAATGAGGATCGTATCAAGTGAAACTTGTCTTCTGCACACACACCAATTGACATACTCAAGAACACTGCTTCCTCAAACCCGCGCTAACGATCTGTGTAGATTGCAGATGGTGCCTTTATTAATGATAACATGCCCCAAACCCCTATATTGTGCCACAGTCCTATCTGAGGTTAGGATTGTTTAAACCAGCTTTGATAATTAGTTTGCACAACTTGTATCCGTATTTTCTTATTGGAAACAACATTAGACCTGCCTTTATATGAATGCTTCGAGCTTTTAAAGATCACCTACACCAAAATAACACACTGAATACACAAAGCACACCGTGTAATCCATGTACATCTAGCAGTCCAGCTCGATTAAAATGCAACTGAACGCCTCAAAAGGGGCCATAAAAACAAAGTGTCAAAAAAAACGTCTTACTTTGATCCTCAGTAACTTTGTCATTTTATGTAAACAAGGCCTGACAAATTGTATTGAGAGACTTGCATCAGCTTTGTCCGATAGGATGAG
Organism: Henricia sp. BOLD:AAB3569; assembly: GCA_037783545.1. NCBI lineage: Eukaryota > Metazoa > Echinodermata > Asteroidea > Spinulosida > Echinasteridae > Henricia > Henricia sp. BOLD:AAB3569. Next base: position 286,590 of record JBBELK010000572.1, read on the forward strand.
ATTTAAAAGCCATACAAAACAAATTCAGAAATGAATGAAATGCCACTTCCGTCTCGACGTCCTCGGCCTCCAATGTGGATACATCGTTGGAGATGGTGGCATAAACCGCGTGCTGCAGCCGAAAGCTTCTACAAAATGATGGGTCACCCCAAGGTCATTTCATACCTCTTTGATCGTTTTGCGCAACTCATCAAGAGATAACAAGGGACCTGTGACATAGGCAATTCCCTTGACATTGGAGGAAACATATAGTTGTTATATTCTACATACCCCAAATACTCATGACGGCTGCAAACAAGATGGTGTTTTCTGCAAAGGCAGCTGCTAGAAATGACAGGAACATGATGACTCCTCCCGCGATGACGAGCCATCTCGGTCCGTACCTCATGGTCGTTAGGTTTACAAAAGGGGCTGTGCATTGAAAACAGATATCATTTGCAGATGAAACCTGTCTACGAAATCCAGGAACAGCACTACTAAAGAATAATGTCGATAAACTGCCTTGAACAAGAACAATAACATCCGGGAATGTTTGGGTGTCACCGGTGTACATGCGCGCGCCAATAGACGCACATGAACACGCGTAAAGAATACTCACCAGCTTATTTTCATTCGAAAATGAAGCACGCCCACGTTGCGATACGTTCAAATTATTGAGCATGTATAGTCAGCTTGTAAAAACGAAAGTTTTTTTACACTGCAAAAAATGCGGTGTTAAATTTCTAACACCAAGGTTTTTTAGTTCTTTGGGTGTTACATTTGTGTCAAACGAACACCGGTGTAATAGATTAACAGCAGAAAAAGTGGTGTAGAATTTGCATGGTGTTAAACTTGATAAACTGCGCATGATCACAATGCATGACGCTTAGTACTCTAATCCCATTGGTTGATCTAGAGAAAATTATGGGATGTCGGTCACGTGTTTACTGCCAAAAATAAAGTTTTGGTGTTATAAATTAATGCTAAGAGAGCATGCGCGGAAATCCAGCTATTTGATTGGCTACAGGCGTTTCTGATTATTTTACCACGTTTGAGCATACAAACCCGTAATCACCACGTTGTACTTATGGCTAGACTATCTGAATCTTTTTCATTATTTCTTAGGGGGTTGTGTATAACAAAATAGATTATCGCTGATTCCCTTGTGATGTAAACGTTGCTCATTTGAGTGGCCAGTACGTCTCTGGGAATGGCGGTGGATAATTTTGGAACACGATTGGATCCGTGTCTGTGGCTCAGATAGTAATCAGATAGTAGGCTCAGATATATCAGAGGCGAGATGTTACTCATGAATTCTTTATGAAATACATCTCAATCGGCTCTTTTCAGGGACCATTTGGGGGTACGATTGTATTATGAAAAAGTGAGATGTCGGAAAAACAGTCAATCGGGAAGTGATCACTATCGCAGTTATCTTTCCATACATGCCAGGTATATTTAGCAGCAATGCTTTTAGATGCAAAAGTAAGATCGATACAAGAAAGTTTGCCAGTTCTAGAATCGATTCGTGTCCAAGTGCGAACTGACCATGATCCCCATAGGCGTCTTATGTAGGAACCGGACCAGCTCTCTGCAACAAAATAATTCCAAGCCTGCCAGCAAGTACACACAGTAAGAATAACAATGTATTCAAAGAATGCCCATGCAGCCACCACAAGTTAACAATTGCTCCTAATGAATTATATCATGGGACAACAATGACATGTGGCAGGCTGGAATGCAAAAGGTGTGTGGAAAATATGAGAAAACTATTTAAACAATTGATATTTAAAGTGACCAACTACATAAAACACCTCAACAAAAATAAGTCCCCCCCCCCCCCCCGGGCGGTCGGGTTGGCGTACGGGTTCTTTCCTCGCCTTTCACCTCTGGGGTCCCGGGTTCGAATCCGGGGCGTGTATGTGGATTGGGTTTGCAGTCCCTACTTGACCGCGTGGGTTTTCCCCTGGGGCATTTCTCTGGGGGTTTTCCTCCCACTTCTAACTGCAACTCCTTCTTCGTCATCTCAATTAAGTTGATAATATATAGTATAGTTAAAGCTAAAACCGTATAGTTGATGGCATCAAGGGCCTTAGTTGCCGAAGATGCTATAAAATATACAACAACAACAACATAAGTTCCCCCCTAAGTAATTGCTTATATCTCCCAAAGTAAATTTCGGAATTACACGAAACTTGGTGTAAATGATTAGTGCAATGCATGGAACGTGCATTTCAAATGATGGGTCCATACCTTGTGTCATGCATAAATGAACAGCATTTAAAGGTGAAATTGACACTTTTCAAAAATTGCAAAATGCAGTCAACAATTCCCTAATTCTTTTCACACATGACAAGTACAGTTTTGGTCCTCAGTATCTCGTGGTGTTCGTGCACCGTGACTGCACTAATGCTACGTTTACACCATGTCCCCGGCAGTCCCGGCGCCCCGGTTTGGCCAAAACGTGGCGTGCCGTGGAACTTTTATTGTCTTTGTATTACTTTGGCCCTAGTTGAGCCGGTGTGTTGCGTTCTACCACGGTGCGTTACGTCCCGGTACGGAAAGCGTGACGCGCCTGCCGGTTCCGGGACGCGAGGCGGACGGCGCGCCCCGGAACCGGGACGGCGCGCTACGTTTCAAGCGCCGTTCCACTACGGATGGGTCCACGTCCCAGGCCGGCCTGCTAAGTTCTGACGCGGTGCCTCACGTCCGTCCCGTTCGTGTCACGTTTGTTGTCCCGGCCCAATACGTTCCCAACGGTGTGCGAGGGTCTGCTGCGGCGCCCTGCGACTGAACGTGGCAGCTGTCACGTTTCAGGCCCCGGTGGTCTCCCGGTTAGCCCCGGTGGGTATAAATAGTGCGCTCCACACCTTCATTTTCACTTCGTCCTGGAGCGTGACGCAGTGAGGCGTAACTGGCCCTGAGCAACAACCGTCACACACCTTGGCGCACCGCAGCTCACCGGGCCGCATTCACACCATGCTGTGGCCACTACCGTGACGGGCCCTGGCAGACCGTGGGGTGCCGGGCTTCCAAACATGGCGGAGCGTGAGGCGATCAGAGGTCCTCGGCACCCCACGGTGCCACACCCCGGCGACTCAAGGCACACAGCGGTCCGTCACGCCCTGTGACGGAAGCCCCGTCCCACTGCGGCCCAGGACGATTCTCATTAGTGCCGGGACTGCCGGGACAAAATTTTTGACAGAGCTGCTCACTGGCTGGTCACCGGCCGGTGGCAAGGGTGAGCTACGGTCATTCACGTTTCGCCACCCCGGTCCCCTACGCTCCCCGACGTCCATCCCGGTGCCTCCACGGTGATCCTCTACCGGGGCGCCGGGACTGCCGGGGACATGGTGTAAACGTAGCATAAGCAGTTTAACTTAAGAAAATGCCACGCATGTCCATTCAAGACAGGGACATATGCCTGCTAGAGACCCTTATGCTACGTTTACACCATGTCCCCGGCAGTCCCGGCGCCCCGGTAGAGGAGCACCGGGGAGGCACCGGGATGGACGTCGGGGAGCGTAGGGGACCGGGGTGGCGAAACGTGAATGACCGTAGCTCACCCTTGCCACCGGCCGGTGAGCAGCTCTGTCAAAAAATTTGCCCCGGCAGTCCCGGCACTAATGAGAATCGTCCTGGGCCGCAGTGGGACGGGGCTTCCGTCACAGTGCGTGACGGACCGCAGTGTGCCTTGACTCACCGGGGTGTGGCACCTTGGGGTGCCGGGGAACTCTGATCGCGGCCGGTGCCTCGCGCTCCGCCACGTTTGGAAGCCCGGCACCCCACGGTCTGCCAGGGTCCGACACGGTAGCGGCCACAGCATGGTGTGAATGCGGCCTGGTCAACTGCAGTGTGCCAAGGTGTGTAACGGTTGTTGCTCACGGCCAGTTACGCCTCACTGCGTCGCGCTCCAGGACGAAGTGAAAATGAAGGTGTGGAGCGCACTATTTATACCCACCGGGAGACCACCGGGTGACCACCGGGCGTGAAACGTGACAGCTGCCACGTTCAGTCGCAGGGCGCCGCAGCAGACCCTCGCACACCGTCGGGAACGTATTGGGCCGGGACAACAAACGTGACACGAACGGGACGGACGTGAGGCACCGCATCAGAACTTAGCAGGCCGGCCTAGGACGTGGACCCATCCGTAGTGGAACGGCGCTTGAAACGTAGCGCGCCGTCCGCCTCGCGGCCCGGAACCGGCACGGCTCGCCACGCTTTCCGTACCGGGACGTAACGCACCGTGGTAGAACGCAACACACCGGCCCAACTAGGGCCGAGTCGAGCCAAAGTAATAAAAAGACGACAAAAGTTCCACGGCACGCTACGTTTTGGCCAAACCGGGGCGCCGGGACTGCCGGGGACATGGTGTAAACGTAGCATTACTTTGGCTCGACTCGGCCCTAGTTGGGACGGTGCATTACGTCCCGGTACGGAAAGCGTGGCGCGCCGTGCCGGTTTCGGGCCGCGAGGCGGACGGCGCGCCCCGGAACCGGGACGGCGCGCTACGTTTCAAGCGCCGTTCCACTACGGATGGGTCCACGTCCCAGGCCGGCCTGCTAAGTTCTGATGCGGTGCCTCACGTCCGTCCCGTTCGTGTCACGTTTGTTGTCCCGGCCCAATACGTTCCCGGCGGTGTGCGAGGGTCTGCTGCGGCGCGCCCTTCGACTGAACGTGGCAGCTGTCACGTTTCACGCCCCGGTGGTCACCCGGTGGTCTCCCGGTGAGCCCCGATGGGTATAAATAGTGCGCTCCACACCTTCATTTTCACTTCGTCCTGGAGCGCTGCCGCAGCAACATCATCCTCATCGTGATCATCGTTGTCATCTTCATATTCGGTGCCACACCCCGGTGAGTCAAGGCACACTGCGGTCCGTCACGCCCTGTGACGGAAGCCCCGCCCTACTGCGGCCCAGGACGATTCTCATTAGTGCCGGGTCTGCCGGGCCAAATTTTTTGACAGAGCTGCTCACTGGCCGGTCACCGGCCGGTGGCAAGGGTGAGCTACGGTCATTCACGTTTCGCCACCCCGGTCCCCTACGCTCCCCGACGTCCATCCCGGTGCCTCCACGGTGCTCCTCTACCGGGGCGCCGGGACTGCCGGGGACATGGTGTAAACGTAGCATTACACCTTGTAAAACAAGTAGCCCATATGATGGAAGTCAGTCTATATGCAATAAGAAAATTGCGTTCAAAATTCGAATCGATTGGAGCTGCCGCAGACTTGCCAAGAACTGGTCGACCAAACGTTACTACCCCTGCAGACGATCACTTTATGACAATGCATGTCCACACAGAGCAAGATGGTAAATGAGCTTTTAGAATTTCAAGAAATTGACTGGATGATATGGCCAGCAAACTCACCAGATCTCGATCCCATAGAACATTTGTGGGATAAACTGAAGCGGACATTTGATCGGAGAACTGATGATGAAACAGCAGGACTTGCCCCAGATGCTGCAGGAGTGGATTACCCTTCCGCAGCGAAGGATCACCCGTCTCATCAAGACAATATATATGCGTGATCGATGTCAGCAGGTGTTACAAAATCACGGTGGTTACATAAGATACTGAGGACCAAAACTGTACTTGTTATGTGTGAAAAGAAATAGGGAATCATTTGTTGACTGCATTTTGCAATTTTTGAAAAGTGTCCATTTCACCTTTAAATGCTGCTCATTCATGCATAACTTTAGGTTGGGACCCGCCACTTGGACACGTTCCATGCAGTTCACTTATCATTCACACCAAGTTTTGTGTATTTCCGAAATTTACTTTGGGAGATATAAGCAATTACTTAGGGGGGAACTTACTTTTGTTGAGGTGTTTATATTAGGTCCGGTCACACCAAAGAGTTATATATAGAAAACTACAGTGCGCACTCCCAATACATCCCCGCGTGTTTTTGTTTACACCACAGCGAGGGGTACACCCCAATTTTTAAACCCGAATAGAGTCTAGTAGGTTTCCAATTACTGATACTTCTCAAATGACAACCTTGGAAATAACCAGAACTCTTACTCTCACTATTAGAGAAACAGAAGAAACCAAGAAATTTCAAAAAACCCCAAACAACACTGAGATTCGAACCAGGGACCCTATGATTGCAAGTCGAGTTCTCTTCTAACCAGACCACGAAGCTAACCCGACCAATCCTAAATCCTAAACCTGAACCCTAACCTATTATATAGTCTCCTCTCAAGACGCTAAAAAGGTACAAAACCCCTAATTTTCCCCTCGCAGTGGTGTAAAAAAAATTACGCGTCCCGATATGGACGCCGTCATTTTGACTTAAGGCTATGGAGTGCTCGGTGGGCAAAAGGGTTTTGCGGACTTTTCCCAATTTGCACTCATAGCGTTAAGCAAACATGGCGCCGCCCACATTGGCACGGTCCACAAACGTGACTTGAATAGCCAATGCACACTCTAGTTTTATATATATAACTCTATGGGTCACACCTTGTTTTTCATATGTCCAACGTTCAGTCTTACCCACAAAAAAGCACATGTCGTGCGATACAGCTAAAATAGTTCCCAACGTAGCCATGGAGCAGTCCAACGATTCGCGAATGGGCAGAATGAAGACGCCGAAGCTCTTGAAGGTTCCCATTTCAATCACAGCGGAGAGGAACGCTATGGCTGTCAGACGCCATCCAAACCTAGAAGCGTGCTTTGAGTTACACGGGGAAGAGGCATATGAATATTTTTTTACGAATTGATAAAACATACAGAAACAACTCTACATAACTAAAGAGTAATGTTGATAAACTTTCTTGTACAAATTTCAGCCACGTAGATGCAGTAATACTTCAGAAAATCTGAAAAATCCATGCATGGTTAGAGACTTAGAAATCCGTGACGTCATCGCGCGCGCACAGGGTACACTCAAAGTTGTCAGATTCACAGCGGATTCTGGCCGTCCTTGAAGTTACGCATCATGACAAATGCTCTCTAAAACATCTGAACATTATGTAAATCAAACTATTTTAATAGAGTTGAAAGGAAAGTGTATTTTCTGCCAATATAAATCTATTTAAAATATTTTTTTAATTAAAAAGAGTCGAAGCAAGGTGTTTATTTTATGGTGAAATTATTGTTGATGTTTGTGCCACATTTCACTGTAATAACCACATTCTACGGGTATTGTTCTTGACCCACAAAAATGATTAACGGCTATCTTGGCGAATATCGTTGTCTTTATGAATGAATTGTCTTCATTCCAGTTGTAAATATTTTAAACCATGCGTGTGATTTTAAACCCACGTGTGATGCAGGTATACTCTTCCTGAGCGCTTCTGCACAAGCCTAGGACTGGTAAATCTTTAACATTTTCTTTGTTTTGTTTTTAAATCTAAAATGGGGAAACTCACGCGGTCAAGTAGGGACTGCAACCACAATCCACATACACGCCCCGGAATCGAACCCCGGACGCCAGAGGTGAAAAGCGAATCCATGTTGTCTAGGACGTATCCTATACATAAACACACTCCGAAAAAGCTTACTATAATACCTGCACTTCTTGTGCACAACTAATAATATGGACCAGTAAATTATTTATAGGTAAAATCATGGTTTCTCGTCAGAATCTCAGTTTTTTGTGTTTGATAAGCTGTAATAAAAGTAAAAGGAAAGAATTTGGTAGTTGATCATGGCCTCAGACTTTGTGTATACAAACTCCTAAATTTGGGTTTTCCCATCAAATCTGCACTTATCGATGCTTGATGAGTCAACTTCTCAACTCTTACCAAGTAAAATATTACCTAACTGGAAATTAATGTCGCTGCCAACTTGTAAGGTTTACATACAATTTTTAGGGATTGGTCGAGAATTAAGAAACAATCAGCTGTTAAAAGCAAATGCGCCACAAAACCTTTAGTGGGTGGCCAATGTACTTCCGTCGGCATGAAATGTTAATTTTTGGCAACTGCTTGGACTATCTTCTATAGGATGTTTTAACCTACCAAAACATGTTGCTGCCATTATTTTCTGACTAGTTTCTAACAGGTTAATCTTATTTTCTATACCATAAATCTCCTGTATAAGGCACACCATTGTTCATGTATAAGGCGCACCCACAACTGCTGACAGTCCGTTTTGATTGGGTAGATAAATATAAAGTTACATTGAAAATATAATTTTTCCTAATGGGTCATTCCATGTCAATTCAACGAGCTTTTAGACCTGACCCTCACAGATTGAAATCAAATTCGGTGTGCTGATTGGACTCCTTGAGAAACCCCGAGAACTAAAATATTATATCATTTGGTCAATTAATTTTTGAGATACGGGTCAACGAACTTTGACTAATTAGCATGACCTGCTATGTTTGGACAGTTATATCTCTAAAAGTAATGGACCTAGAGGGATAAACTTTACGTCATTTAAAGCTCTTGAAATGGCCTTCATTTTATTTTTAAAAAAAACATCAAAATTGTATCTCGTACCACAAACAAGTTATGCGTATTTGTCAAAATGCGTAATTTGTTTTTATTTGTTAGCTTAAGATGTAAGGAACCTTTTCAGAAAGATTTGGGATGGGCACTCTTACAGTTTTTGAGTTATAATAATCAATAACATGTAAATAATATGTAAGTAACAAGTACATGCTATTTACATGGTATTTACATGTTATTTACATGTTAGACAATGTTATTATTATTATTTATTATTATTTATAATTATTTCTTTCTGGTATTCATACCAAGGATTCCTCAATAGTGCTCATTGCACTGTCACTCGTAAGCGTGAGGAAACCCATGAAGAATTAGAATTATAAATAGCCAGAGACATTGGGGAATCCCCTTGCTCTTCACAATATAATACTCTGGGATCTTTAGAGTGCGTTACCATTACCTAACACACTGGACCAACGGCTTTACATCCCTTCCGAAGGATGGAGCAAGTGTGGTTGAGTGCCTTGCCCAAGGGCACAGGTACCGCAGCCAGATTCGAACCCGGATTCGAACCCGCATGTTAAAATTATCATAACTCAAAAACTGTAAGAGTGCCCATCCCAAATCTTTCTGGAAATGTTCCTTACATCTTAAAGGCTGCAGTATACATCATTGATAATCTCGAAAATCAGAAATGTTCACATATTTACGCCTAACTTACACAATATTAACATGATGACCGTAGGAAACTTCCCCTAAAATGGTTTAGTCTGAAGTGCTATAGTCTTTGAGAAATGAATAAAACAATTATTTTTCGTCTCGTGAGACGAAAATTAAATTCGCCCCAAAACCATTTTGCCCAAGTGCCATTTCGCCCCAAACCTAGTCCGGGAGCCCAGCAGGATTTCATCATAATTTTGAGTGCAAAAGGTTTGAAGTGTGGGATTGGTAGAAGTAGCTGGGACATCTCCCAAACGGGCTTTCTTAAGTGTCCCGGGTGGTGCGTTGGGAGGGGGCAGCCCCCTAAAGTCACCCAAAAATTCGGTTTCATCATAATTGAGAGTGCAAACCCAATTTTAGCACGGATCGTAAGGCCAACCTACACTGATTGAGAATTCGTTACTTAAGAAAGATAGATTTGGTGCGTTAGCCACTTAAGAAAGCGGTTAATTAGCGCTAATTAGACGTTTAATCATAATTCTGAGTGCAAAGACAAAACGTATGTCTATGTGCACCCTACACACGGCTGAACACAAAAATGCCACTTAAGAAAATGTCTGGTGGTGCGAACCCTACTTAAGAAAGGGTCAAAGGTTAATTAGGTCAAAGGTCACCAATATTCAAAATACGAAGAGCAAGTTTCTGGCGTGTTTGGATTGAAAGTTTATGACAAATCAATCACTGATTAACCATTTAAGAACAAGATATGTGGTGCTAAGTCTAATTAAGAAGGCCTTCAATTAGCACTAATTACACCTTTAATCATAATTACGAGTGCATCAATAAAACAAGTGCCAATGTGTTCCTATAACCATACAAAAGCAAAACCACCCGCTTAAGAAAATGTTCGGTGGTGCGAACCCTGCTTAAGAACGTCTGGAAATCCTAAAGCTCAGGGTCACGTGTAACAGTAAGCCCCGCCCCCTGCGTCTTCCCATTCCCGCCCTGCGCACTGCATCCCGGGTGCCCTGCACTGCCGACCCCCACCTCCCGGACCGCATGACCCAGGCGCCATGGCCCCCGGTTCCCTCTCCCGGTCCTGATGCCCACACCAATCGCCCCACCCCCTTCTCCCCCAGCCGGTCATGATACCTGCAAGTTGCGGATATGTGCTGTTGTCAAACACGATTGCGCTCCCTCCCCCTTTCCCGCTGAGCTACATCAGACCGATCACCCAACCCGACGATCTGGGCTTGTCAGGAGTTGAAGTTCCACTTTCATGAAAATCCACAGCATTATCACGTGTATTAAGTGCGTAGGGATAACTTATTTAGCCAATTTATTAGTATCAATTAGAGTAATGCCCACAAGTTCAACACTTGATTCACAAACAAGCTAATGAACAGAATTCCACAAATTAAGAAGAAATATTCCCAGTGGCGGATCCAGCCTCATTAAAATACAGGAATACGATGGATTTCAGGGGGTTATTTCCGTCCGTTTTGTGTTTAGGAACTATCGGTAATAATAGCCACCTTTGGTAATGGAGTGCGATTTTTTATGTTTGTGTTGATTTTGGTTAACCTATCCGGACCGGAACCAAGTCAGACCACATACTGCGAGCTTCCAGCCTAGCCCTCCGACGACTCCAGATCTCTAGCACCCGGTCACACCGAGCTGCTCTAATAAAAAGAGATGCGGTCCTCCCCAAGGACTCTTCCAGGATCCAAGCCCTCACCAAGTCATATAGTAACCACGCCTAGGACCACCCGCCGGCCGTAAACAGATCAGGAAATTCCACAAAATCACTCATACCCGCGCGCCCTCCGCCTTGAGCCGGACAATAGGACTGATCTATATCCTAACGTCCGTATTAGCCTTGATTAGCCAAACCGTGGTCAACCTCAGCCTGCAGCGACCGCTCTCACGCACAGAAACCAAAGTTCTGTCCCTCGGCATGAACTTTGCCATCCCGCTTAAGACAATCCTGGTCGAGGACATAATTCAGTCAACAGAACTGGCCTTACAACACTTCAGCAAGACGACTGTATATAGATGATGATGATAATGGCATCTTATATAGACTAAGATTACTGCCATCTTGTCCACCCCCACCTAGTATACCACTCTCTCTGGAAGGACCCCACACCAGCCACAGAACGCAATATGTCCAGGCAATTGCTGACTCTCCACCAGCCATGAAAAGATGGCAGTAATCGTAGTCTGCTTTGTCCATGTCTACGGGAAGGATGGGTATATATGGATCGGTCTTGGCGTAGGGCTTGGAGTGCTGACAGTTCTTGCATTGAGTAGTTAGGTCTGGTTTGCTTGGCTTGCTTGAGTACTTGGTTAATTTGGAGTCGGACATAATGTGTAAAGCGCCATGAGTATCTTGCAGGATAGATATGTGCGCTATATGTTGTTGTTGTTGTCCGTCCTTCGAAATCGAAGATGACCATGGCATCAGTTGGATGGTGAGCTGTTGCGATGAGTCCGGAGATGGCTGGTGAGGCCAATCCGGGCAAGGAAACCTCTCCCACAGGTGGGGCAGAAGTGGGTAGGCGCTGTGCTTTTGGAGCCGGTGACTCTGGCTTTGCGCATCTGGCGTTTCTGCTCGGCATGCTGGGAACGGCGCTCCTCCGCTCTCTGGGCTCCTGTTGTGATAGCACTGCGCAGCCCCGTCCTCATACTATGAAGGCGAGCAGAGCGATCCTAAAGAGTGCTGCTCGGTCACACAGAAGGCTGCCGGACTCCACTGCTGCCTCGGTCCAGTGAAGAACGACCACATGTCCTGAGCCGCCTGTGTGCAGGTTCGCGACTACAGCTCCCAGTGTATCCACACCTACTGCTTCGCCGTTTCCCCATCGCCACAGGATTTGAAGATTGACTGATGGTGATGTCAAGACATGCGCGTGACTTGGATTAAAGTGAGGGAGACTTGCGCTGCATCGGCCTCACTCTCTCGTCCTGATACGCCGGGTCCAGTGGCAAGACAAAGTCGAGACGGCTGGGGGCGGACCGGGATGCAGGAGTTGCCGGAAGGTGACAAGTATGCCATACAACCGCCTTGGGGGCTCCACTTCCGATTTGCTGTCGGGGTTTACTCCCTTAGCCAATGACTTTCCCAAGACATCCACAAGGCAGTGGAGCTATTTGACCCATAGCTGGGGCGGTGGTTGACATGGTACCAGGACGTATCCACACGTCGGTGGGCCTGCACACCATGTCTCTGGGGCCCACTGCTGCTCCGAGATCCCCTACAGATTCAGCCTGAGGCCGCAAGGTCCCCAGTTACCGTGTGTTGCCACGAGGAGGCACTGCAGGAGTCTTGGTCACGGTGGTGGAGAGGCTATGTACTGGCAGGGGAGACTTACACGCTCGGCTCCCTGCACTAGACACTTCACATCACCCTGTGGCAAGGCCACTAACACATAATATGCCATTATCATCATCATCTACGGTCGTCTTGCTGAGGTGTTGTAAGGCCAGTTCTGTTGACTGAATGATGTCCTCGACAGGTGTCGCGTGCTCGATCCACCGGCGTGTAAATCCTTCCGGATGACGCAATAGGAATTTCCAGCACGTAGCGGTAAATGTATTTCATTCCGTGCGTGCTCACACTTCCGGATACTCAATACGAACGGCATGTATAGCGCTGTACAAAAACAAAACATGTTCACGTATGTACGTCTGCATAGGCTGTGTGGGCATTACTACCCTTTCGTGTACATGCGTGCAACCTTTTTTCACCCGTACCCTTTTTCACACGTACCTAGCCTATACCGTAGTCAGTGAGTATAAGTTTCGCGCTGAAAAGATTGAGATGCGCCACGTGCAAATATGTATGTGTGTACATACGTGCATGCTACCGTACGTAGTGTACACTATACACACTGGGCCGGAAGATTCATCACAGCACGAAGCGGTGCACTTTTGTTATGCAGTGCGCATGACGTTGCATTACGTAGATGACCAAATTTGGTCATCCCGGAAAAATTTACATGGCGGTTAAATTTACACGCGACACCGGGATGGCAAAGTTCATGCCGAGGGACAGAACTTTGGTTTCTGTGCGTGAGAGCGGTAGCTGCAGGCTGAGGTTGACCACGGTTTGGCTAATCAAGGCTGGCTGGGACCTGAAGGGCTTGGTATTGTACAGACGTTAGGATATAGATCAGTTCTATTGTCCGGCTTAGGGCGGACTCGGGCGCGTGGGTACGAGTCATTTTGTGAAATGTCCTAATCTGTTTATACGGCCGGCGGTTGGTCCAAGGCGTGGTTACTAAATGACTTGGTGAGGGCTTGGATCCTGGAAAAGTGGCGGATAGTGTCAGAAGCATGGGCTACCTCTCTCTTTGTTTTTTAGGGCAGCTCGGTGTGACCGGGTGCTAGAGATCTGGAGTCGTCGGAGGGTTAGGTTGGAAGCTCGCAGTATGTGGTCTGACTTGTGGTTCCGGTCCGGATAGGTTAACCAAAATCAACACAAACATAAACATTCGCACTCCATTACCAAAGGTGGCTAATATTACCGATCTTTAACCAGTTCCTAAACACAAAACGGACGGAAATAACCCCCTGAAATCCATCGTATTCCTGTATTTTAATGAGGCTAGATCCGTCACTGGGAATAATTCTTCCTAATTTGTGAAATTTGGTTCATTAGCTTGTTTGTGAATCAAGTGTTGAACTTGTTGGCGCGCATTACTATAATTGATACCAATAAATTGGCTAAATAAGATGTCTTACGCACTTGATACACGTGTTATGCTGTTCTTAGGTTACAAATTATTTATCAGCAAATCGAAAACAGTTAGTGGCGCGTAGGCTGGTTTGGTCGGGGTGGGGGGATTTTCATGAAAGCGGAACTCCTGACAAGCCCACTCAGATCGTCGGGGTTGGGTGATCGGTCTGATGTAGCTCAGCGGGGAAGGGGGGGGGGGGGGGGGGGCGCATGGTGCCCTCCTTGTATACATCGTAACCACCTCGACATTATTCTTCAATTTGGCATATGTATTAGGCAATCGTGTTTGACAACAGCACATATCCGTAACTTGCAGGTATCATGACCGGCTGGGGGAGGGGTTGGGGAGGGGGGGGGGATTGGTGTGGGGATCAGGACCGGGAGAGGGAACCGGGGACCATGGCGCCTGGGTCATGCGGTCCAGGAGGTGGGGGTCGGCAGTGCAGGGCGCCCGGGATGCAGTGCGCCTGGGTGCAGGGCGGGAATAGGAAGACGCAGGGGGCGGGGCTTACTGTTACACGTGACCCTGACCTTCAGGATTTCCAGGCGTTCTTAAGCAGGGTTCGCACCACCAAACATTTTCTTAAGCGGGTGATTTTGCTTTTGTATGGTTATAGGAACACATTGGCACTTGTTTTATTGATGCACTCGTAATTATGATTAAAGGTGTAATTAGTGCTAATTGAAGGCCTTCTTAATTAGACTTAGCACCACATATCTTGTTCTTAAATGGTTAATCAGTGATTGATTTGTCATAAACTTTTAATCAAAACACGCTAGAAACTTGCTCTTCGTATTTTGAATATTGGTGACCTTTGACCTAATTAACCTTTGACCCTTTCTTAAGTAGGGTTCGCACCACCATAACTTTTCTTAAGTGGCATTTTTGTGTTCAGCCGTGTGTAGGGTGCACATAGACATACGTTTTGTCTTTGCACTCAGAATTATGATTAAACGTCTAATTAGCGCTAATTAACCGCTTTCTTAAGTGGCTAACGCACCAAATCTATCTTTCTTAAGTAACGAATTCTCAATCAGTGTAGGTTGGCCTGACGATCCGTGCTAAAATTGGGTTTGCACTCTCAATTATGATGAAACCGAATTTTTGGGTGACTTTAGGGGGCTGCCCCCTCCCAACGCACCACCCGGGACACTTAAGAAAGCCCGTTTGGGAGATGTCCCAGCTACTTCTACCAATCCCACACTTCAAACCTTTTGCACTCAAAATTATGATGAAATCCTGCTGGGCTCCCGGACTATACTTCGCCCGAGTGCCATTTCGCCCCAAATTACTTCGTCCAAACACTACATCGCCCAAATGCCACTTCGCCCCAAAAACACTTTTTGTTCAGGTTGGTTTTAATCATGCATATCTTCAATCACACAGAGGGATAAAACCATTTGTAACAGTTTACCAATCATCTATATAATAAAGTAAGACTTCTGTCACGTGACCCTGACGAATTCGTACCCTGTGCCGGCGCCGCCGCGTGTGCGACCCCGCGGTTGTCCCGTGCTTTTCTGTGCCGCGGCCGATCTTGATTTGGGAGCGGGGTTGCGAGTAAGAGTTCTGTCACGTGACGCGCCCATGGGCGCCGCCATCTTTGCTCTCGAAAGTAAGACTTCTGTCACGTGACCCTGACGAATTCCTACCCTGTGCCGGCGCCGCCGCGTGTGCGACCCCGCGGTTGTCCCGTGCTTTTCTGTGCCGCGGCCGATCTTGATTTGGGAGCTTTGATTTTCACCCCAAAATTTACAGCTGCGACTGATTGTCCACACCGGTAGATTTCGGCTTATGTTTGGTGTCGATATTGTACGTGAGGTAGTATTTTGGTGGCTTTTCGGTTGTCCAATCGACGACGTTGTTACAACGCAACATACCCTTCCAAGCCGTGTCAGGCATGATGTGAATAGTAACCTTGAGGGCTTTCGGGCTCACATAACTAGACACGATTTGAGGTTAAAGGGCATATGTCGTTTCATTGGACGTATCTCTTCACGTGGTTGAACCCACATGTTGCGGGGTCATAAATAAGCATCTGTCAAGCCCTGGCCTCGGGGAAACTGTACAGCGAATCGGGAGCGAAGAAAATGATCATTTACATATACACAAACATTACAAATGCTTTGTACCGTTGGACTGATTGTGATTTTGTCATTATTCAAGTTTTTGTAATCATAATGATATTTATGGTGTTCATTATGGTTGTTTAATTTGTATACTGGTACAAAACAAGTCCCTGAGTTTGTTTATTTTTCGGCAGGTGGCAAAAAATTCTGTTCATTTTGATTCAGCGTTTGAATACAGACCATAAACGCTATGTTGTACTTCTCTGACTAGACCACCTTTGTCGAGTCTGAAACAATAACTTCCACAGGACTACATTGCACAATGGTAGTCTGGAGGGGTATTCGGTCAAGTTTTCTGCTGCTCAAAACCGAGTGGTTCAGTCGAGACTGGTCGCCTGGTGCATGCTCTTAACGGAGTAGTCCAGTTGAGGCCGGTTTCCTGCGCTGCTCGCTCTTGAGTGGTTCAGTTGAGGCTAACTCCAGGACTTATGCAAATACAAGTATATCATGCAACTGGTCTATTGCATGATGTATATATGTTTAAGGAGAGTGACCATGCACATCACATTTTGTCCCACCCCTTTTCCTATGGGTTTTGAGATTTTTTCACAATATCAATTCATTACCATTCTAAAATCTCGAGTTCTCAATTCGTATCACAGCCTTTTGCGTGTTTGACTTGAATTATATAATAAGGGTATACTGCCGTAGTGCCTGGACTAAATGTTGTTTAAAATATAATGCTATTGGGTGGCTTGCACGCAGCAGGTAATAAGTGCAAAATCAAAACCGATAAAAGAGAATGACATAAAGCAACTGTACTGTTAGTTGATGGGCATGCACTCGCGTGCATCACGTAGCAACAACAACATTTGAAGGCAACAGTCATGGTGCAAAGATTACGTGAACATTAAATTATTTCAGCACTTGGTCAATGTTGTTTTTCTGTTCATGTCTCATTTCAAAGTGAATACTTTGACGTTTCTAGAAAATTATCAGTTCAATTTATTTTTGAGGTGCCACACCCAAAACGCACGGACTGTATACAATCAACTTTAAAAATACATGTAGGCCTACGTGTCTAAAAATCTTCTTTACACGGCAAAATGAAGTAGGCCTACCCCTCTAAACTGGTGGTCCCCCTCCCTCCCTGCCCCATCCTGGGATCTCAATTTCCGCTCTGCTAAGCAGCGTTACAATCCCCTGAGGAAATACGCAAATCTGTAAAAGTAGGCGGGTGTTACGCGTACCGAACGCACAAGTTAGTCATCTTGATAGAATTTAATCAATTGTGCCATGTTTTGCTAAAGAGAAAAACAATTATATGCTTTCCAAAAATTGGAATTGCTGTTTGTTCTTCATTGACTATCCCTTCCTACCGACATTTCCGGCAACGTTGCAGAATTACGTGCATATACATGGATTTTCTCGCAAGTTCATATATGTGCCTTACAGCTCAGCTGGTAGAGCATCTTCCCGGTGAGTCAAATGTTTCGGGTTCGAATGATGATGAGGCCCTTACGATTTTTCCCTCATCCCAACTTGAAGTTTGGTCGTTCAAAAAGAAAAAATCTGCAGTTACTGCGCTCATTAAAATACCAAAACACAATAGAAATTCTAGGCGTACTATACAGACATTCCATAGGCGGTATCTGGGCACCGCCAGGAATTTCCATTGTTTTGGTATTTTAATGAGCGTGGATCTGCCGCAGATTTCTTACTATGGTCGCGACAACTCGACCTATCCTGTACGACTTATGTTACCTTTTCTCAGATCGGGTCACAAATAAACATTTGCAGATTTTCCAGCAAAAACACATTTTCAGTCCATCTCCAAGACCTAACTTGCCACCACATATACAAGCATTCTTTAAAACGTAAACTACGCTTTTAAAAACTTCCGCTATGCATCTTTATTCGCATCGCCACGACTGCCAGTGATAAGACTGATAAAGTCATTGATCGCTACATTATGTATTGGGAATCTCGAACAATCATAAATGTTCACAGACCCTAAAACAATTATTGTCCGTGTCATGAGACGAACCATTGGCGGTCCGCCAATTATTCAACTCGCGGTTAGGCGTAGACTTGCCCAAGTTGACTGCCGTGTTTGGTCCGCAACGCGCAGCGCACAGTGCGGCCTGCGGGCTGGCGGCCTGTCTAATCTCATATCTTCTGTTTATTCTGTCTCAGAAAGTCTTCCGAGGCATGATAATTATGTGGAATATGTGTAATATGTTGGTCGTGGCAAAAAAATATGTTCATTTTGATTCAGCGTTTGAATACAGACCATAAACGCTATGTTGTACTTCTCTGACTAGACCACCTTTGTCGAATCTGAAACAATAACTTCCACAGGACTACATTGCACAATGGTAGTCTGGAGGGGTATTCGGTCAAGTTTTCTGCTGCTCAAAACCGAGTGGTTCAGTCGAGACTGGTCGCCTGGTGCATGCTCTTAACGGAGTAGTCCAGTTGAGGCCGGTTTCCTGCGCTGCTCGCTTTTGAGTGGTTCAGTTGAGGCTAACTCCAGGACTTATGCAAATACATGTATATCATGCAACTGGTCTATTGCATGATGTATATGTTTAAGGAGAGTGATGCACATCACATTTTGTCCCACCCCTTTTCCTATGGGTTTTGAGATTGTTTTCACAATATCAATTCATTACCATTCTAAAATCTCGAGTTCTCAATTCGTATCACAGCCTTTTGCGTGTTTGACTTGAATGATATAATAAGGGTATACTGCCGTAGTGCCTGGACTAAATGTTTTTTAAAAATATAATGCTATTGGGTGGCTTGCACGCAGCAGGTAATAAGTGCAAAATCAAAACCGATAAAAGAGAATGACATAAAGCAACTGTACTGTTAGTTGATGGGCATGCACTCGCGTGCATCACGTAGCAACAACAACATTTGAAGGCAACAGTCATGGTGCAAAGATTACGTGAACATTAAATTATTTCAGCACTTGGTCAATGTTGTTTTTCTTTTCATGTCTCATTTCAAAGTGAATACTTTGACGTTCCTAGAAAATTATCAGTTCAATTTATTTTTGAGGTGCCACACCCAAAACGCACGGACTGTATAAAATCAACTTTAAAAATACATGTAGGCCTACGTGTCTAAAAATATTCTTTACAGGGCAAAATGAAGTAGGCCTACCCCTCTAAACTGGTGGTCGCCCTCCCTCTCTGCCCCCTCCTGGGATCTCAATTTCCGCTCTGCTAAGCAGCGTTACAATCCCCTGAGGAAATACGCAAATCTGTAAAAGTAGGCGGGTGTTACGCGTATACCGAACGCACAAGTTAGTCATCTTGATAGAATTTAATCAATTGTGCCATGTTTTGCTAAAGAGAAAAACAATGATATGCTTTCCAAAAATTGGAATTGCTGTTTGTTCTTCATTGACTATCCCTTTCTACCGACATTATTGGCAACGTTACAGAATTACGTGCATATTACATGGATTTTCTCGCAAGTTCATGTGCCTTACAGCTCAGCTGGTAGAGCATCTTCCCGGTGAGTCAAAGGTTTCCGGTTCGAATGATGATGAGGCCCTTACGATTTTTCCCTCATCCCAACTTGAAGTTTGGTCGTTTAAAAAGAAAAAAATCTGCAGTTACCGCGCTCATTAAAATACCAAAACACAATAGAAATTCTAGGCGTACTACAGACATTCCATAGGCGGTATCTGGGCACCGCCAGGAATTTCCATTGTTTTGGTATTTTAATGAGCGTGGATCTGCCGCAGATTTCTTACTATGGTCGCGACAACTCGACCTATCCTGTACGACTTATGTTACCTTTTCTCAGATCGGGTCACAAATAAACATTTGCAGATTTCCCAGCAAAAACACATTTTCAGTCCATCTCCAAGACCTAACTTGCCACCACATATACAAGCATTCTTTAAAACGTAAACTACGCTTTTTAAAACTTTCGCTATGCATCTTTATTCGCATCGCCACGACTGCCAGTGATAAGACTGATAAAGTCATTGATCGCTACATTATGTATTGGGAATCTCGAACAATCATAAATGTTCACAGACCCTAAAACAATTATTGTCCGTGTCATGAGACGAACCATTGGCGGTCCGCCAATTATTCAACTCGCGGTTAGGCGTAGACTTGCCCAAGTTGACTGCCGTGTTTGGTCCGCAACGCGCAGCGCACAGTGCGGCCTGCGGGCTGGCGGCCTGTCTAATCTCATATCTTCTGTTTATTCTGTCTCAGAAAGTCTTCCGAGGCATGATAATTATGTGGAATATGTGTAATATGTTGGTCGTGGAAAAAAAAATATGTTCATTTTGATTCAGCGTTTGAATACAGACCATAAACGCTATGTTGTACTTCTCTGACTAGACCACCTTTGTCGAATCTGAAACAATAACTTCCACAGGACTACATTGCACAATGGTAGTCTGGAGGGGTACTCGGTCAAGTTTTCTGCTGCTCAAAACCGAGTGGTTCAGTCGAGACTGGTCGCCTGGTGCATGCTCTTAACGGAGTAGTCCAGTTGAGGCCGGTTTCCTGCGCTGCTCGCTTTTGAGTGGTTCAGTTGAGGCTAACTCCAGGACTTATGCAAATACATGTATATCATGCAACTGGTCTATTGCATGATGTATATGTTTAAGGAGAGTGACCATGCACATCACATTTTGTCCCACCCCTTTTCCTATGGGTTTTGAGATTGTTTTCACAATATCAATTCATTACCATTCTAAAATCTCGAGTTCTCAATTCGTATCACAGCCTTTTGCGTGTTTGACTTGAATGATATAATAAGGGTATACTGCCGTAGTGCCTGGACTAAATGTTTTTTAAAATATAATGCTATTGGGTGGCTTGCACGCAGCAGGTAATAAGTGCAAAATCAAAACCGATAAAAGAGAATGACATAAAGCAACTGTACTGTTAGTTGATGGGCATGCACTCGCGTGCATCACGTAGCAACAACAACATTTGAAGGCAACAGTCATGGTGCAAAGATTACGTGAACATTAAATTATTTAAGCACTTGGTCAATGTTGTTTTTCTTTTCATGTCTCATTTCAAAGTGAATACTTTGACGTTCCTAGAAAATTATCAGTTCAATTTATTTTTGAGGTGCCACACCCAAAACGCACGGACTGTATAAAATCAACTTTAAAAATACATGTAGGCCTACGTGTCTAAAAATATTCTTTACAGGGCAAAATGAAGTAGGCCTACCCCTCTAAACTGGTGGTCGCCCTCCCTCTCTGCCCCCTGCTGGGATCTCAATTTCCGCTCTGCTAAGCAGCGTTACAATCCCCTGAGGAAATATGCAAATCTGTAAAAGTAGGCGGGTGTTACGCGTATACCGAACGCACAAGTTAGTCATCTTGATAGAATTTAATCAATTGTGCCATGTTTTGCTAAAGAGAAAAACAATGATATGCTTTCCAAAAATTGGAATTGCTGTTTGTTCTTCATTGACTATCCCTTTCTACCGACATTATTGGCAACGTTACAGAATTACGTGCATATTACATGGATTTTCTCGCAAGTTCATGTGCCTTACAGCTCAGCTGGTAGAGCATCTTCCCGGTGAGTCAAAGGTTTCCGGTTCGAATGATGATGAGGCCCTTACGATTTTTCCCTCATCCCAACTTGAAGTTTGGTCGTTTAAAAAGAAAAAAATCTGCAGTTACCGCGCTCATTAAAATACCAAAACACAATAGAAATTCTAGGCGTACTACAGACATTCCATAGGCGGTATCTGGGCACCGCCAGGAATTTCCATTGTTTTGGTATTTTAATGAGCGTGGATCTGCCGCAGATTTCTTACTATGGTCGCGACAACTCGACCTATCCTGTACGACTTATGTTACCTTTTCTCAGATCGGGTCACAAATAAACATTTGCAGATTTCCCAGCAAAAACACATTTTCAGTCCATCTCCAAGACCTAACTTGCCACCACATATACAAGCATTCTTTAAAACGTAAACTACGCTTTTTAAAACTTTCGCTATGCATCTTTATTCGCATCGCCACGACTGCCAGTGATAAGACTGATAAAGTCATTGATCGCTACATTATGTATTGGGAATCTCGAACAATCATAAATGTTCACAGACCCTAAAACAATTATTGTCCGTGTCATGAGACGAACCATTGGCGGTCCGCCAATTATTCAACTCGCGGTTAGGCGTAGACTTGCCCAAGTTGACTGCCGTGTTTGGTCCGCAACGCGCAGCGCACAGTGCGGCCTGCGGGCTGGCGGCCTGTCTAATCTCATATCTTCTGTTTATTCTGTCTCAGAAAGTCTTCCGAGGCATGATAATTATGTGGAATATGTGTAATATGTTGGTCGTGGCAAAAAATTCTGTTCATTTTGATTCAGCGTTTGAATACAGACCATAAACGCTATGTTGTACTTCTCTGACTAGACCACCTTTGTCGAATCTGAAACAATAACTTCCACAGGACTACATTGCACAATGGTAGTCTGGAGGGGTACTCGGTCAAGTTTTCTGCTGCTAAAAACCGAGTGGTTCAGTCGAGACTGGTCGCCTGGTGCATGCTCTTAACGGAGTAGTCCAGTTGAGGCCGGTTTCCTGCGCTGCTCGCTTTTGAGTGGTTCAGTTGAGGCTAACTCCAGGACTTATGCAAAAACATGTATATCATGCAACTGGTCTGTTGCATAATGTACATGTTTAAGGAGAGTGACCATGCACATCACATTTTGTCCCACCCCTTTTTCTATGGGTTTTCAGATTGTTTTTACAATATCAATTCGTATCACAGCCTTTTGCGTGTTTGACTTGAATAATAAAATAAGGGTATACTGCCGTAGTGCCTTTCATGGACTAAATGTTGTTTAAAATATAATGCTATTGGGTGGCTTGCACGCAGCAGGTAATAAGTGCAAAATCAAAACCGATAAAAGAGAATGACATAAAGCAACTGGACTGTTAGTTGATGGGCATGCACTCGCGTGCATCACGTAGCAACAACAACATTTGAAGGCAACAGTCATGGTGCAAAGATTACGTGAACATTAAATTATTTCAGCAGTTGGTCAATGTTGTTTTCCTTTTCATGTCTCATTTCAAAGTGAATACTTTTACGTTTCTAGAAAATTATCAGTTCAATTTATTTTTGAGGTGCCACACCCAAAACGCACGGACTGTATACAAAATCAACTTTAAAAATACATTTAGGCCTACGTGTCTAAAAATCTTCTTTACAGGGCAAAATGAAGTAGGCCTACCCCTCTAAACTGGTGGTCCCCCTCCCTCCCTGCCCCATCCTGGGATCTCAATTTCCGCTCTGCTAAGCAGCGTTACAATCCCCTGAGGAAATACGCAAATCTGTAAAAGTAGGCGGGTGTTACGCGTACCGAACGCACAAGTTAGTCATCTTGATAGAATTTAATCAATTGTGCCATGTTTTGCTAAAGAGAAAAACAATGATATGCTTTCCAAAAATTGGAATTGCTGTTTGTTCTTCATTGACTACCCCTTCCTACCGACATTTCCGGCAACGTTGCAGAATTACGTGCATATACATGGATTTTGTCGCAAGTTCATATATGTGCCTTATAGCTCAGCTGGTAGAGCATCTTCCCGGTGAGTCAAAGGTTTCGGGTTCGAATGATGATGAGGCCCTTACGATTTTTCCCTCATCCCAACTTGAAGTTTGGTCGTTTAAAAAGAAAAAATCTGCAGTTACCGCGCTCATTAAAATACCAAAACACAATAGAAACTCTAGGCGTACTATACAGACATTCCATAGGCGGTATCTGGGCACCGCCAGGAATTTCCATTGTTTTGGTATTTTAATGAGCGTGGATCTGCCGCAGATTTCTTACTATGGTCGCGACAACTCGACCTATCCTGTACGACTTATGTTACCTTTTCTCAGATCGGGTCACAAATAAACATTTGCAGATTTTCCAGCAAAAACACATTTTCAGTCTATCTCCAAGACCTAACTTGCCACCACATATACAAGCATTCTTTAAAACGTAAACTAC
Source organism: Henricia sp. BOLD:AAB3569 (assembly GCA_037783545.1). Lineage (NCBI taxonomy): Eukaryota > Metazoa > Echinodermata > Asteroidea > Spinulosida > Echinasteridae > Henricia > Henricia sp. BOLD:AAB3569. The sequence continues at coordinate 310,448 of JBBELK010000572.1, forward strand.
GCTTTTTAAAACTTTCGCTATGCATCTTTATTCGCATCGCCACGACTGCCAGTGATAAGACTGATAAAGTCATTGATCGCCAGATTATGTATTGGGAATCTCGAACAATCATGAATGTTCACAGACCCTAAAACAATTATTGTCCGTGTCATGAGACGAACCATTGGCGGTCCGCCAATTATTCAACTCGCGGTTAGGCGTAGACTTGCCCAAGTTGACTCCCGTGTTTGGTCCGCAACGCGCAGCGCACAGTGCGGCCTGCGGGCCGGCGGCCTGTCTAATCTCATATCTTCTGTTTATTCTGTCTCGGAAAGTCTTCCGAGGCATGATAATTATGTGGAATATGTGTAATATGTTGGTCGAAAAACAGTCGCCCTAGCAGATGGCCGCGCGAAGCGCGGCCATCTGCTAGTGTATACTATCTTTAAGCTAACAAATAGTTTTGACAAATTTTGACAAATACGCATTTTTGCAAAGGTTATAAATTTATATAACTTTTTTGTGGTACAAGATACAATTTTGATGTTTATAAAATCAAGCCCATTTCAAGAGCTTTAAAATGATGTAAAGTCTATCTCTCTAGGTCCATTAGTTTTAGAGATATAACTGTCCAAACATAGCAGGTCATGCTAATTAGTCAAAGTTCGTTGACCCGTATATCAAAAATTAATTGACCGAATGACATAAAATTGTAGTTTTCGGGGTTTCTCAAGGAGTCCAATCAGCACACCAAATTTCATTTCATTCTGCGAGGGTCAGGTTCAAAAGCTCGTTGAATTGACATGGAATGACACATATGGCGGCAGGTATAGTATGCATATTATGCAAATGTGACACCTTTCCACCAAATATATTTTGGTAAACTTTTAGTATTGTGTTACAGAGACTTTACTAGAATGCATACCCCTTACAAAATGGAACCCGAGAACTTTGATCTTCGTCAAGGTCACTTAAGGTTGATAGCAATGTTTTATTGTTCTCAGGACACATACGAATGCATTGATGATGGTTGCTAAATATTAACATGAAATACCCACGGGATCCCAAATCTGTACATAGGACGCCCTACTGCTTACAGAATCAGCAAGCACGTACGCTTGTGATTTTATTTACCTACCTGAAACTTGGACATGTCGGTTTCCAGTTAATGTACAGAGAAATACTCAGGAGGTGGCATAGCAGGCCATCCTTGATTGTCCTTCCCATGTATGAGTAGTTTTCACACTGAGCTATACGCCAGACCGTGTCGGATTTGAAAAGCACTTTGTGGGTGGTAATCATCGATATATATACACTGGATAAGTATGCAATAGCAGCTGGCTATACAAGAATTGAAGCCACGCGCCGGCCGCCATTGTCCCACACGAACAATACTTGGCCTAGACTGCATGCAATTGCTTGCATGCCACTTAACACATGTAGACCATGACGTACATGTAGACTAGTGAAGACAGTATGACCAGTCTAGGCAACGCATTGTATTAGGTGGGGTACAATGGCGGACGGTGGTCTCAATTTTAGACGCTTCATCCAGTGTATATATATCGATGGCCCTACCGTGTCGGATTTTAAAAGCACTTTATGGGTGGTAATTCTAGTACGTCATCAGTGACACGTGTACTCGTGTTAACATGAGTATACTCCTGCGCGTGTGAACGGCAAGAATAACGACACTCGGGTCGGGGAGAGTACGCTCTCGCTACTCCCCAACAAATGGGGAGTGTAACTCCCAACGAGAGTCATGTGATGTGTACGAAGATGGCGAAATATGGGTGGGATTTTTAGTGAATTTGCTCAACGTGTCAACTCGATAACTGAAACAACAACTCACTAAGGTTTGTTTTGGACGGCATCAAAGGTTCTCGCGACTTACGGCCTGTATTTTCTCAGTTTCATGTGAGCATTTAAACGGCGTTTCTTGTGCAGTGATGGCAAGAGACGGCCATCTTCACTGATTGCCATTCGCGCACGCGGACTGCGGACTTGCCGTTCGCGTGATGTGACCTGAGTGCAATGCGCACGCATATACTCCCGAGTAACGAGAACTGCACGCCCGAACGCAGCCTCAGTGTTAGCCTTTAGTCAAGGCTGCCTTGGCGAGTTATATATTCGCGCGCAGCCAGTTTTGCAACGCTTGAGGAAAGACTAGCACGCACGGACTGTCCGCCCAGACAGCCTTTACCATAGCGTTTTTTGGAGCTTATGTTTTTCTTTATTTCTGTCTACCGTTTTGGTAGAGGGGTTACGTGCATAATGCATGAGGTCAGGATTCCACATTGACCAATGAGAAGGTGAACTGTTAAACTGCATGACGTCATACGCATAGAAAATTAGGCAGTTGTAGTTTGTGTGAATCTTCCAAGAATAAAAAGCTAAATATTTCGGGAAACTTAATAAGTCCCAACATATCCAGGCCAAGAAAATGCTCGCTGGAGATGATCGCGATTTAGGGGAATATTAAATTCACCAAGGCCTACTCGTACTCCCGAACCGGCCGGCCGCACAGTACACCGTGCCGCGCCGGTATATGCCGCCGGCCGGTCGTCTGCGGCGGCCGCCCCGCTAGTGCATGGCAATGCCGCACGCACGGTGCATTGTTTGTTGTTTTGCGTACAATGTATGATGTACTAAGGCAATGAAGCATGGCATAAAAAAAATTTCAACAAAATCTTACTGCAAAAGAAAATATTCTTACTGCTAAAATTGCTTCTTTGTCACCCAATTTGTCACCCTCTCTGGAGCATTTATCATGTCATATTTAAAAGGATTTATTAGTGATATTTAAATTTATATATACCCTGAACAAACATGTCCTTACTACGAAGGCCCAATCGTGCCAACAAAATATATATTTGTATCCAAAAATAATTCGTTGCAACGAATTATTATTTCGTTGCAACGAATTGTTATTTCGTTGCAACGAATTATTATTTCGTTGCAACGAATTATTATTTCGTTGCAACGAATTATTATTTCGTTGCAACGAATTATTATTTCGTTGCAACGAATTATTATTTCGTTGCAACGAATTAGTATTTCGTTGCAACGAATTAGTATTTCGTTATAACGATTGATTACGTTTGCCGCGCATGCACGTGCCTAGTACTCTGCTTCATTCATGAATGTGTACGGGCATCGCTCGATTTGGAGCTGTAAGTTGTATTTTGTGTGCCTGTAGCTTCTACGGCAGGTGTGGTTAAGCAACGACCATGGAGCCAGAGGTATTAAGTCCAATAAGGATTTAGTTGTCCCGTTTTTTATGCTTGAACTGCAATCTTGTTTGTCGAGGAATGATCTGTGTTTCCTTCCCCGACCATTTGTTTGATCATCGCTGTGATAAGAAAAACATACCATACACTGCCGCCAGTTAAGTTGGACTCCAATCATTTAAATTTGCTCACTGCTATATTCATGTTTCCTCACCATATTTACACTGTCTTTGTTAATTAGTGGCGGCAGAGTATGGTAAATTATACCCTAAATGATAATTTAAGGTATAAATTAAAGCATGTGTCAGAAAGCATGTGTCGGAAATCTCGCCATACACTCCAAAAATCAAATATTACGACCCACTGTCAAACTGAAATAAGGCAAGGTGAAAAAAAAAATAGTTTCTTGTCCCAATTTTTGACACAAAATGAAGGGCCCTTTTTTTGTTTAAATGGCGGAACCAAGACAGTGGCTGATTTATTTATATATTTTTTTTGGGGGTGGGGGCGGGGGGGGGGGGGGGGGGGGGGGAGGGGGAGGGGGTGTGAAAATGGCCATCACTCTTACAAAACATGCTTTATAACTTCAAATGGCTACTTTTAAGTAGGAAACTGATCGATCTCGTACATACTGTGGCTGATTTACCCCAACAAAAATACTTGTTTTTATTACGGCATTATAACGCCGTAATTTTACACGTTATAACGCCCTATTACGACGTTACCACGGCGCCCTGATACAGTGTGCTCCCTAGCCAGATTTTCGTCATTTAAAAAGAAAACTTGTTTGATGTGGCAGCAAATTTTTGATGTGCCAGCAAAAAAAAGGATGCGCGCGGGGAGAGAAACTACATTTTTTTTTGGCCTGACAGAAAGAAAGCAGTTCCTGTGCGTATTTTCTTTTTGACTTGAGCCCCTCATCATCTCAAAATGTAAACGTCAAAACTTCACTGAAATAGCCAGTTAAATAGCCTTGTAAAAGTAACTTGTGGGTAGGGTTAGAAAGAGTGGATTCAAGTTGGTCAAGGAACGAGTTCATGTGCAAGGGGCTCTTGGTTAAGGCGGTAGTTTGCTAGGGTGAATACGGCCCCAGGAAACCACCCTGTTTTTGTCAAAAGTGTGGGATTGGTAGAAGTGTTTGACATTTTCCAAACAGGAGCTTTCATGTTAAGACTCGGCCCCTTGATTTAAAGGAGCATGACCAGATTACATTTTTTACCCCTACATTTTTCTTGCCATTGACATTTTAGGCAGGTATTTTATATAATTGTAAGGTACGTTAAAACAAATTCCATTTTCTGGAAAAATCTAAAAATGTGCTGAGCAAATGCTTGTGCTGAACAGTGCCATGAAATTGCGCCCAGGGGCTAATTTCATGGCGCTGCTCATCACCAAAATTTGCTTAGCACAGGGTTTGTTTGCTTTATTTTACAAACATTGATTGCCTGCCAAAATCGTAAGTGGTGTGTATTGAAAGGTGTACTCTCCTGCTCTTGCGAAGAACACAAGTTGGCGTATAATTTTGGCTGGTAATCCATTTTATAAAGTACATGTACATTGTAAACAAATCCTGTGCTAAGCAAATTTCTGTGCTTATTAGCGCCATGAAATTGGCCTCAGGGGCCGTATTCACAAAACACACTTAAGGGCAACTTAGCTAAGAGATTCCCTCAATTCAAATGTAGGTATTTTTTAGGATTATACTTAAGTGATATTCACCAAACAGTTAAGGGCAAGTAAATTCCTTAACTTTCCAGTATTTAAGGGCAACTTTTAAGGGACCACAATTGCTGCTATGACCAAGATTACATGTAGTGCCCACAGTTTTAGAATCTTGCATCGGAATTAAAAAGTTACAAACTTCTTAAAGGGACACGTTGCTTTGGGTTGGGCGCTTTTGGGCTACAACAATGAAATGTGTATGATTGGAAAGATTATCAAAAAGTAGAATACAACAATTCAGACTAACATACCTTCAAAATGTATGGTTTGCTTGTGTAATTTTGTGTGAAAACAATGTCTGCCATTTTGTAGGACCAAATTTTTGACTTAACAAAATGGCGGACGTATCTCGTAGCCTTATTTCCAGCCGCTCTCTGTGGTGCTGGTGCTAGGTTGGTAGCAAGGTGACCTGGCTGAAGCTATTCGCGAAGTCCGTAGAATGGTATCCGATGTTCATCTAGTAGGTCTACCACGCCATTGCCTGCGGCGCCAGCCTGACGACTATTTTACAGCACAGTTTGGATGATGTATTTCCTGCTGGAAATACGTCTATGTCTCGCGCGTGAGATGTTAACGGGTCAGTGACAATTTTTTTTGTTTTTTGGAGCATTAATCTCTAATTGCAACAAATTATAAGTGTTTTCATGCATTCTAACATAAATGGAACATTTCCAAGGCCAAAATTTTGGGAAAATTGAAAGCAACGTGTCCCTTTAAAGATTGATTTTGATTAGGCGGAAAGCACTTTTCACAGATTTTGAGCTGGAGTGGTAGGTTAAAATGTGGGTCTGAACCAAATATTCCACCAAGTTATTGTTTAGATATGTGACTTTTTTTTTAAAATCACGTGTTCAAGTTTTGCATATGATTCACTAGACCGCTCCCCCGTACCATGCCATTCCTAAGAGTTCTCTACCCCGCCTAGTGCTGGCACACCTCCAAGGTGGGCATTAGATATATACCGAATTAACTCCAAAAGAAACACAAAGTTTTCATTTTCACATTTTTGGCCCCCCAATTTTTCCCATTAGTTTTGTGATTTTGATACCATATTTTGGAGTTAAAGAGGAAGAATCCCCTTGACGAAAATCCAGCATTAAGGCTTTTTTCGATAGTCCAAACATCCCTCTTGCCGACGTGGATTTTTATTATTTGCTGTAGACAGACCGTTGTGAATGCCGTTCGTTCCGTGACAAAACCACCCGTCGCAATGCACCAGTATTTACTTTAAAAGAGCTTCATTGTGAGCCACAATTTCACCGTTTTTTCACAAAACAGGTAATAGTAGAGTGTTGTCATATTACATGAAGTGTTTTTCACGTTTGTATTTTGAATTACAAGGACAAAACAGGCATGATAAACATTCACTTCGTGTATTTTCCATTCAATACTGCACAGGCCGTTTTGTATGTTTCTCAGGATGACATCAAAACCCTGTTGATAAAGAACAAGCCAAGTGACCTCGAGCGTTTCAGAATTCGGCTGATGAGGGTCGGAACTGCTTTACGTTTTCAGCAAAAGCCTGTCGATTTTTTGTGAAAAACAAGTTGTCATGGTGTTGTAGATTCATACACCTCCATGATAAACAGAAAAACTAAAAAAATGTGGACGGGGGGATTCTAGCTGTTTAAGTATATTTTTATGACCCACTAGCATGGACATTTTGATACACATTGCACAAAAGAGCAATACGCATGTGCTTGTACGACCTTGGCTAGAGATTGTGTCCTTGTAGTGAACATGTTGTCCAAGGTGTGGATATTACATGTAGGCCTATGTCACTGGGGATTTGAATAACGTACGCAGTATGCACCTATCACTTGTTCTTGTAAATTTTATAATTTTTCCCGTAAATCCTACAACTCTCCCCACATATTTTATGACCCCTTATGGTCACAAATCTTGTGGGTGGGTTAGCACTGGAGGGATAGGGAACTCAACGTAATGTTGTGCCATGGGTGCCGTCTAGCAGATCATAGACCTATTTAACATTGTGGTTGGTTATAAAGTATATGGGTTGAATTCCTGGTCCAGTTTATCCGCACATGTTCCTTTCAGTAAGGCACTTTGGCTTTCTCTCTCCACCTAAAAGTAAGTGATACCTAAGAGGGTAGTGAAAAAAACAATGTTTGATGAGGCACGATAGTCAGCTGGGGCTGTATATACCCCCAAGGACTCAAGATGGTACATATGGGGATTGAAAGGACCCCGTTATGCACATTTTTTGGTGCATATGAGGGATTACTTGTTTCTAAAGACATTACCACTGTTAATTTTGATGCCCCATGAAAGGTGACAATTTAAAACTTTGAAAATTTCTTTACAGAATCTTACAGAAAGAGGGCGCTGTTTGGAGCATGTCACTTTAGGAACACACAGCAGAAAACCAAAAGACTTCAAACTGGAATTGTGTAAAATTGCTGCAGTTTCTAGCCTTACTTTTTCACATGGCTTACAACAGGCAACATGTAAAACAAACCAAAACAATCATGGGTTACAAAAGTTTCAGCAAGTTGGAGAAATTACTGGAATCTTTTTTGCACAGTTAAATGAGATTTTCCCGTGACATCACAACCTTACTCATAAATATGTAAATTCATTAGCATAAACATCCAAAACCTTTATTTTAACCCCCAAAACAACCGCCAACTTTTTTTGACTGTAAATTAATGGAGTATAATTGTATTGATAAAAATACAATTTTCAGGGACCCTTTGATAGAGCCCTATGATCAGGGGTAATAATAATGTAAGTGCTTTGATTGAGGTTTTTCCGCTTGAAGTGCATATTACTATTGTATCTGTGCATTATTGTCGTAGGGGGTCATTCCGCGTCAAATCAACCAATTTTCTGAAAAGTTCCCAGGTGACCCTGATTTTGATGAAATTTCATAAGAATGATTGAGTGTGGCCCAAATGAATACATACAAAAAAGTAAAATCATACTCCATGTCGTTTTCGAGATATGACCAGTTGAAATTTGGTCAAGAGGGCCATTTTGTGCTCGTGCAAGTCGCGAAAAGTGATTTTTGTGATATTTTCCGACTTTGAAAGCTCATAGTTCAGTCTTTGTACCAGGTAGAGATCTCAAATATGGTATTCTAGCTTACTTTTTGGCAAGATTCATGAATCTGCACTCAATTTAACTGTATCTCGTTTATTTTTCTGGTTATGGTCACCCAAAGTAGGCACTTTATTCAGCCGAAAAGTTTTTTTTGTGATTTTTGGAGTCACCCTGTGCCCACATGAGGGGTCAAATAAATCTTATATTCCCTAGGTATTATCTATGGGTGCATGTCTATACCCATAAGCAATTATAAGCTCACCAATGCATTAATTAAGAAATGGCATGGGCCCAAAGTTGGCTCCAGCCAGAAAAAGGTCAAAAAGACCCCTCCCGTCTTGACCCCGGTTGACCCCGCGATCAATTGAATTTTTGAAATTTACACCACTTAAACATATATATTATATCTACTCATACACTAAATTTCAGCTTTGGCACTCAACTCCTTCATGGTGTGGTGGCAATTTGAGAAATAGACGTTTTTCGCACCTTTTTCCTTGATTTGCAAAAATGCATATTTGTCAAAATGCGTAATTGTTTATTTATTTGTTAGCTTAAGATGTAAGGAACATTTCCAGAAAGATTTGGGATGGCCACTCTTACATTTTTTTAGTTACAATAATTTTAACATTGGCTAACATGTAATTAACATGTACATGTAAATATCATGTAAATAACATGTAACTAAAAACAATAATAAAAACAAAAACAAACTTTTTCTGATGAATTTTAGTGTTGAATAGACTTTTTTTCTATAGCTGCAAAAAATAAATTACACAAGCTTCGAACTTGAAATACACTGTATGATGTTAAATTACTGTACGGATTTATACAGTGTAAGTTTGGCGTCTGTGAACATTTTTTTTTTCTTTACATGTATTCCCAATGTTGTATAGGGCTTTAACCGATGCTAATGGCCTCACATCCTGCTAAGTTGGCCCAGATGCCCCTTCAACATAATTTCTGAGGCTTAAATTTCACGAGGCCATTTCATGAGGGTATGAGGCCATTTCATGAGGGTACGATGAAGCCATTGGCCTCGGTTAATGTCGAGGTCTGAATTTCCTGAGTTGTCCTAATAGAGTCAAGATACTGATTTAGTTGCAGAATGCACAAAGCTGCAAGTGCTTAATTAAATCTATAACAGCCTTTTTTGTGATTGCTAACATGCGTATATTTTACACTGACTGCGATGAAGTTACTTGCAAGCTATGTAAACTCTCATTATAGTGCTCTTCAAGTGACCACAATAATGAGAGCTTTATATGCAGAGAGCACCGTAACCAATGCAGAGAATAATGGCCGGGAGCTTTATATTAGGAAGATCAGGGGTGTTATTAAATTCAATAAAATGCCGTTACACATAAGATACAGTGTGCAATGGCCTGTACAGATTAAGAAAATAAAAGCTGAATTGTTTAATAATTTTTGCAAAAATTAATATTCTTTTTAAAATTTCAGATTGATGCAGCTGTACTGGTGATGATGGATGATGTACCGCTCAGGGAATTTGTACCTCTCTTGGGAGACAGAATTGCCATACGCAACTTTTGCACCAATATAAAAAGACAGACTGTGAGTAGCGACAATGAAAGTTGCTCATCAGGTGCAAGAAGAGACACTCTATTTCAGAAACTCCGTCACAAATTAGGACTTTAAAAATTGGATTCAAATGAGGAAAATGCAAGCCTGAAATCAATTCGTCTGAAGGGAAACCAAAATGCCTCAAAAGACAACAGAAAAATTGATGTCGGTTGGATCGATTTTGATTTTACCACAAACAACTACAAACAAGTCAGAAAACCGACGGGGGGTGGAACCAGGCCGCTCAGCCTTTCTAAAAACATGGGCTATGCTGAACTGCTTCAAACTGCCAAGGGCTTGTTTTTCAAAGATGGGGTCTCTTCCAAAGGAAAGGAGTGTGATTTTGAGTTTGATCTGTGCGATTTTAGACAGCAGCCTCTCGATCAATCTGCAACTATTGGTGAGTTGTACAACGAGACCAAAATGTCTACTTTACGCTTCTATCTGAGTACAAAGGCAAAGGTACTTCCTGGAGACAAGGCAAAGAAAAAGAATAAACGGAAGATGACTGTGTGGGACTCTGACTCCTCAGAAGAGCTGAATTTGAAATCAACTTGTTTTTATGATCCACTTGAAATTCCAGGAAATGTTGTTGACATTGATACATTAAGTTCGTCTCCAGAACTTCCACACGTTCATATTCAGCATTCACTTGCTTGGTCAGGGGAATCAGATACACCAACCGTTGCATGCTCATCGTCAGATGCTAGCCAATCACTGCTACAGCAAGAGCAAGTAGACACACCAATCAGTGATACAGCAACACAGTCACCGCTACAGCTAGAGCAAGTGGACACACCTACTGTCTTATTTGGGCCCTTAGACTCACCAAATCATCACAGCCAGCTGGACGCCACCATTCCTATTACACCAGATAATCAAGATCCGTTTTGTACTACAGCAAGACAGTCACAGGCATATCACATCCTCATTGTTAGAAGAGGAGCAATACTGGAAGACATGATAAATTCCTTTTCCCGAAAAGAAATTATGGATGAAAAAATTTCTGTACACATGGTCCTTCCGAATGGAGAGATTGAAGCTGGTCAGGGCAGTGGGGTATATCTAGATGCTGTCACACAATTTTGGGAGGAATTATATGAAAGGTTGACAGTAGGTGACATTCAGAAAGTGCCTGTCATTCGCCATGACTACAAGGAGGAGGAGTGGCAAGCAGTTGGAAGAATACTGGCAAAAGGGTGGTTGGATCATCGGTATTTCCCTCTGTCACTTTCACCCATTTTTGCAGAAAGTGCAATTTTTGGATCTGCACCTACAGACACAGATACCAAATATGCATTTATGGCTTATGTACCAGAAGTAGAGAGAACAGTTTTCAGCAGTGCACTGGAGGAATTTCCCATGGATACAGAGGAACTTGTTGAGATCCTTGGTGAATATGACTGCCGGACAGTCGTGAACAAAGACAACCTACCACAAATACTGTCTGAGATGGGATTTAAGGAACTTTTTTTAAAAGTGTGTTGCAGACTTCATGCAGCCAGTGCTGACACCCATTCGCAATATTTTCACAAAGGCTGAATTTCTGAGCCTGTATGAGGAGTTGAGGCCTACGTCAAGAAAGGTCATTTCCAAATTGGTGTTTCCTCCAGAGTGTAATGCGATTTTGCACAGCATCTGATATACTTCATGAGAAGAACATAACAATCATGTTCACTGACTTAGATGGGTTTCAGAGAAGACCCATTGCACACACATGTGGTAATGTACTTAAAGTTCCAGCAACCTACGAAAGTTTTGTAGATTTTCGACAAGAATTCAATGAAGTCTTACAGAGTGGTGTGTGGGTTATGGATGTGATGTAAATATTAGTACAGTAACGTACACTTCTGCCAATATGACAAGTATGTACGGTATACTGTTGCAAATGTTTGTACTGCCAATAATTAGTATCATTTCTGAGGTCAAATTTAGAGAAAAGTACATTCCTAATACAAAAAGTCATCAATTCTAAATTGATTTGGGAACAGAACTTTTAATGAAAGCACTGGTACAACATTCTTTCGATCGGAGAGGTGAGAAGTGCAGGAGTAAAAAATAATTGTGCTTCATATATTTGCAAAAGTGTATTCTATAGTCTTGGCCATTATACCTAGAGATATTAAACTCTGTATTTTATATTGAGCTTTGTACACGGCCTAGTCATTGAACACAAGCGCACAGTATCTGCAAGGATGAGTCGACTTCTGAAATTAAAACCAATTTTTTTCCAAAATGAAGTGCATGAAACTGTCACAGTACAGTACCGGGCTGATATTGAAACAGCGATTTGTAACCATGTTTATTATTGGGTTTGTTTTTTTGAAACTATATGTATAAAGAGGAATTGTTGAGCAACGATAATGGGTTATGCGCTTACCAAATGATCGAACAAAAGTTAACTACACATAGTGCTATTGCTTAAACTTGGTACTACTCCTTGTACGTACAGTGCGCTCTTGTTTACGGCTTGGTTTCTGGATCTGTTTCTTTTAAAACAAGTCCTTGCAATTTGTCTACAGACTTTGATAAATTGTATTTTGTTTTTATACCAGAGAGGTTTCCAGTAGTTGAATTTTATTTCTCATTTTTAAACATGTTTTATACTTCATATATTACAGTCTGTGGGTAGATTGAGTCAGCATGACTTTGTGATGACCAAGTAAATGGGTAATTTTCAACTTCAACAAATTAGTGTTTTCTGTAAGACATCTTGTACATGTACGTAATGAACCAGATGCTTAGGTTTGTCAGTTAGTAACAACAATATTCCAAACCCTTCAGATTTTAACTTTAAAAGAATCGCTTGTACCTAAAAATAACCTATATTTTTTTGCTGGAGTTGAAATTGTACTGCAAATTATGTAACATACAATTACATAACATGGGCTGACAAATGTATGTCACTGTTTAACATAAAGGTACATGTACGGTCCCCATTTTACGTACTTGGTAGATGCTTTAAAACTATGATGTATAATCTGAAATGAGCGTTAGGAAGGGAATAGAAACTTTGACACAACGGACCCTAAAAAGAGCACGATAAAGCATTTGATACACCCTAAAACAAAAGAAAAGTTAAATTTCACAGATTGGTGTTTAAATTTGCAGCGGAGATAAGAGTTTTAATTGGGAATTTTTTTTTTAGAGAAGTCACTTCATCTACACAAATAATTAACCAGTTTTGTTATTCAACTTTTAATAAATTCAGTGTTGTGTATATTTGAGCACCGGGCGTCAGAAAATGAAACATACTTAAATTTGTGAAGGCTTCGAGGTTACCGTTATTTCTCAATGTAATGCTACGTTTACACCATGTCCCCGGCAGTCCCGGCGCCCCGGTAGAGGAGCACCGTGGAGGCACCGGGATGGACGTCGGGGAGCGTAGGGGACCGAGGTGGCGAAACGTGAATGACCGTAGCTCACCCTTGCCATCGGCCGGTGAGCAGCTCTGTCAAAAATTTTGTCCCGGCAGTCCCGGCACTAATGAGAATCGTCCTGGGCCGCAGTGGGACGGGGCTTCCGTCACAGGGCGTGACGGACCGTACCGCAGTGTGCCTTGACTCACCGCGGTGTGGCACATTGGGGTGCCGGGGACCTCTGATCGCGGCCGGTGCCTCGCGCTCCGCCACGTTTGGAAGCCCGGCACCCCACGGTCTGCCAGGGCCCGACACGGGAGCGGCCACAGCATGGTGTGAATGCGGCCTGGTGAACTGCGGTGCGACAAGGTGTGTGACGGTTGTTGCTAACGGCCAGTTACGCCTCACTGCGTCGCGCTCCACCGGGGCTCACCGGCAGACCACCGGGTGACCACCGGGCGTGAAACGTGACAGCTGCCACGTTCAGTCGCAGGTCGCCGCAGCAGACCCTCGCACACCGTCGGGAACGTATTGGGCCGGGACAACAAACGTGACACGAACGGAACGGACGTGAGGCACCGCATCAGAACTTAGCAGGCCGGCCTGGGACGTGGACCCATCCGTAGAGGAACGGGGCTTGAAACGTAGCGCGCCGTCCGCCTCGCGGCCCGGAACTGGCACGGCGCGCCACGCTTTCCGTACCGGGACGTAACGCACTGTGGTAGAACGCAACACACCGGCCCAACTAGGGCCGAGTCGAGCCAAAGTAATAAAAAGACGACAAAAGTTCCACGGCACGCTACGTTTTGGCCAAACCGGGGCGCCGGGACTGCCGGGGACATGGTGTAAACGTAGCATTAGGTTTCCCCTGATGACGTTAAGATAAGTGGCCTTTTACTTTTTTTCAATTTTGGGAAGGGGTACTGTACATATAACCAGCAAGATATGTGACAAACAGACTCCGACTAACACCCCTATACCTCAACACACTTCCCTTTTGTTAACACACCAACCCCCTAAAAACTTAAAGGAATTCCTTTGAAATTCCTTGGATGTTTGAGACACAATGGGGGAACAATGGAAGGGGGATACCATCGGTCTCACATCGTGCACCAAATGTTATTTAACGCCCCCATCCCCCTCAAAACTGAATGGAATTCCTTTGAAATTCCTTGCATGTTTGAGACAATATAGGTGAACAATGGAAGGGGGTACCCTGTGCCACATATCGCGCTGCATATGTCCGTACATATGATTGTAAAGTCACTGTTTTGTTTGGAATGGTCTTTTTTGTTGCTCACGACATTGACAAATTTAGGACTTTATGGGAAGATTTGCACCAAAAGGTTTTGCTTAGGTTTTTTGACCATCACAGATTTTTTTAATTTAATGTGAACTTCTTTGAGAATAATCACACGTGTATAGTTCTACCTGGTCTAAAGTATATGTCTATGAAGACTACCTAGTCTACGAAGGGTGTAACCTAGTAATTCATTTAGGTCATTGGCATGGAATAACCTCAAATATCATGAAGTTTAAATTCAGAATTGATTTCAGAATACTGGGATTTCAACACCAAAATGTCTGGTCAAACTCCACATGTCCTGTACTGTACGTGTTTGCTGAATATCCTGGAACCTGTGTGATTTTTATACTCTTTGAACAAGTGTCCACAACAACAAAATAAAGTTTCCTGTGGTTCAGATTGTTCCTATCTACATGACTTTTATAATACCTAACTCACAATTAAAGCGGAGGCCGGGCGGCGTGTGCGATTTATAGGCATCGGCCGGCGTGTAGAGGTCGGCGAAAGATCGCGCGATTGGGCGGTCACAGTCACAATTAAAAGTGCCCCGCACGCTGCCATGACGGAATGGGGTCGATTTCTTGGCCCGTTTATCGGCTGGTGTCCGGCAGGTACTCGTCCGATGTCCTGCATATGTCACTGCGATACCCAAGCCGATATCTGGCCGATTTCCGGCTGGGCACCGCCAAGTCGGCCGGACGCCGGGCAGGGCCCGGCCGGCGTCTGAGCGGCGTCTGGGCGGCGCCTGGCCGATATATGGATTGTCTGGGTTGTCAAAAATTTGGACCGGAGCCCGCCCGATGTGTGCGATGCCCTGCCGGACATCGGCCAGGCATCGACCGATTTATTGGCGATCAGTTTGCGATGCGAAACGCCGCACCAGGTTTTAAGTCCGAGTTAAAAGTAACTCGATGCCCGCCCGAGGCCCAAAAATTACCCGGCAGCCGCAAGGAGTCCCGCGGGGCCCCGGCCGAAAATGCCTAGAAATCCGTCGCAAACTACTCGCAAACCCATCGCAAGCTAATTGTGACTGGGGTATAAAGGTGATGCAGCATTGATAACCAATTGCACGTAATGTTTGTAGATTGTTTGATTCAAAATACGCTGAAAACATGCCAAGTATGCCAAAGAATTTAAAAGTGTGGCGAGGGTATAGTTGTTTAGCAGATTTTTTTTGTTTTGTGAGTTAACTTTGGTATAGCTACCCAATAAGTTTACCTGTGATTTTATATTAGGCTATCCCATTTAACCATTTGCCAAAGTCAGTAAACTTGAATTGATTTAGCTTGCATCGGGAATACTAAATGTTAATTATGGTTTGTTTTGTCCTTACCGGACGTAATTATTGACACTGTATACTCGGAGACTATGAAAAACTTCATAGCGCGCTCGTGCGGGACTCTAACCCACAACCTCCCGCAAACAAGGCAGACGCCTCGACCACCGAGCCAGCCGATGTTGAACGGCCGGTTAGAACCACTTCGCAAGTAAAGTTTTTCATTGTGTCTCGGGAAAGCACTGAGTATACAGTGTGAATATTTACGTCGGGTATAAGGGCAAAACAAACAATAATTAACATTTGCCCAAAATGTTTGTTTTGCCCTGTAGAAGTTTCAAACTTTAGAAACTCCGAAATAGCTTTACTAATTCAAGGTTAGCATTGCAATCAAAACTGGTTGAATCAGTTGTAGGGTGATTCCAGAAGTTGACACTTTCTGTTGTTTTTTATGATAATGTAAAGTTGTCTTTTATAGAAATATTTTATTTAACAATCATTACTTTTAAAAAGTATTTACTGGAGTTTCATAAATATTCTTCAAAACACAAGTAGTATTGGTTTTTGTAAAAGTGTTATGTAGAGGAGGGCCTCTAGGCAGAGGAGGGCCTCTAAATGCCAAGTTGAAATATGCCAAGTTCTGATGTGACTCTATTTTTGCATGGGTACTCTTTACTAGACAGCCGGCCTCTGAATTAGCGTATACCTATTTGCATGTCTGTTATAGAGAGGACGGGCCTATGAAATTGGAAGTTAATATGCGCTCTCATTTGGTATGGGTACACTAGGGCGTGTACATAGGCAGAGAACGGGTCTCTGAATTAAAATTTCAATAAAAATCAATTTTATGAATGCCAAATTTTAATGTGCCCATGTTTTCTATGTGTATAGATACAGGTACTAGACACAGGACGGGTCCCTGTATGTCAAGTGTAATATACCCATAAATGGCGTGTTTGCTAGACAGAGGACGGGCCTCGGGACGCCAAGCTTAATGAGCATTTATATTGCAGGTGCGATACACAGAGGACGGGCCTCTGTATGAATGTACCCTTGATTTGCATGTGTACTCTGTACCAGGCTGAGGGCGTGCCTCTGAATGCCAGGCTTATGGTACATGTGCAATGTAACCATATTTTGCGTATACACCGTATGTACTCTGTACTAGGCAGAGGACGGGCCGCCTCTGAATACCAGGTTTATTGTACAATGTACAATGTAAACTCTATTTTGCATATACCGTATGTACTCGGTACTAGGCAGAGGACGGGCCTCTGAGTGCCATGTTTATGGTGCAAGGTACTTCTATTTCGTATATATGTACTCTGTGCTAGGCAGAGGACGGGCCTCTGTACGCCATGTTTATGGTACAATGTACTTCTTTTTCGCATATATGTGCTCTGTACTAATTGGCAGAGGACGGGCCTCTGAATGTTATGTTTATGGTACAAATGTACTTGGCAGAGGACGGGCCTCTGAATTCTATGTTTATGGTACAAATGTACTTGGCAGAGGACGGGCTTCTGAATGCTATGTTTATGGTACAAATGTACTTGGCAGAGGACGGGCCTCTGAATGCTATGTTTATGGTGCAATGTACTTAGCAGAGGACGGGCCTCTGAATGCTATGTTTATGGCGCAATGTACTTCTATTTCGCATATATGTACTCTGTACTAGACAGAGGACGGGCCTCTGTGTGCCGTGTTTATGGTACAATGTACTTCTTTTTCGCAGATATGTACTCTGTGCTAGGCAGAGGACGGGCCTCTGAATGCCATGTTTATGGTACAAATGTACTTGGATGCCATGTTTATGGTACAAATGTACTTCTATTTCGCATATATGTACTCTGTACTTGGCAGAGGACGGGCCTCTGAATGCCGTGTTTGTGGTACAATGTACTTCTATTTCGCATATATGCGCTCTATACTTGGCAGAGGACGGGCCTCTGAATGCCATGTTTGTGGTACAATGTTCTTCTATTTCGCATACTCTGTACTTGGCAGAGGACGGGCCTCTGAATGCCATGTTTGGGGTACAGTGTACTTCTATTTCGCATATATGTACTCTGTACCTGGCAGAGGGCGGGCCTCTGTATGCCATGTTGATGGGCCTTCGCTGGCACGCTTATTTTAATGTGGCCCAGGGGCACCTCTTTGTGCCATTTTGTGAATCCCAAAGTTCAAGTACCCCGTTCGCAAAGTTTTGCTTCACAAATTTAAAAAAACAAAAAAACAAAAAACAACAACAACAACAACAACAAAACGTGCCGTGGTTTGTGCGTTCATGAAAGGTCGAACGGCGGGCCCCGTTAGCACGTCAACGAATTATGTGATGGTTTGTTCCATACATGCAGCCCAAGTCGGCTCTGGATGTCCACAAGCCAAGACGCCTGCAGCTGCTCAAGCGTGCTTGGAGACGAGCTATGATCGCAAGGTTGTCTACGTGATGTCTGTGTTTAGAGAATACGTGGACGAGTTCGAGCCTTTGTTTGCCGAAGATGTAAAGGAAAAACATTTGAGTACCAGTGGTATTTGAAAATGCTAGAGAGTCATCTGTGTGAGAGAGATTTTGATCAATCTTTTGATCCCATCGCTACGCACGCAGCGAAGCGGAAACGAGGCACCTCCCAGTGGGTAGTTTTCAATGGCAAACCAAGTGGCTTGCCAGTCCCTTTTACACCCACCCCGCCTGAAGTTCTCTCTGGTAGACTACAGGTAGATTTATAGGCGCTCGGATTCAGAGATCCAATTATTTTGTAGCCGGCACATTAAGCAATGATCCTGGTGCTTTGGGACGCTATCTTAGCAGAGTCACCCAATAGGGACGAAGTTCATGGTTGGCTTCATCATGGAATTAGTCTGTATGATTTTTTTCCAGTCGTTTCATGGCCGATACAGGGGCAGGAATTGCTGTTTATAATTGCCCACCGAAAGGTATTTTAAATGCGCCCATTTGTCAAGATTATGTCGCCTTTTTCATAGACACAATCACCAAGCGGTGGATAGAGGGCTCTATATACGTTGTGGGTATGGTCAAGGAAGTACAGCCGCCGAAATGTATGACTGCCTTGACAGTTGAACCCAAGAAGCCGCGTCTGCTTCTATCAATGAAGGGACCTAATCTTTGGCGCAAGGACACACTCTTCAGTGTGGTACCTTTAGGCAATGTTGTCAGACCCATAACCAAAGGCGATTTTTTCTCAAGTACCGACAACAGCCAGGGATACAAGCAAATCATCTTGACCAAGGAGTCCAGAACCTTTTCCGGCTTCGAGTGGGCGGGGTTTTACTTCACTGACACCACTCTTCCCTTTGGTTTTAAAAAACAGTGCATAGGTTTACTCATCCATTGGCTTTTGTCTTCTTGCATGGCTTAAGAACAGAGGTATACATACAGAAATCTGGATAGACGACCGTTTCATTGGTGAGTGCCATCCCAGCGATGGAGGGGCAAAGTATACGAAGGTTCAAAACACTTCAGTCGTGTTTGTTTTATTGCGGTGTGAACAGGACATGCATGGGGACGGTTCCTACATCAAGCTCTAAGGGCCGTTTACGTCGTATGCTACATACAGTTAAAGCTCGGCTTGTTCAGCAACTTAAAGAAAAGTCATCGGCAGCCATCGAACAGCATGGTGCATCTCGGGTTCGGCATCTGCTCCAAACCCTATCATTTCCGATTCCTGAGCATAACAAGGTATCATTCGCTGAGGGTACGAGAGACAATTTTGCGGGAGGATAAATTGCTCTAAAAGCAGATGCAACGTTTTGTGGGCAAAGGCCAAAGTTTTGCTCTGGTGTTTCCGGCTGCATCCTTGTTTCTGAGGGAATGCTCCTCCTTCATATCTCTTGCCTACGCCTCTGTCACCACAAGTGCGGGAGGAGATTCTATTTTGGAGGTTTGTCGATAGCTTCTCGCAGCTGATCCCTTGGAGACAAGACCGCTATCGCATCGCACTGTCGGCAGACGCATATGGCTATAAATTGGGCGTTACCCTAGTCTTACCAGACGGTAGTGTAAGTTTCTGAGATTACTGGTGTGCAGACATTTTGGCACACACGGGTATAAGTTGCAAGGAGGCCCTTGACCTATATTTTGTGTGGCTCTCAGTCTTTGATTAGCTATGGAATTTGAGGGTGGATGTGGTTGGAGATTCCGAAATGTGGTGGATGCTGGGACTGGCCTCCGAGCTAGGTCTAAACCGCTTTCAAAAATGTTGAAGTTTAATTTGTTTTTGCCCTCTCCTTGGAGGCAAGTTTTTCGCTCAAGTTGACTGTCCCATCTGGTAGTCCCACAGGTTTTACCTTTGATTTGATGGCACTTTCGTCAAATGTCCCGGCGCGCAGGAACGGGTCTCCACTCAAGTTCTTCCTTTCGCCCGTCAAAGGCAGGTCAAGCAGGTTTTTTTAGAATACCCGTCTTCTACGGGATATGTCCCGAATTTTTCAAGGGCTGGGGTTTGAGCTCTGGGCCTTCCAGTGCTACTTCCCAGGTATTGTCACCCCCCGAATGGATATCGCTTACGCTAAGCGTCACCATGTTCTCCTTGTGTCCGACTCAATGTTCAGAGGGTTCAAAGGATTCGGCTGGCCCAAGGCATTGAGCGTGCAAATGTCAGCCAACGGAGGCACAAGAATGGCCCCGTTATGTAGACATCTGGTGGTATCTTGCAGGGCTTTTCAGCTGGAGGTGGCAGTTCTGCGCGGAGGCATAAATGATTTCAGCCGATTGACCGACCTTTCGCAGGGTGTACTTGAAGTGGTAGGGGTTTTTTCCAACTGATCAGGGAAAAATTCCCAAGATACATATTTGTTCTTTCCTCAGTGTGCCAAACCAAGATGGTGGGTATCAATCGCTCAGTCGCCGTAGTCAACTCAATATTGAAAGATGTCTGTCATGAATGCTAGGTGGCAGTTTTTCTCGAACGATTACATCGTGGAGCAGGATCTTGCGGACATTGTGCACCTATCGATGATGGGATATCTAAGCTCCAGCGCAGGCTGCGGCTGTTTTTAAGATCCGTTTCGGGCTTGCCCTCGGGAATTGCAATACAATGCTAAATTTCCTCTGCCTATGGTGGGCCGGCGACAGAGCTGGTGACCTTGGAAGAATCAGAACCTGAAAATAACAAGGATCGAAGGAGGCGATTTTTTTTATTCAGCCACACTATTGGCAAGACAGTAAGTGAGGGTGACTCATCATTGATAATGATTCCAAAGTTGCAGGACCAAGGAAAGATGGATCCAGTCGGCGCAGTTCAAAGTCTGGTTGATCTTTCGCCCCTTGGCGGCCAATCGCAAAGTCCTCGTAAACAAACCCTTCGCCTGTTACCGGACCGAATTTACGGCTGAAGATGTATTTTGCCGCAACAGACAATCCTGAAAACCAGCTTTTGAGAGCGCACAGCAGCCGTGCCGGGGTATAGCAACCACACTGCGGCTCCTGGATGCATCGGAGGAGCAGGTGATGGACCACTGCCAATGGGCGTCGCGGAAGACGTACAACCACTATACCCAGGTTAAGAGAGTTATGAGGCGTCGGAGCACGGTCCAGGTATTACGCGACGCCGTCTCCACAGCAGAACAAAGTCCAATGGCAGATATCATCGGACAAATCTATAGGCGTCTGAACTCGGGCCTCGGGGCCCGCGTAGCTTTCCCGCCATCTACATGCAGCTGATGTCTATAAATGCCATCACCTACTAACAAAACTACCCATTTTGTTTTTAAATCAATTTTATAGGCAGCGACAGCCTGAGAAAAGAAAAGAGAAGAAAATAGAATGAAAGAAAGGCAGCAAGACAGCTAGTCCAGTTTTTCTTTCCTTTCTATCTGACACAGTCTCCCGCTTTCGTTTGAGGGATTGGGTAAGGATTGGGGTGTATTTGGGCAGGTTTGGGGGTTTCTATGCTCAATCCATCTAACCCATATCTAAACCCTATAGATACCGGAGTCGGACGGAAACAAAGGCGGTGTGCAAATAGGTTACCATTCCCGATTAAAATTTGTCAAAAGTTTGATCAAGATCCTGTGATTCGTGACGGGAAATTCAAACTTTTTTTAAACATTTGTAAAAACATTTATTTAATCACGACAACAATCATAAATTTGTTCAGGAAACGTCTCGATTCAGCCGTTCCCAGCCGAATTCATCCCGATTCTCCAGTTCTCAATCCGGTTCTGATCCGATTTGTATCTTTCGCAGGGTAAAAAACGACCGAATCTGTCCTGACAGCGTCCCGATTCTCCTGAATGCGATCCGACAGAGATCAGACAGTGACCCGACGCTCTGGACGCAATCTTGACTTAATCGGCAAGAAACGGCAATGAGACATGCCCGTTCATCACGACAGGGTCCCGATCCACAGGACAACGTCCAAACACCGTCCATACAACACAGGACATTGTTACGATTTTGATCCGATACAGCAGAATCGGTCACGACATAGTCACGATTGTAATCCGACTAGACAAAATTGGCAGAGTTTCCCGAATGTTACGACGGGACACACCTAACTGTCGGGAGTGCTTTGCCGACCTCTCCGGACCATTGCCGATCCTTAGGACTCTGTTACGAACGTATACGACTACGTTCAGACAATGATAGGACATTCCAGATCATTGAGGATAGTAATCCGACTTTTTCACTTTTCGTGTCGTAGCGCTGTCTGATCTCAAACGGGAGCCATAATCGGCACTGTTTGACCCCGGCATATATTACCCACGGTTGTTAATTGACATTCAATGGGAAAATATACATGTACCTAAGAAACAAATGACATTATGCTGAGCAAGTACAACTTGTACACTTTAGACAGCCGACGTGTGACGTGTTGCCATGACAAATGGCTCTTAACTATGGCCGTCGGTAGCCTTGTCCAAGGCCGTCTCCAGGTTTTTTGCTGTACGAGAGAGTATTGCATGGGTCTAGCGCGCATGCAAACTATACTGCACACGGCATCAAAACGAGCCACTGTGCGATAACGACTTCCATAGTAAACCCGTACGGCAACACACTGGCTGCGTAGTGCGTATAACTGCGTACGGCCTGGCCTAGCTCGAAAGACAGCCTTGTCGAGTCTGTCACTTCCGGGTTTAATGTGTTTCTTTATATTTTCGGCCAGTTTTGGCCGAAAATGGGCGGGCTTTAGATATGCGGATATGCAGGGTATATGAATATTTAAAATTTGTCTTGAGCCAATCAGGAGCTTCATGAGTCGCACGTAATGACGCGAGCATGCATTATGCATGTTGGCGTCCTCCATGTTATGAGAACTGTAGCATGATCGATGGACGAAAACAACAA
This sequence comes from Henricia sp. BOLD:AAB3569, assembly GCA_037783545.1. Taxonomy (NCBI): domain Eukaryota; kingdom Metazoa; phylum Echinodermata; class Asteroidea; order Spinulosida; family Echinasteridae; genus Henricia; species Henricia sp. BOLD:AAB3569. The sequence goes on from JBBELK010000572.1 coordinate 333,276, forward strand.
ATATTCTCGGGTTCGTAGCATTTATTGTGCTTGTCTGTTTACGTATTTGATTACACTTCTGGGGGACAACGGTCGTAATATGACAGCTTTCCTAAATGATTTGTGTGAGCTCTTAATACTGCCTCGGATGAACAAACTTGGGATCGCACATCATAGCGTTTTTCAAACATAGCCTGGATGGTTTCCCTATTACTGTAATAAGCTTCGCTGGCTGAATGCAGAACCATCAAGGCGTTGGGTTTAGGACCGTACCGATACATGTACGTGCATGTGTGCATAGTCGTAGCGCGGCGCGTTGTGAGCCAATACGTGCAACAGATTCCGTAGCTTGAAGGCGCTTTGTTCAGTTTTATCTTCAGCGGGCCGTCTATAACTTAAAAACAAGCCCAACGCCTTGATCAAGGCTAGGCCGTCGGCACAGGGACACGGTTCAGTTATTTTTTGTTCAGAGCCAATCGCCCAAGCAAGCAACAAACGGTGATGTATTCACTTCGGCAGTCTGTTGTTATATATACAAAGAACAAAAAATGTGACCATCGAAAAGCGGGTACGTACTTCATAAAGAATGGACGTGTTAGTGTTGAAAGTCGTGAGTGAGTGCGCAATGTGTGTTACGTGTTAGTGTAAGTGCAACAGATATGTTAGATCGGCGTCTCGGGAAATCGTGTTAGTGTTAAGCGGGCCTCCCACTCAGTGCGATTTTGGCCACGAATTAGGTACGATTAGCTACGATTGGGTACGATTGTGTGTAGAGTCTATAGGCAGTCTCCGATAATCGTACCAATTCGTAGGAAATTCGTGGCAAAAATTGCACAGTGGGAGGCCCGCTTTAGTGTAACAGGTCTGTTGACTCGACGTTTTGGGAAATTGGGTGGTAGTGTTCTGCACGACTTAAATTTCTACACTAACACTAACATAGAATTGTGACCTCCAGGCCTTTTTAAGAGCTTAACCACTAGGTGATTGCAATTTTCAGAATCATCACGGAGCAAAAAAAAATTCTCAATTGTGGGTAGAATGTAAGATCAAACACATTTATAAGTTGTGCTGAAAACTGAACCTCAATTGACTGGGAATTACGAAAGTTTTAAAAATAATCCAAATTAACACTACCCACTTTGTTCATATTTACTTTTAACAGATCTGTTACACTAACACGGTATGTTACACTAACACGGTCTGTAACAAGAACTGTTGAACTAACATGAGATGTAACACTAACACGTCCTGAACACCATATTAACATCAAGTTAACACGGTGTTTGTTCTAAGGGCACAGTTCTGATTAAGTTAACAGATGTGTTACACTAACACGTAATACAGAAATGTGACTTCGGCCTGTGTACAGTGTAGTGAATTACCCGTAATATGGTGTTAAAATCGTGTGAACAGATCTGTTGAAGAGGAAGAATCCCCCTTGACGAAAATCCACCATTTAGGCTTTTTTCGATAGTCCAAACATCCCTCTTGCCGACGTGGATTTTTATTATTTTTTAATTGTCGGTTTTAAGTGGATAAATTGCAAGCAAAAGTGCGCTTTTCGAAAATGGGATTTTCGCGATTTCTGAAACGCTCATTAGGTATTCATGATATGCGCGTGACCCCGTGACGCAATACTGAGAAAGAGAAGTCAACACGATTGTTAGCTCCATACGTTTACACGCAAAAAACTTGGAAAACCGTCTCTGAAGAATTTTGTTGGTCCAAAAAGCCAGAGATATGCCATGTAGCTGCGTAGTTGTATGTTTTACCAGACACTATGAAAAAAAAGAGCAGAAAGATTTTCTTTTCTATTACCAAGAGAGAGAAAAATGAGTCGCTCATTCTAACTTGTACCGGGCGATGTTCAAACACGTCGAAGCTTCCCCTGCAGTGAACCGTCCAATGCTGTAGACAGACCGCTGTGAATGCCGTTCGTTCCGTGACAAAACCACCCGTCGCAATGCACCAGTATTTACTTCAAAAGAGCTTCATTGTGAGCCACAATTTCACCGTTTTTTCACAAAACAGGTATATAGTAGATTGTTGTCATATTACATGACGTGTTTTTTACGTTTGTATTTTGAATTACAAGGACAAAACAGTCATGATAAACATTAACTTCGTGTATTTTCCACTCAATACTGCACGGACCGTTTTGTATGTTTCTCAGGATGACGTCAAAACCCTGTTGATAAACAAGCCAAGTGACCTCGAGCGTTTCAGAATTCGGGTGAAGAGGGTCGGAACTGCTTTACGTTTTAAGCAAAAGCCTGTCGATTTTTTGTGAAAAACAAGTTGTCATGGTGTTTTAGACTTATACACCTCCATGATAAACAGAAAAACTAAAAACATGTGGATGGGGGGATTCTAGCTGTTTAACATGGTTTTAACCTGGACATTCAGTTAGAGGTCGAGATTAATGCCGTGTTAAAAAACCTGTTAAGGAGAATGGACGAGAAAGTGTAGATTCGTCAAAAAGAATGGGCGAGGCGAAGTCGAGCCTTTTCTTTCCTTCACTTTCGAGGCTATTTGTACACTTTCGAGGCTAGGCCTATTCTCCGACTTAAGCCATTCCACCATCCAGAACAAAGAAACGAGCCAGAAAGCCATTCTGTCACTAATTAGTGTAGATTCGTAAGGAACAAAATAATTACGTAAACAAAAAACGTTTCCGCACCATTGTCACCCAAAATTCATTATATCCGCACCATCGTGTCAGAAAAATTATTCCAAAAACCATCTTCTCCGCACCATTGCGTCCGTTTGTGCCATTCTTTCTGCACCATTGTGTCTGTTTGCACCATTGTGTCTGCACCAATGTGTCAGCAGCATTTCGTACCCAGAAACATTGTGTCCGCAACATTGTGGCTGAATAAACCATTGTATCCTTTTGTGCCATTATGTCCGCAGCATTGCATCCCAGAAATATTGTGTCCCAGAAAGCATTGCGTCCCAGAAACATAATGGTTTCTTCAGTACCACTGTGGTGGCTGAAGAAACTATTATGTCCGCACCATTGTACACATTTGTGCCATTATGTCCGCACCATTGTATCCGATTGTACCATTATGTCCGCACCGTTGTTTCCGTTACTGCCATTATGTCCATACCATTGTGTCCATTTGTACTATTATGTCCGTACCCTTGTGTCCGTTTGTGCCATCATGCCTGCACAACTGCGTCCGACAAACCATTTGCGGACACAATGATATAAATGGACACAATTATCCTGTACATACGTTTGTATATAGCATAGCATATGAAAAGGGTTACAAATAGTGTGACAAAATGCCTTTCCAATGCAACGCTCGTTACCGGGACGGCCTAAACTGTACACTGCAAAAACTGTGGTGTTAAATTAACACCAGTGGTGTTGTCTTATATAGATACCCAGCCTGGTGTTAAGTTTTAACACCACAAGTATTATTTTTAAAAACCTAGGGTGTTCAAAATAATTAATTTATTCCAAGTGTGGAATTAAAACTAACACATACAAGACGACACTACTGGTGTTAATTCAACACCACAGTTTTTGCAGTGTAACATTAGTGTCCGTCTCGGTTAGGCGCGTTATATTGGAAATGTGTACACAGAGTAAGGGCATGTTGTTGCACTATTTGTAACCATTTCTCGGCCTAGGTTATCTATTCAGAAAAATTGAAACTTGTTTCTTTTATTTTGAAACCAGACAAAGGTATTTTCTGTTGCAAAAATTCCCCCTTTACCGTGGAAAGACTCATTTATAAAGAAATCGTAAAAAAGGTCATCTAAAGACAGTAGTTATTCTTAGTACGATTTTATCAATAAAAGTGATTGTGAGACACATATTTAAACTTTGAAAAATAAGTCAAAAACTTCCAATCCGTTATCCTGGAATCGTCTTGTCATCAATATACCTATGACATAATGACGTCACGCAATGTTGGGACAGAAATCTCTGCATCGCTAGTTTGCGTGCGTTGTATGCATAGCGCCTATACTAGTGTATTATGCACGTATTGTAAACTTTACTAACCGCTTCGCTGTCAAAATAACGTAAAAAACAAAGATCGTACATTTTTAAAATAGTCAACTTAGTTGTACCTACGTGAGTTTTAAGCACACGACGGACGCCGGAACTATGGTTTTAAGGCCTCAAAAACCAGCGAAAATGGCCCTGCAATTGTGCAACTGGACGCGGAGCGCGCAGCATGCTTTCAGGGGGCCGGGCCGGGCCTAGCGGGCCGCGCCGGGCGGGCGGCGCGCCGGGGAGGCCGAGGGCGAACAACTAGGACCAGTGGAAATGCAAACCCCTGAAATCCAAGCACATTTCATCCAGTGGGAAGGTACATAAGATCTTGTGTGTAAGAATGATCAGAGTTGATCAAGATTCAAAATAGCTTATTATATCAAGCACGGCAAGTGCACATTTGTTGAAAAATCAATATTGTTTTATTTTTTAAATATTGTTTTTGAGTCTTGAGAGAGAGAGAGAAATTTGAGACCGCACAATTTTTACCCCGTGTCACATGTTTTGCACACTTTTTTTATGAAACTATATGACAAACTAAAATTTAAAATGCTAATAAGAAATTCTGAAGACAGGTTAATGACAAGATTAACCCTTAAATTTATGATTTTTTTTAAAATTAGGAATCCAGCACTGTGACATTGGAATACTGTGATGACAACAATAATTAATGACAGCAATCAAGAATCAGCATCCAACATTGTGCAAGTGTTTTCTCCCTGTATTTAATTTAAATCAATAAACACAGACTGTAGCTGAAATAGAATTTTAACCTTGACGGGTTCCTCTTAAACATGCAGACAAACTAAAGACAATCACTATTTTTCATTGAGTATTATGTTGGTTTTTGATTCATTTTATTAAATAGTGTAATCTCGATTTGAATCATGCAATTTTTTAAAATTATTGTTTCACTTGGCGCTTTGATATCCAGCATACATGTACCAGGATGTCAGAATAAATCTGTGGGGGGGGGGGGGGGGGGGGTGTGGGGGGGGGGGGGGGGGGGGGGGGGGGGGCAGGTAAAGAAAAAGTAATAGATCCTGATACATGTACATACATGTATGAAGACAAACTCAATAGTATGCTGGATACCAAGTGCCAAGTGAACCAATCATAACTTTAAGGGTTAATCTTGGCCGTCATTTCCTTGTCTGCATAATTTCTTATTAGCATTTTAAATGTTAGTTTGTCATATAATTTCATTTAAAAAAGTGTGCAAAACGTGAGAAAGGGTGAACATTTTGCAGTGTTTCCCCACAAAGTCTTAATTTTTCTCTCTCAAAAACAAATTTTAAAACAATATTGGTTTTTCATCAAATCCCCACTTGACGCGTGCTTGATATGATAAGCTATTTTAAAGAAAAACAATCCTGATCAACTTCTAATTATTCTTACCCACAAGATCTTATGTACCTTCCCACTGGATGAAATGTGCTGGGATTTCAGGGGTTTGCATTTCCACTGGTCCTAGTTGTTCGCCCGCGGCCTCCCCGGCGCGCGCGCAGCCCGTCTGGCGCGGCTCGTAGGCGCAGGCCCTTTAGTCAAGGCTGCCTTGGCGAGTTATATATTCGCGCGCAGTCAGTTTTCCAACGCTTGAGGAAAGACTAGCACACACGGACTGTCCGCCCAGACAGCCTTTACCATCTCGTTTTTTAGAGCTTATGTTTTTCTTTATTTCTGTCTACCGTTTTGGTAGAGGGGTTACGTGCATAATGCATGAGGTCAGGATTCCCCATGGACCAATGAGAAAATTAGGCATGCCAGTTGTACGACAATCTCCGAAGAAAAAAAAGCTAAATATTTCGGGTCGCAACATATTCAGGCCGAGAAAATGCTCTAGATGATCGCGATTTATTCGTGAACAGGGGAATATTCAATTCACTGAGGCCTACTCCCGAACCGGCCGGCCGCACTGTACACCGTGCCGGTACATGCCGCCAGCCGTCTGCCGCTGGGCCTAGGGCATAGACCTTATCGCAAATACCGCTTGGGTGAGTTTTCACAAAAGCAGCAATGTATTGTGGGGAGGTTTTCGGGGCAGACTTTGCCCAGTTTTCCTTCCCACAATACAGTTGTGCTTTTGTGCAAACTAGCCCAAGCGGTATTAGCGATAAGGTCTATGGCCGGCCATGCCTCACGGTGAACGACTGTTGTTTTGCACTTGGTAAATTTATGCACAGACAAAGGCTATGTCAAAGGGAAAAAATTCCATGAAACACATTCGCCAGTTAAGACTCGTATGATGTACTAAGTCAATGAAGCATGATGGCATAACAATTGTTTTCAACAAAATCTTACCATGGAGGAAGGAAGTCTTTTCCTTCCTCCATGATCTTTACTGCTAAAGAACATTTTCTTACTGCTAAATTTGCTTCCTTGTCACCAAATTTAAACTTTCTGGGGCATTTATCATGTCATATTTAGAAGACTTTATTAGTGATATTTCTCTGAATAAACTTACGAAACTCTACAATTAGACAGGACTGCACTTCAACAGATCTTAGAAAATCGTAAAAAAAAGCGTTTATTGTATTGTTGCTATTTGGATTTTTTAAATAAATACATACGAATGTCTGCGATTCTTTACGATTCCCTCACGATGACAGTACAAATCTATGACATCTGCGACTTGTTTAGACACACACGAATGTCTGTGATCATGATCACGCATTGTGTGATTCCCTACGATTCCTTACGATAACACTACTAATATACGACATCTGCGACTTGTTCAGACACATACAGATGTCTGTGATCATGATCACACTTTGTGCGATTCATTACGATACCTTAATTACTATTTCTTACGATGACACAGTACAAATCTACTGTGACGTACGACATATGCGGGCCGTTGTTACAAATCTTAGAAAATTGTAACACTTAGTGCTTATTTTATTGTTACGATATGCATTTTCAGTATACCAATGTTTGCGATTCGTTACGACTCCTTACGATTACAGCACGAATCTACGACATCTGTAAATTGTTCAGACACATAAATATCTGTGATCATGAGCATGCATTGTGCGATATTACGATTTTTTACGATTCCTTACGATAACACAGTACAAATCTACGACATCTGCGACTTGTTCAGACACATGTCTACGATAATAATCACACATTGTGCGATTCATTACGATACCTTACTATTTCTTACGATGACACGGTACAAATCTACTGTGACGACATCTGCGGGTTGTTACAAATCTTAGAAAATTGTAAAGCTTAGTGCTTATTGTATTGTTACGATATGCATTTTCAGTATACCAATGTCTGCATTTCTTTACGATTTATTACGATGACAGTACAAATCTACGACATCTGCGACTTGTTCAAACACATACGACTGTCTGTGATCATGATCACGCATTGTGCGATTCCTTACGATAACACAGTACAAATCTGCGACTTGTTCAAATAGTAAGGTATCGTAATCAATTGCACAATGTGTTATTGTGATCATGATCGCAGACATTTGTATGTGTCTGAACATTTCTTACGATGACTACTGTGATGACATCTGCGGGTTGTTCAGATCGATAGTCACTTTGTTACAAATCTTAGAAAATTGTAACGCTTACGTGCTTATTGTATTGTTACGATATGCATTTTCAGTATACGAATGTCTGCGATTCATTACAATTCCTTACGATGACATTATGAATCTACGACATCTGTGACTTGTTCAGAAACATATACGAATGTCTGCGATCATGGTTATGCGATTCATTATGATTCGTTATAATTTAGTTACGATTCTTCCCGATGAAGAATCGGGAACAACAATCTGCGACAAGCCACGACCACTCCGTGTCAACCTTCGAAAAGCTGTGTTTACTAATAATCTCAGCAAAATTGCAGTGATTTTGTGCTTGTACATCTTGAAATGTTTGCTTCCAAATTGAAATACAGGATATGTAGTCGACAGGCCCAAACCGATTATCCTTGCAATTTGAGACAAACCAGGAGAAAACTCAGATTTTGTTTAATTTTTCATATTGGCTATAGGTTTTGTACACGGGGTGCAAGGACGACTTCGACCTAGGTGTTAATTGAAGGGGGCGAGTTGACTCGGGGACGAGTTGACTCGTCCCCGAGTTGACTCGGGGACGAGTTGTTCCGTCCCATGGAGGTAGGTACTACGTATTCGTGTGGGTTTTTTTGCCACACGAAAAGCATTGTTAGCGAGTTTATAACTTGAAAAACGTGGTTTTATTCGGTTGAATGATAACGGCTTTACGGTCCTTTGTATTGTATCGGTATGTGTTCACAATGTGCTATGCATGACTGGTCATTATTGGCATTCTAGGTACGAAGTATATAAAGGTGAGGTCGATTCTTCATTCAGGTCGCGTCTACTCTCTGCCGAGCACGTTGAACAGTACACTACCATACCCAACTTATCGCAATGAAATTAGTTATAAATTCCCGCTATTTTTTTCGCCCTTAAGCTGAACTATTGTAGCAATTTTCCCGACTGTCTTCTTATGCCTATGAACCAGCAACCCCCACAGCTCCCCCACAGCTTTATTATAGACGGTTGTTTTGCCCAGTTCCTTTTTTTTTTTTTATCCATACTTTTGCTCATTCACTTATATATAGATATTTAATTTTCGACTAGTGGATGCATTTATTCCTGTACTTCTCGTTTTCAATGATTGTGATGTTCACATACATTCGTCCATTCCCTCCTTGGTTTTTCCTTTCGATATAACTGATCCTTAGTTTTTCGGATCTCGTAATAATTTAAGATCTTCGTCAAGGGTAGTTTAAGTCGCTTCCTTTGTTTACTTCCGCCCAATGGCTTTTTTGGTTCTTCCCATATTGTTTTTCCCTTCTCAATCCATAAAGTTCGGATCTTGTAATGAATGGATAGTACATAGGCCCTATGGAATTTTTCATCAATAATTTAAACTACTTAAAGGCCCTGTAGATGATCTGTTTTTGAGCGAATAAAACCATTATAAATCAAAAGAGAAACATCAACAAACTCATCCGAAGAAGTTTCAGCTTTGTCAAATGTACCACTATTAAGAAAACCATGAAAATCCATCTGCATTTTCCTGGTCTTGGCGGGCGGTTTCAAATATTCGTTCTCAGTTGATCGGGTACTATGTGGCTTGCGTCATGCACTCTGTGGCGCACATACTGCGTGTGTGCGCGATCCATAAAAATGCATCGCGTTGGAACATATACACGGAGTACACAGCGCCCATGCATTTTGGACCGCGTAGATGCGAACCAAAACTAAGTAAATCGTTTGCAAACGATCTAAATAATTTCATCTTTACGAATTATTTTCTGGTAAAATTATATCATTTTGAGCGAAAACCTTTCATTGGATAGTTGCTATTAATTCAATCTTTACTTTCAGAACTTTTCCCCTGTAAACTCGTCGATTACTTTTTAGGGTAATTGCAAATGATCCACTGGCCTTTAAACTTGCTTAATTCAGAGTATGCTAGGCTCACTTGTATTCTTAAAATCCTCATTAATCATACTCTTCAATTTCCTCCTTGTTATTAAAACTTATATCCCATGATAACAGATAAATTTCTTGTCATAAGTAAATTAAGCCTACTTATATAATTACTTAATTCGAAAGGTAACTCTAGGCCCAATTTCGTTTTATTCACGTAAACCTAGATTGGCATTGGTAGTAAACATAAATACAGGCTGTTAAATACTCCCAGACTCGAACGAAAATAAGATTCCTAAATTCCTGAATTAAAGGTACTCGTCTGCATTTAATACATAACAAAATGTACACATAACCCATTCATCCTTTTTCCGGCAAGTTCTTTACTTTTCTCGAACTGTCTAACCCAAATTTATGGGGTGACGTTGATTTGTGCTTTCGTTAGTATGCCGTGAAACAATTTGTTTACTTTTCGACTTCGGTTAAAAGGGCTATGACATGCTAAACAACTGTTTGCCTAATCTTTGCTTCATATGATGGATTACTTGTTCAGCAAGACAAGCTATTGTTCGTTTGGATGTAAAATCAATAAAAGGTAGCCTTCTTGAACTTTAAAGATTCCATTGCAATAAACCACAGACAGAGGGCGCTGTTTGGAGTGCATCACGTAAGGAAGACGGAAGGGAAAAGTTAAAACAAAACAAACATAAGATTTCAAGTTGGACTTGTAGCAAACTCGAACAGTCGCGATTACAAAAATTCCAGGACGTTTGAGAAAAAGGTGGAATATTTTGTGCACAGTTGAATGTTATTTTCCTGTGTTTGCCTCTTGTGACATCGTGACCTTGGTCATGAATATGCACATTTTCATTAGCATAAACTAAAGAAAAAATCCTTTGTTTTAACCCCAAAACAAGCTCCAAATAGGATTTTTTATGAATGTAACTGAGTATATTCGTTTGATAGCATAGATTTCAATGATAAATATCCCAAATAAGGGCCCCTTTAAACACAACCGATACTCGTTTTGTTCCGTTGAACATAACCAATTTATTGTATAAGCTCTACTTGCATTCTTTTAGCTTACCAGTGATCAACCCAACTGCTGGTAACATGCAGTTCACTGTACTGGCCAGAGCGCGCAGTATCGTGCATCTGCGCATGCTCGAGGCTACATATACAAGTTCCTGCGCAGTCTAGTAGCGTGCTCCTTTCTGTTGTCAGCTGACTAATTCGCGCAGGATTCTGAACACGTCATTCCCGCGTTACTTTATCTCGATAGCGTCACCGACACAAAATTGTGTTATGCTCTGAGTGCAAGTCGAAAAGCTTTAGCATGTCTTTGTCGTTGCTTTGTTCTAATTTCCGAAATTTGCAGTACCAAACATTTATTCAATTATATTTGATGATTACGCTGTTCTGAAATCTTCACGTGGAATTATTATTGCTTGAAATGGAATAATTTTCATAAATGCTGTACTTGCGAGTATGAATTATAATTATAATATATATACATGTACATGTACTTCGGCGAGCCTATCGGGCGTAGTTTTAATTCTGTTCTTGTGTTCGGTCCTTCCTATAGATAATTCAAGTAGAATCAAGCTAAGAATAGTATGACGTTTTGGGTTCAAATACATATCACATACATTGATGTAACTGTTAATTTCCGTTATAAGGGTTGTAACGTAAACGAGACCATTATTAACGGGTGAATTTTAAAAGCCTAAAGCGCTTGGTTTTCCAGAATAATGGCTGTAATATAATTGTTATACAAATGCAAGATTCACATGAAAAGCTTAAAAGGCTGGTTAAGAAGGAACATATGTATATACTGGTATATATAAACTAGAGAATAACTCGTCAAGAGTAACATGTTGTACAGTTATATGAAGAATTTGAATATTTGAGTTGAAACGAACCGGACAATGTCCAAAGGCCGCTTGGTCAGGTGGGACCAATATGTTGAATGTTTTTTCGTTGCCTTTATGTTTGAATAGATGCATGCAGGTTTTTCTCTTTAGCTTAACCCTTTTGACAAAATTCCAAAAAACAAATGTTAAAAAACCCCGGGAACAGACCTAGGTAATGTGGCAATGATAAGGGGAGTGCGCCTCCTTTTGGTGTCCTAGGATGCACCCACGTTTCCTCCTAAAAAACAGACAAGATAAAAGGAGGTTTTTCGTGGCCTCCGAGCGCCAGCAGTTTATGCTGCATGGACTGACGCCAAAAGCATTGCCATGTTCCTGGGAGAGTTCTCGATCCCAGAGATTTATCCGATTGTCGTATAGCACATGGAAATCTTTCATACGATTTCTGCTTTTTCGTGTTGTGTTCAGACATTCTTGATGTATTTCTTCCACACGATAGACCTCTTCACTTTGTAAACACAAATGTACTAAACAACAATGTACCGTACTAATCTTACTCTTAATTGTTAAAATGTAGCCCTTTCTTTTGAGTTTGAGAGCCGGACGATGTCCGAAGAGCCTAAAGGGCTTGGTTCCAGATGGATACCAGGAAAATATTGTTTTGAGTTGAGTTGTTGAAAGCCGGACGATGTCCGAAGAGCCTAAATGGCTTGGTTCCAGATGGATACCAGGAGAAGATGTTTTTTCGTTCTAATTAAACTCACAAGATGCTTTTTAATTTTCTCAACTTACCACAGGTGGAGGTATTACTAATACCCTTTAATTTGATGATTATTCGTTGTAATGTACATTGTAGTTTTGTATAACATCTACAGTTGTAATAGGTGAAAGGTGCACGGCAATAGAGTTCACGACCACTATCCTATGCTGTAATCAATAAAACATTTAAATCCATATGTTCCTTGTTATTCGACTCATTCATTAGAATCAAACTATTTTTCATTCGTATGAGCGAAGCGAAGGAGAATGAAAATGGTTAATCAATCAATTTATGTGGAGTTACTCTACCCCTAGAACTATGGGGGATACTTATCCCCCATAGGTCATGTGGTTTTTTTCCAATATGGCAGCGCCTGAAGTTTAAGATCGGACAGAAACTTTTCTTGCTAGCGCAATAATCCGCTGCCCAATCGCCACCAAACTCCGTCTGATAGTTCTTGAGACACCCACCTTGCGTGTGTCTACGGAATTTCAGTACTATTTGTCCATTAAATTGTCCAGAAATTATGTTTCAAAATCAACGGGTACATGTGCGATCCATCCACATGTGCGTGTTTCAGGCGCCTGAACCACGCACATGGATGATCGCACATGTACCCGTTGATTTTGAAACATAATTTTTGGACAATTTAATGGACAAATAGTACTGAAATTCCGTAGACACACGCAAGGTGAGTGTCTCAAGAACTATCAGACGGAGTTTGGTGGCGATTGGGCAGCGGATTATTGCGCTAGCAAGAAAAGTTTCTGTCCGATCTTAAACTTCAGGCGCCGCCATATTGGAAAAAAACCACATGACCTATGGGGGATAAGTATCCCCCATAGTTCTAGGGGTAGAGTTACTCTATAGAACTTTGACTAATAATGTTTCTTGTATTTTGTTTTCCTGGTACGAATGATAACTTTCGCTTTTTTCGTGAATGCTATATACCTATATTTATATGGACGATTCCAGAAGCTCGCCACCGCCGCTGGTTGGTTACCATTTATAAATAATTCATCACCTCCGTTGCTGTTAAATTATTCAGCAGAGAGGTCACAACAACTAGATGGTAAAGGAGATCGGGGCGAACAGTCTGCAGTATGAATGTTAGTCTTTCCTCCAGCGCTAGCAAAACAGTGCACAAAACAAACCTCGCCACGGACGCCTTGACTAAAGGCTAGGAAGCATGGCGCTCCGCGTTGGTGGTTTCACACTGAAAACTTTATCTAGTCAATCACAGTGGAAAATTAGTCAAACAAGGGCAAAATGATTAGTCATGTATACAATTTGTCAGTTGACAACTTTTTGTTGGTGCATGACAAATCTTTGTTGGTGCATGACAAATTAAAACTTTTGCAGGACAAATTAATATTAGCGGAAGACTAATCTGAACGACTGACAAATGTGATGATCGTCTTTTGACTAATTTGTATTGTCACGTAAAACAACAACTGACGATTTATTTTCCCATGACTAATTGCATGACTAACTTTAGATTGCATTACTAATGGCAAGAATAATGCAGCCAAAACTCATGACTAATTTAATTAGTCATGAGTTTTGGCGGGATTATTCTTTACATTGATAATGTAATAAAAGGTTAGTCATGAAATCAGTCGTGGGAAAATAAATCTTCAGTTCTTGTTTTCGTGCAGCTGTGCGACGCCATTACATGCGAACCGCACCGTAAAATGAGGTCGTGTTTGACTGGACTGAACATTCTGTGACGTTACTCTGGAAAAGGTAAGCGTGTGACGGGTTTTGTGTGACACCAAAGAATTGTGCGGGACTCTCAGATTTCTAAGGCAATAATTTATTGGTTTGCATGTTTCAAACTATGTCGTGTGTCGGAGTAAAGACATGGTTGAGGCCGTGCTTCGGGTCTCAACATCCGTGTATTGACACAAATAGTCATGATCTGTAAGGACAACTCAGTACGTATTCGTAATTTTAGGTCAGCCCAGGTTAGACTCCTTTTCTCGCTGCAGTTAGAAGTAAGTTTATAAAATGAGCTACGAATAGTTACTGGATGTTTTCATGGTTACATCGTTGCCTCTTCCATTTTTGTTGTCCCCATTATCGTCATCAAACTGCGGATGTCTTTGTTGCATTAACACAACACACCGTGCAGTCATTGCACGTATTCTGCGTAGGCCTATTTCAGTACGAAACACACCGTGTATGTATTGCACGTGACAAAGTAAGTTTGTCAGGCTGACTAACTGACATTACTAATTAATTTTACTGCAGAACTAATTATTTTTCCTGCAAGACCAATAATTTTTCTGCAGGACTAATAATGTGTTGTGCAAGACTAATTAATTTTGTGCATGACAAATTAATTTTCCCGCATGACTAATCATTTTTTAAATTAGGCAAATAAGACCCTTTTTCATGACTAATTAAAATTAGTCAATTCGAACCACGTATGACTAATTGGAAATTAGTCAAATAAGACCCAGAGTATGACTAATTTTTTTGTGTCAATTGACGAAATAAAGTTTTCAGTGCAGTTGCACAATAATATTGCAGGGCCATTTTCGCCGCATAGTTCCGGCGTCCGTCGTGCGCTTAAAACTCACGCAGGCACAACTAAGTTGACATGAACCATTTAAACAATTTACGATTTTGTTTTTGACGTTTTTTTGGCCAGCGAAGCGGTTAGTAAGGTTCACAATACGTGCATAATACACTAGTATAGGCGCTATGCATACAACGCACGCACACTAGCGATGCAGAGATTTCTGTCCCCACTTTTCACCCATAATGCACCGCGGTAAACATTGCGTGACGTCATTACGTTTCAGGTCTAATCAAACATCGGTTGAGTAGACGTTCAATCGAAAGCATCAAAATGGTGACCGCTGATATTCCCCCGAGCATGAGGAAAGCCACCTCGTAGCTCCTAGTGGTATCGTAGACAAAACCTGCATGTGGAAATGGAGAAAATGGGAGTTGGGACAAATGTTGAATTATATCAACCGAGAAAATAAACTTGAGCAACGCGGAGTGCAACGATGAGATTTCACTTTACTACCGTACGTCGGTAAACACTTCGAGCTACGTCCATGGGTTACTGCTTGGGTACCACAAAGACAACATCTGTAGTTGTTGTTGTTGTTGTTAATTTATGGCATCTTTGGCAACTAAGGCCCTTTATGCCGTCAACTATACGGTTTTAGCTTAAAGAGGAAGAATCCCCCTTGACGAAAATCCAGCATTTAGGCTTTTTTCGATATTCCAAACATCCCTCTTGCCGACGTGGATTTTTATTATTTTTTAATTGTCGGTTTTAAGTGGATAAATTGCAAGCGATTTTCGCGATTTCTGAAACGCTCATTAGGTATTCATGATATGCGCGTGACCCCGTGACGCAATCCTGAGAAAGAGAAGTCAACACGATTGTTAGCTCCATACGTTTACACGCAAAAAACTTGGAAAACCGTCTCTGTTAGATGGTGTTTTTTGAAGAATTTTGTTGGTCCAAAAAGCCAGAGATATGCCCAGTAGCTGCGTGGTTGTATATGTTTTACCAGACACTATGAAAATAGAGAGCATGACAAAAATTGTGAGCCACAATTTCACCGTTTTTTCACCGTTTTTTCACAAAACAGGTATATAGTAGATTATTGTCATATTACATGAAGTGTTTTTCACGTTTGTATTTTGAATTACAAGGACAAAACAGGCATGATAAACATTCACTTCGTGTATTTTCCATTCAATACTGCACAGACCGTTTTGTATGTTTCTCAGGATGACGTAAAAACCCTGTTGATAAACAAACCAAGTGACCTCGAGCGTTTCAGAATTTCGGGTGAAGAGGGTCGGAACTGCTTTACGTTTTAAGCAAAAGCCTGTCGATTTTTTTGTGAAAAACAAGTTGTGATGGTGTTGTAGACACATACATCTCCATGATAAACAGACAAACTAAAACAATGTGGAAGGGGGGATTCTAGCTGTTTAACTATACTTTATTATCAAATTGAGATGACGAAGAAGGAGTTGCAGTTTTAGAAGTGGGAGGAAAACCCCCAGAGGAATTACCCAGGGGAAAATCCACGCGGTCAAGTAGGGACTGCAAACCCAATCGGTTCGGATTCGAACCCGGGACGTAATAGGTAAAAGGCGAGGAAAGAACCATTACGCCAACCCGACCGTCCCACAACATCTGTACCGATGTGTCCTTTTATATCATTAATTTATATCATTGTGTCCGCAGATGGTTTTGGGCCCATTATGTCCACACCATTGTGTCCGAATAAATCATTATGTCCGCACCATTGCGCCAACCCCCCCAAAAAAAAACATTTCCGGACCATTGTGACCCAAAAGCCATTATGTCTGCACCATAGTGTCAGAAAAACCATTATGTCCACACCATTATGTCCACACCATTGTGTCCCATTGTACCATTCTGCATGATTGAACCATTATGTCCACACCATTGTGTCCACACCATTATGTCCACACCATTGTGTCCACACCATTGTGTCCCATTGTACCATTCTGCATGATTGAACCATTATGTCCACACCATATTGTGTCCACACCATTGTGTCCCATTGTACCATTCTGCATGATTGAACCATTATGTCCACACCATTATGTCCACACCATTGTGTCCCATTGTACCATTCTGCATGATTGAACCATTATGTCCACACCATTATATCCACACCATTGTGTCCCATTGTACCATTCTGCATGATTGAACCATTATGTCCACACCATTATGTCCACACCATTGTGTCCCATTGTACCATTCTGCATGATTGAACCATTATGTCCACACCATTATGTCCACACCATTGTGTCCCATTGTACCATTCTGCATGATTGAACCATTATGTCCACACCATTGTGCCCGTTACTGCCATTATGTCCGTACCATTGTGTCAATTTGTACCATAATGTTCGAACCAGCTCTTTTCATTTTGCGTCCACAGCTCCAGGTTTACTTCTCTTCTCAGTTAACCCCCACATCTAACCCCACCTCCATTCCCCCATCATCAAGCACAAAGCTTTTTTTTTTCGCGCGAAAATGCTCAGTGTGAATCCATACACTGAGCCTTTTCGCGTGTCGCTTTCAGAAAACAAACGGTTTAGATTGAAATTGGAGCTAAACAACACACTTAAAATCACTAATACTCCCAATTTGATTTTGTGGTTTCTAGTAAGTCGTTTCACTCCAAATTCCCTCAAGTTTGTTAAAGCGACGCGCGTCGAATTTACGCACCAAAAAGGCTCAGTGTGAATTCACTGTTACTGAATATACCATGAATTGCCGTGTTCTACATTTGCATAAAATGCATACATTTTGTGTTTTTATCGTCTAAATTACTTAGTTTTGGGACGAATGTTCCTTCATGCGACAGAGGAAAAGGGACAGTTCAGCCAGGTTAGAAACTGCTTTGTATCTTTGCTTAGGGCATACCTGCAAGAGCTCCTCCGGCAACTTCCCCGATCGCACCGAAAACTCCCAGGGTACACCAGGCCCGGCTGGCAATCTTGCTGTCGAGGACCTCCTCCGATAAATAAAGACCCATACCGACCATCGTCCCAATACTCAGACCGTTAACCACGGCCAAACACAAAAGACCGGGATAGTTAGTTGAAACCACCGGGTCTAACATAAACGCAGCAACATTGACAGTGCCGAGGAGGATATACATCTGTACAGGTTTGAGAACCTCGAAGTGCAGTATTGGACTGTACAAAATCCGACCTACTAAACTGCCTACTCCACCCGCTGTGGAAAGGAGACTGGCCCACTGACTTTCGAACCCTCTTGCCGCTGCGTGGGGAACTAAATAGATAACCCAGGCAGCGTACAAACATGCCGTTGTAAAAGCGGAAAAACAATACACTGAAAACATTGGCGCATCTCTGAGCACGTCCAAGGACAGAACTGTGCAGATGCCTTTAACGGCCTTTTTACACCAGTACCAAAGTATGTTGCTGTCACGTTGAACGGTCTGCTGAGAGTGTTTAGTATTTATCTCGTCATTGTCAGGTTCAATTGAGACCAACACCATATAGGTTGGTGGTGGTGGCTTCATCAAAGCCCCAAGAACGCAAATGTTGGTATTGAAAGCTGTAACTATCATCAAGGCCCATCGCCATCCGTACAGAGATATCAAGAAGTCAACCAGTGGAGGGTATATCATGATCCCGAAAGGACACCCCACGCTCGCAATTGCGAAGAGAAGCGACGAATTGGGGCAATACATCAGCAGAGCAGTAAGAGGCGGTATGTAGGTCATCGAGACGCCAATCCCTGTGTAACATTAAAACATATAAAGGGTCATTTTATTCTTTAAAAAGGGGTGTGCTTTGTTTACACACACGCAAGGCAGAAATGGCAAAATATAACTGGTTCCAATTGTCCGATACAATGACCCTGAGATGGTATATTTTTATAAGATAAGTAACTAAAGATAAACTTATGTAAATATGTGTGCACAACATTTGTTTTACAATGGCGAACGAAACCAGGCCCCTGACTACCGTGGTGCTATGGCTTCGCTTTCCGTGCAATATGGCCAGGGAACCAGTCTGAATAGGGCGGTTGCATCGCAAAATTTCATCAAAGCATAGACACAGTATTTCATTGGGACGTGATGACCAATAGTCTATACCACGAAAACTCTCAACATGTAATTGTTTTTATTCACAAAAACTCTGGAATTTAAGTGTGCGCCCAGTCATCGTTTCTTTTGACGTCGTCGCTTAGTATGGCAAACAGCGTGCGGTTGAATCTTTCAATCATGCCATCCGAATGAGGATTGTATCAAGAGAAACTTGTCTTCTGCACACGCACCAATTGACATACTCAAGAACACTGCTGCCTCAAACCCGCGCTAACGATCTGTGTAGATTGCAGATGGTGCCTTTATTAATTTATTAATGATGGTGCCTTTATTAAACATGCCCCAAACCCTTATTGTGCGACAGTCCTCTCTGGGGTTAGGATTGTTTCAACTAATTTTGATAATTAGTTTGCACAACTGGTATCTGTATTTTCTTATTGGAAACACCATTAGACCTGCCTTTTTATGAATGCTTCCAGCTTTTAAAGATCACACAGACCAAAATAACACACTGAATACACAAAGCACACCGTGTAATCCATGTACATCTAGCAGTCCAGCTCGATTAAAATGCAACTGAACGTTAAATAAAAGGGGCCATAAATACTACGTGTCAAAAAAACGTCTTACTTTGATCCTCAATAACGTAGTCATTTGCCAACGGATTTAAACCAACATTTTATGTAAACAAGGCTTGACAAATTGTATTGAGAGACTTGCATCAGCTTTGTCCGATAGGATGAGATTTAAAAGCCATACGAAACAAATTCAGAAATGAATGAAATGCCACTTCCGTCTCGACGTCCTCCAAAGTGGATACATCGTTGGAGATGGTGGCATAAACCGCATGCTGCAGCCGAAAGCTTCTAAAAAATGATGTGTCACCCCAAGGTCATTTCATACCTCTTTGATCGTTTTGCGCAACTCATCAAGAGATACAAAGGGACCTGTGACATAGGCAATTCCCTTGACATTGAAGGAAACATATAGTTGTATTATTCTACATACCCCAAATACTCATGACGGCTGCAAACAAGATGGTGTTTTCTGCAAAGGCAGCTGCTAGAAATGACAGGAACATGATGACTCCTCCCGCGATGACGAGCCATCTTGGTCCGTACTTCATGGTCGTTAGGTTTACAAAAGGGGCTGTGTATTGAAAACAGATACTGTATATCATTTGCAGATGAAACTTGTCTACGAAATCAAAGAACAGCACTACTAAAAAATAATGTCGATAAACTGCCTTGAACAAGAACAAGAACAAGAACATGTTTGGGTGTCACCGGTGTACACGCGCGCGCCAATAGACGCACATGAACACGCGTAAAAAATACTCACCAGCTTATATTTTCATTCGAAATTGAAGCACGTGTAACCGTGAAAAATGGCACAACTCAATAAAACTGAATAAAATGACACCGGGGACCTAAGGACCAAGTCGCGAACTGTTTTTAAAGAAAGGTTTAATGAATAACGACACCAAAATGAAACAGACCAAATAATCATCTAAAATTAAACTAAACTAAAATCTTAAACTTGAAATGCACCATTCACATAAACCTAGAGGCAAAATCAGGGACCCTGTAAACAAACAAAACCATAGGAGCAAAGAATTAATTACATGGATAAAAAGGGAGGGTGCAATAAACTAAACAAGGGACCTAGCAACTTATTAATATTCATGAGGTAATAAAACCACTAATCCTTAGCCAGGCACACTGTGTCCTTCACTGAATCTATATAGGACAAAGGGAATGCCAAAGCACATGTTTTTAAAAGTACATGTACCAAAAAAAAAAGAGGAAATTATGGGAAAAGTTTAGCAAAATAAGCCAAAATTGATTACAGAGATAACAGTAAAATCCAGCATCAAACTTGTAAATTCAAAAAGGTTTTACAACTAAAAAGCAGAGGAAAGTCGAAAATCAAAGTTAAACATGATAATTTGAAAACTAAAGAGAAGTATCGTCCCAGCTTCTGACAAAAACCCAAAGTATAAGCTGTAAAAATAACACTTTTAAAGTAACCACTATAGACTAATGTTATAAGTAAAGTTGAAAATTACAAGAAACCTCACCAGGGATGTGCAGACATTAAGCTCTAACTCGTTGAAAACAGCAGAAAAACACAACGTTGTGAAGAGATAAAATGAAACGGGTCTTCTCTCTATGCTGCTGGTCTACAAACTGACCATGTGCTTGTGGTCACAGGGCCAGTGATCTCTACAGAAATAAACTATTAAGGGGATGCACTGCAAAAGACACGGGTCATACACAATCTAATGGGGCTTACACATGGGAAACTGAAAGGACATTACAAATATACTACAGGGGATGCACACCTATGAGAGAAACGGACAATTATTACACAATTTAAAGAAAATTATTTATAAACAGTTTTCACCCTTCTACACTCACGCCTGATAAAAGCCATTGCTGTCCTCAGCAATGACAACAAACAGTATTTACATGAACACAATTTAAAATAAACAACAATAAAACAATATGCATGCTCAAATAAATGGCAATAAACAAATAAACAAAGTTAAATGACAATTCAAAAAAGGACAAATTGAGTTCATCAGGGCGGACGATCTGCTGGCTGGTCTCCACAGCTTGCATTTCTGCCGTCTTTCTCGCTTGAGGAATGCTCTCGAACTTCGGTATGCTGCTGCAACTTGGCCGGTGCACATGGTGTCGTCTTTTGACTAGCTGCAGCCTGCACTGGTTGCGTGGTAGGTGTGGGTACTGTCATCATCGCTTGCTGTTGGTGTTTCCGGACCTCTTGCCGATGCCGCCTCATGTAGGCCATCGTTTCATCATGGAGACTTGGCCAGAAGTACCGTGCGTTGACCAGGCTGAGCACCTTGCTGTACCCCTGGCTCTCCATTTCCTTATGCAGGTCCCGGAAAACGTCCTTCCTCAGGCGATGTGGCAGCACCACCAGATATCGTGCCTCGTCAGTGCCTCGTCTGAACAGGAGCATGCCGCCTCTAACCTCCAGATGGTCCCAGACATGCAGGAGTTTCTGCACCGGTCTGGATTCTCGTGCCATCTTCCTACGGGTCATGCGGCGAGTCCCGTTCTCCTTAAGCTGTAGCACACGTCGAATGGCCGTGTCACTCTTCTGGCCATGGAGCAAACTGGCTAAATGTTCCTGGCTGGTTTTGCGTTGTAGATTTCTGCTGGACGATCCACTTGCGTCCCTGTCAGGCGAAATTCCAGACACCTCTTCCTTGGGTGCATCCTTGCTAGGCTCCTCCGCGGCTACTGAGCTGATAGGCGTGGGGCGTACCGTACTGTGGGGCTGTGGATGACGACCACATTCCGAGCCCTGTTTATACAGTTGCTGCCTCTGTGGTTCAGCAATCACCTTACTAAGGACGCTCTTTAGTTCGGCCAGCTGCTGGAATTGCTGCAAGATGACTAGCTGCATCTGGGCCTGATGATGCAACACCTCCAGCCAGCTCGGTTGATTTCCACATCTGCATACACCCTCTGCAACAGCGGCGTCTGGCAACTTGGAACTAATCTCTGTAGTGACGACAGCGGGTGGCGATGTAATTCTCTCTGCACTATGGGGAACTAGGTCGAACCCCAATAGCTGCAGTGTCGTCAACTCCCCTGGACCCATCCTGAACCATCCAGGTCAAATACTAATACACTGTGTTGGCACGACTTAAACTGACAACTGAAACTAATCCTTGAGACAAAGACCTAATCCTAAACCTAAAATGAGACCATGAAATGAGACCACAAAACTTAACGATAATAACAGTTGGCTACGTTATAAAACGAAAGTCCTACCCGGATCTTCCACCAAAAAGTAAAAAAATGTAACCGTGAAAAATGGCACAACTCAATAAAACTGAATAAAATGACACCGGGGACCTAAGGACCAAGTCGCGAACTGTTTTTAAAGAAAGGTTTAATGAATAACGACACCAAAATGAAACAGACCAAATAATCAACTAAAATTAAACTAAACTAAAATCTTAAACTTGAAATGCACCATTCACAGTGTAAAGTATAAACCTAGAGGCAAAATCAGGGACTCTGTAAACAAACAAAACCAAAAGAGCAAAGAATTAATTACATGGATAAAAACATTATACAGTGGATCCAGGGAGGGTGCAATAAACTAAACAAGGGACCTAGCAACTTATTAATATTCATGAGGTAATAAAACCAATAATCCTTAGCCAGGCACACCATACTGTGTCCTTCACTGAATCTAGGACAAAGGGAATGCCAACGCACATATTTTTAAAAGTACATGTACCAAAAAAAGAGGAAATTATGGGAAACGTTTAGCAAAATAAGCCAAAATTTATTACAGAGATAACAGTAAAATCCAGCATCAAACTTGTAAATTCAAAAAGGTTTTACAACTAAAAAGCAGAAGAAAGTCGAAAATCAAAGTTAAACATGATAATTTGAAAACTAAAGAGAAGTATCGTCCTAGCTTCTGACAAAAACCCAAAGTATAAGCTGTAAAGTTGAAAATTACAAGAAAACTCACCAGGGATGTGCAGACATTAAGCTTTAACTCGTTGAAAACAGCAGAAAAACACCAAGTTGAGAAGAGATAAAATGAAACGGGTCTTCTCTCTGTGCTGCTGGTCTACACACTAACCATGTGCTTGTGGTCACAGGGCCAGTGATCTCTACAGAAATAAACTATTAAGGGGATGCACTACAAAAGACACGGGTCATACACAATCTAATGGGGCTTACACATGAGACAATTATTACACAATTTAAAGAAAATTATTTATAAACAGTTTTCACCCTTCTACACACGCACGCGTTGCGATACGTTTAAATTATTGAGCATGTAGTCAGCTTGTAAAAACGAAAGTGTTTTTACTTGATCGCGATTTTTAGACTGAAGAAATACATTTTATCGTTATCGATACAACAGCCACTGCGCCAAAACATAAAGCAAGTGTGACCGGACCTACATGCATGCATGGTCGGTCACAGTTCAGCCCCAGTGTAGCCATTTGGTTTTATCTTTTAACAATGCACATTCCGATCATTCATTGTTATTTGTGCCACTACCCTGATTGCTGGAGGGTGGTGACCATCTTGTGGAATTCTTTTGTATTTTTGGTATGTCCTCCTGATACAATATGTTTTGTTATTCATTATCCACCATGACTGTACACTAGATATAAGGGAGTGCTACTTGCTGGTCTAGTGAGTTATTTCTGTCCTGACTGCCCGTGACACTGCCTTTCGGGCTGTGCTCGAGCTGTAGTGCTGCCAAGTTTCTGCTAGTTGACTGTGCATTTAACACTTATAAGCTACGGTATCGTTTGATAGTGCCGTTTTACAATCCTTTTTAACTTTCTGCATTTGTGAAAGTACCTGCCTGAGCACATTGAGCTAAACAATTTGATAATAAAATTAAGCTTGAAGTGTCGATGTAAATACATTTATTAAATAAATCAAATGTATACCTGTTGGTTTGAATGCCCTCTGTTGTCATTAATTTTTATTGTACACCGACTCGGTTACACAAGTTTAAGTAACAGAGGTAAGTGCAACCCATGCGCTTTTCTTGCTTTTTTTGGTCGGTAATCACTCCAGCCACAGTAAAGATGGCTGCGAACATGACGGACGTGTGTGACACTGGCTCTCCAAATGTTTTGGGAAAAGTCGACCCCAGGCTGAAGAAAATCATCCTAAAACTAAAGGATCGTCCATCCGTTCCAATCAAGACAATTCTGACCAGTGAATTTGCCCTGGACGAACTTTTACAAGCCAGGAAATTCATTTTTGAGTGTGCTAAGGAGAAGCTACTGAAGGTTCAAGATGGCGGCGAAACACCAACGGAGTCATCAAATGAAAAGATAAGTACCCTTTCATATTGTAACCTTAAAGCTCGCAGATCTATGGATACTGCAGCTGATGATATTAGGGAACTATGCTGCGCCCTGGGCATCTTTCTGATGGATACCGGCGCATTACAAATATTCATTATTATTATGCCATCTCTCCCTCAGCCCGGTCGCGTAGACACCATGACAGCCCAGCCGTCACAGCCGGCCACCCTAGATGCCGTTTTGGAGGCTGTCAATAGGCTACACAACACTCTCAACGCGCTCGATGGTAAATTTTCTGATCATTATTTAGCAATGTCTAATCATATTTCTTTTCTCTTGCTTTTTCGTTTGTGAAGAGAAGATCGACATGTTGGAGAAGGAACGCGAGGACCTCCGTTGCACTATTGATATGCTAATGAGCCATTCTACCGGAGACGATGCCCGGACTGAGGTGTATTCGTGCCCACCGAGCCGGAACCTTGCTAAGCCCCGCGCGCACAAAGGCCCGAATTCTTCACCAGTGGCCACAAGAAACCGCTTTTCGGCACTGGATACATAGGACGTGGTTGAAGACAATAAAAACGCAAGTGATTCGATTGTTGAAGCAGAGGAATTGATCTACACGTATTTCGACATGAACGCTAAAAGTCCCGGAAAATACTCAAGTCCGAAACAAACAACGAACACATCGGCGCGGCATCCAAGGAGAAATCGGGCGCAGCGAAAAGTAAGGTGTCCCATGAAGAACAGCTGAAGAAGTATACCGCGAGAGACACAAGGAACAGCATCGCAAAAAGACAGAGCCACCGACTCCCGCTGCGTCTGCGGACATTCTTATCATCGGTGACTCTATGATCAAACACCTGCAACCTAGGAAACTAAGCAAGAAATCAAAGGTAGTTTGCCAAACAATGCGAGGCGCAAAGATTGAAACTGTTACTCATGAGGCTCAGCAGTTATCGTCTAAATACGGTGTATCGGAGGTAATACTCCACGTCGGTTCCAACAACACAACGGACGACGCCAACACCATGACTGCCAAAATTACGTCTCTCGGGGAAGCGCTTCAGCCAAAGAAAGTGACGATTTCATCAATTATCCACCGTGAAGTCGCGTCAGAATCTAGGCGTAAGGCCGTCGACGATGCGAATAACATGCTAAAATGCATCGCGGAGTGTAACAAATGGGGGTTCATCGACAATGGGGGGGATAACGCCGAATCATGCACGAAAGGGGTCTTACGCCTCGAGTTTTGCTGTAACTGGCGCCGCAATTTGGAACAGCCTTAGTGCACACCTTAGAACTATGTCTTCTTTGAGCTCATTCAAATCGGCACTTCGCCAAACATACACATAATATTCACATGATCAACTTCAAGTGAGAAAGCTAATTTACGGAGTCGTATGACTTGGTTGCCATACAATCAAACTTTAATTTTGGAGCCGGAGGGGAATTTACCCATTTTTGTTTCTCCTAAAAAGAGTTTTTGCGGGTTTTTCGCCCTTCCCGTAAATAGCGTAAATTTTAGTGTCACGTGCATGTATAATAATTACTTGTGATGTTGTCCTTCTGTAATTAGTTTTTTGATGTTGTACATGTAGTTCTTGTACAAATGTATCTTATTCCAGTTTGTTTGTGATTGTGAAGTTGTTCAATTTAGTATATTTGTTCTGTGTGTGTTTGCAGGGCCCCAATGGAAACTTGCCATATACTGCGGGGCCAAGGAATTGATGCTTTTAAAGACAAATATAGCTTTCTTGTATTTAACTCTCTCTGGATAGGCAAGCCAGTCGAGCTTTTTACACATGTCAGCTGAGGGCGTTAGGAAATCGCATTTCAGTATTATTCTGGCTGCACGTTTGAGGCATTTGTTCAAGGTCACCCCATACTGTGCAACAATAATCTAGACTAGGCATGACTAAACTTAACATAAGGGTGCTTTTGAGTTACACAGTCCCGAATTCTTTTTAACATAGCTAATTTCGAGAAAACTGTCTTCTTTACATATTCGACATGTTGGTTCCAACTTAAGGTTTCGTCAATAATCAGTATTATAGAAATTCTCTTCGGACTTAGATTTTGTTTCCTGAAAGTTATCATCATCATCATCATCATCACGAGTTCAGCCAACGGGCGCATCTGCACTGGGAAACGCTGTTGGAGCAGACACATGAATCCGTTCCTATTCATCATCGTTTTCCGCGCTTGCTGCCGATCAACACCGAGAAGCTCTTCAACTTTAGTCCATGTTCTAGAAGACGTTCTTTTGTCAAAGAGAACCTGTTTTTGTAGAGCGTTGTTTTCCATACGGCATACATGGCCCATGTATTTCAGGTATTGCACGTGACAGTAGTCTCGTATGGATTGGGATCTTGTGATCTCATGCAGTCGCTCATTTGATATCTTGAAAGCCCAGTCGATCTGACCTTCGACTTGGGTTGCTGGATCTACATTCTTTTTACGCTGGGTACGAGAGCCTCCCACCACCATCTTTCGTAAGAAGCTATTCCACACATTATCAATTTTTTTGAGATCTGAAGCTGACAGGTCACAAGCCTGAATCCCATACAGCAAACGGGACCTGACGCATGCTGTAAGGATCTTCATACGGGTGCTCAAATATATTTCACCGTCAGTCAAACAGCGTTAAACGTCATGGTCTCTGTCTTAGTAAATGACATTTGCAGCCCAAATCTAGTAAAGGTGTTGTCATATATAGTTAGAATCTGACATAACTCTTATACTGTTCGAGAAAATTATCACATCGTCAGCATACAATAACTCAGTCACTCTTCTTTGGCCTGCTGCAAGGGCTCTACTTCTGAGTTCACGAGGTGAGACTTCATTTTGGTATTTGCAATTCTACCAAAACACCACTATCGGGGAACTGTTTCAGTATTTGATGTCTTGCACACCGCATTACATAGTCCATATAGATGTTAAAAATCGGCGGACTCTCGAGGGCGCCTTGACGACATCCTATAAAGGTCTCAAAATACTGTCGAGCACCCTTTATGCATGCTTTTGTACCAGTGTATAGTGCCTTCAATATTGAGACAAGTCTAGGGCAACGGAGTCGGATCTCTAGCACACGGAACAGTGCATCCCGCGGTACTCAATCATATGCTGCTTTCAGATCGACGAAGCAGATGTACAATGGTCCTTTTTCTTTCTCCAGTATATGTCTCGTGATGTAGATGGCATCGCATGTCGAACGGTTTTTCCTAAAACCAAATTGTGTATCCATCAGGATAAGTTCATAGATCGGTCGTATCCTCTCGACAACAATGATCGAGACAATTTTAGACATGGTTGCAATTATCGATAGACCACGGTAGTTTTCAGCAATGCATTTGGACCCCTTCTTATGTAGACAGGTTATTGTTGATAGTAGCCAGGCGCTTGGAACATTGAGACACGTCCAAACCAGCCCCAGTAGGAACACAAGATACTGGAGGAGCTGTATGGACTGAGAGTACTTGAGCTGCTCGCCTTAAATACCATCTGAACCCTGGCATTTTCCATTGTTGAATTTATTAAAACAACTCTCTATCTCGGGAGCTTCCGGTTGGCTCTCATCAACTAATTCCAGATCTTCTGGTGGAAGTGTACTTGGATACACATCCGGGTGCAACATCTCCGGTTGTGGTTGGAATTCTCGCGGTCCAAGATGTTGAGAGAAGTGCTCCTCTAATTTCCTAGGTTGCATTAGCAGCGAATTAGCTCTCGGCATCGATGTATGATTCTTTGCAACACAGAATTCCTCCTCTGCATCTCTCTGTTCGCTAGCCATATTAATCCTCTCTGCCTTCTTCTTGAAGTATTCGCCCTTGAGAGTTAAGCGTAGTTTTTTAAACTGTTTCGACAGCTCCTTTTTCTCGTCAGGATCCCGCGATGCACGACATTTTTCAAGAAAACTTAAAAACCTGTTATTAACCCATGGCTTTACATCACACTCCCTTTGCCTATTAGGGATGATTTCTGCAGATGATGTGGTTATAGCATCAATCACATGCTGGTCGATTACATCAACCTGTCCTGACGATGGCGGCTGTTCGAGGAGTTCATTAAGCCGTTTGCTGTATTGGCTTCTGATAGTTTCAGAATCTTTAAGGGACAGTATATTTGGGATGCTACGTACTTTTGCAGGGTTCTTCTGTCTAAAGATTTCCCTTCGGCTTCTTCTAGATGGAAACATGGCGTCCATAACAACCACTCTATGGTCAGACTCAAAAGGTCCGCTAACACTTGGGTATGTCCTGCAATTCCTTGTGGCTCTTTTAATGTACCACTCTCCTAAGATGTAATTTAGACGCCGCTCATACCCCAAGTTGGATTTATACGACCACCTATGTGCATCTATTCTTGTGGCAAACATGGTGTTAATAATGGACAGCCCGCAGCTCTCAGATATTTCCATGAGTTGTGTCCCATTGAAACTTTTTGGTTCTGCATCGTTGTACTGCCCAACACATTGCCAGCTGTCATGTTGGCAGTCAGTGCATATCGTTGCATTAAAGTCACCACATGCAACTATCCTATAGGATCGGTGAGACTTGTTGACGTCTTTCATGGCTCTCGAAAAGTTATTATAAAAAACTTCTTTGGTTGAGTTAGCGTATTCTTCAGTAGGTGAGTAACAGGAGAATATGCATAGTTTAACCCCCCGAACAACAACTCAACTCAAAATTGTTTTTTTTACGGTATTTCCCTGGCAGTTTGGACGCCAGTGCAATACCGTAAATAAACTGGAAACTGTCAATTGACAAGTCCACTGTAAAATCACAGTCTACAATGAGTTGTAAAAAAACGGCAGCGCCCTTGTTAATTAACATCGGTTTCCATTGTAAGAACACAAATTCCGAGCATATACCAACAGTCTGTCCATATTATTTTACGTCGCACATTGGTTACAAGTATGCCTTTCTTGTGTATTAACAGGAACGGGTTAGTGAAACTCTGTGTAATAAAACAATTTTTACAGTGTGGAATATTCTTATGGAATCAATTGTGTAAAGCAATTCCGCTGTCCTTCGCCACTGAAAGACAGATTAGCCCTTTCAGCCCCAATGGCGACTTTAGTCGCCCGTGCACTGTACCACGCTTGAGCCCCAAAGGAGTAAAGTTAAACAGTGGGTTAACCAGCATGGAAACTGTAGGGATGAGGGGACCTCTTGAGCCCCCTCCCTATTTTGAAGGCTTTCTCACCAGTTGATATTCTCTCCCTGTCATAAACTTTGGCAAATCAACATTATTTCTGTATGTTTTGAGACTTTACTCTATCAAGTGCAGAATCCTATTGATTATGTGTGGGGAATCTCATTAAGTCTTGAAGAAAAATAAAGCAGATGTGCCAAACTTGATTGCGACATCATGAACCTGTTATCAGCATTTTTGTGTCTTGTCACATGATCTGTCAGTTTCTAAGCCAATAGACATGCAAACCATGTGAAAAGTGCTTAAATTGTTGCAGAGCAACCTTTAGCCCATTACCCTTATACTAAAATTGTTTCTATGTCATGACTTGGTCAACATTTTTCACAAAAATACTTTTGACCCTTATTTTATTTTTAGGAGTGTCGGAACCGGACCAGCTCTCTGCAACAAAATAATTCCAAGCCTGCCAGCAAGTACACAAAGTAAAAATAACAATGTATTCAAGGAATGCCCATGCAGCCACCACAATTTAACAATTGCTCCTAAGGCATTATATCATGGGACAACAATGACATGTGGCGGGCTGGAATGCAAAGGTGTGTGGAAAATATCAGAAAACTATTTAAACAATTTAGATTTAAAGTGACCGACTATACAGGGTGTCTCTATAAAAAGTATACCCATTTTAAAATTCAAATTATCGCAAAACTACACAATATTTCAGAAAAAGAAAAATACCTGTGGAAAGCTTGGAATGTCCTCTGTCCATTGGTATGAGGTTCATTGTGTCACTGTCATGAATGACTGAACAAAAAATACAGTTATGAAAGGTGTCGAAATCAGCACTGTGACAAGTTGTTTTCTGGAATGACAAAGCTCAGACAGGTGTTCTTCACAATTTCTTTGCTGTTACGTAAGACTTCATAGTTCAGGGATGTACATTTATGCATCACATTATGTAAGTATTCTTGGATGCACCAAAAGTGTTGCATGCCACAGAAAAAGTTCATACCAACAGCAAACATGGTGCAGCTCACAACTCAACAGAGGACATTTGTTGTCAAGACATACCAAGAGACAAGAAGTTTCATTGCTGTCCAAAATGCCTTTAGGGACCACTTTCCTGAGAGGCAAGTGCCAACCAAAATGACTATTTGGAAAAATGTGAGAAAGTATGAAGAACACGGGACAAGCTTAAACCGTAACAAGGGACATTCTGGGCACAGACGAACTGGAAGGTCAGAGGAACATATCAACGTGGTTAGAGAGGCGATCGAAGGTAACCCAACGCTAAGCACCAGGAGGAATGATACAGGATTACCTCGTGCTACCTTCAACAGGATCACACGTCTGGATTTGCATCTCCATCCTTATCACATCCATGTTCAACATCAACTCCTACCAGCTGACCTTGCCAGACGACTTGCCTTTTCACAATGGTTTGTGGATAAATGTCACAGAGATCCACAGTTTCTGCAGTTCCTTAGTATCGGAGATGAGGCAGCCTTTTCTATGAATGGGAAAGTGAATTTTCATAACGAGCACATGTACGCTGAACTGCATCATCCACCGGGTTTTTCTTATGACGTGAACATGAGTAGGGAGAAAGTTAATGTGTGGATTGGACTTTGTGGTAATGGATCATTGTTAGGACCATTTTTCTTTGAAGGAAATTTGAACGGACAGGCATACCTGAATATGATCAATGACTTTGTGGTACCATGAGATGGATCAGATCTTCCATAGACAGCGACGTGGAGCCTTCAGACGGGTGTGGTGGGCTCAGGATGGAGCCCCTGCACACAGACTTATTGCTGTGAGGAATCGTCCAGCAGAGCTTTTTGGTAACCGGGTGATTGCATTATTCCACCAGGTTGAATGGCCTGCAAGATCACCAGACTTGACACCATGCGACTACTTCCTGTGGGGTCACTTAAAAGGCAAAGTGTTCACCACACCCCCAGCTAACATTCAGGAGTTAAGAGCCCGGTTAGTGGATGAAGTGAATCATTTCCGCCAAGATCATGGGATGATAAGGCGAGCAGTAAGAGACATGACACGAAGATGCCAACTATGCATCGTCAGAAATGGTGGGCATGTGGAGGGTACAGCACCCTAAATGTGTCAGGTAGCCTACATGTAAATACCACAATTAAAGGAAAGGATCAGAAAAATGGTGTTGTTTCTTCATTCATTGTCCGGTCACCACTGTCTACAAACTTGTCACAGTGCTGATTTCGACACCTTTCATAACTGTATTTTTTGTTCAGTCATCCATGACAGTGACATAATGAACCTCATACTAATGGACAGAGGACATTCCAAGCTTTCCACAGGTATTTTTCTTTTTCTGAAATATTGTGTAGTTTTGCGATAATTTGAATTTTAAAATGGGTATACTTTTTATAGAGACACCCTGTATATTAGGTCCGGTCACACCAAAGAGTTATATATAGAAAACTACAGTGCATGCGCACTCCCAATACACCCCCGCGTGTTTTTTTTTACACCACAGCGAGGGGTACACCCCAATTTTTAAACCCAAATAGTCTACTATAGGTTTCCAATTACTGATACTTCTCAAATGACAATCTTGGAAATAACCAGAACTCTTACTCTCACTATTAGAGAAAAAGAAGAAACCAAGAAATTTCAAAAAACCCTAAACAACACCAGGGACCCTATGATTGCAAGTCGAGTTCTCTTCTAACCAGACCACGAAGCTGGTTGCAAACCGACCGCATTCAAAACCCTAAATTGCTTTAAAATAACCAACCCTAAATCCTAAACCTGAACCCTAACCTATTATATAGTCTCCTCTCAAGACGCTAAAAAGGTACAAAACCCCTCATTTTCCCCTCGCAGTGGTGTAAAAAAAAATTACGCGTCCCGATATGGACGCCGCCATTTCGGATTAACGCTATGGGGTGCTCGGTGGGCAAAAGGGATTTGCCCACTTTTCCCACTTTGCACTCATAGCGTTAAGCAAACATGGCGCTGCCCACATCGGCACGGTCCACAAACGTGACTTGAATAGCCAATGCACACTCTAGTTTTATATATATAACTCTATGGGTTACACCTTGTTTTTCATATGTCCAACGTTCAGTCTTACCCAAAAAAAAGCACATGTCGTGCGATACAGCTAAAATAGTTCCCAGCGTAGCCATGGAGCAGTCCAACGATTCGCGAATGGGCAGAATGAAGACGCCGAAGCTCTTGAAGGTTCCCATTTCAATCACAGCGGAGAGGAACGCTATGGCTGTCAGACGCCATCCAAACCTAGAAGCATGCTTTGAGTTACACGGGGAGAGGCATATTAATATTTTTTTACGAATTGATAAAGACAAATCACACGATTGGAAAACTTTTTAAAACATACAGAAACAACTCTACATAACTAAAGAGTAATGTTGATAAACTTCCTTGTCGAATTTCAGCCACATAGATGCAGTAATACTTCAGAAAATCTGAAAAATCCATGCATGGTTACAGACTTAGAAATCCGTGACGTCATCGCGCACGCACAGGGTACACTCAAAGTTGTCAGATTCACAGCGGATTCTGGCCGTCCTTGAAGTTGCACATCATGAAAAATGCTCTCTAAAACATCTGAACATTATGCAAATTAAACTATTTTAATAGAGTTGAAAGGAAAGTGTATTTTCTGCCAATATAAATCTATTTAAAAGATTTTTTTAATTAAAAAGAGTCGAAGCAAGGTGTTTATTTTATGGTGAAATTATTGTTGATGTTTGTGCCACATTTCACTGTAATAACCATATTCCACGGGTATTGTTTTTGGCCCCCCAAAAAATGATTAACGGCTCATCTTGGCGAATATCGTTGTCTTCATGAGTGAATTGTCTTCATTCCAGTTGTAAATATACATTTTAAACCACGCCGTTGTGCGCTCCCACGTGTGCTGCAAGTCTACTCTTCCTGAGCGCTTCTGCACAAGCCTAGGACTGAGAAATCTTTAACATTTTCTTGGTTTTGTTTTTAAATCTAAAATTGGGAAACTCACGGACTGAGGCGACTAAAGCCAGAGGTGACTAAAAAGCGAATCCATGTTGTCTAGGACGTATCCTATACATAAACACACTCCGAAAAAGCTCACTGTAATACCTGCACTTCTAATCTTGTGCACAACTAATAATATGGACCAGTAAATTATTTAGGTAAAATCATGGTTTCTCGTCAGAATCTCAGTTTTCTGTATTTGATAAGCTGTAATAAGGAAAATTAGTGCAGTCATTAAAGTAAAAGGAAAGAAGTTGGTAGTTGATCATGGCCTTAGACCTTGTGTATACAAACATACCTTATGTATGAGACAGGCTGAGAAATTGTTTCCTTACAAAATCTTAAATTTTTCTCACTCCTAAATTTGGGTTTTCCCATCAAATCTGCACTTATCGATGCTTGATGAGTCATTTTAAAACAAAAGTCTGATCAACTTCTCAACTCTTACCAAGTAAAATCTTACCTAACTGGAAATTAATGTCCCTGCCAACTTGTAAGGTTTACATAAAATGTTTAGGGATTGGTCGAGAATTAAGAAACAATCAGCTGTTAAAAGCAAAGGCGCCACAAAACCTTTAGTGGGTGGCCAATGTACTTCCGTCGGCATGAAATGTTAATTTTTGGCAATTGCTTGGACTATCTTCTAGGATGTTTTAACTTACCAACAATTTTGCTGCCATTTTTCTGACTAGTTTCTAACAGGTTAATCTCATTTTCTATACCATAAATCTCCTGTATAAGGCACACCCTTGTTCATGTATAAGGCGCACCCACAACTGCTGACAGTCTGCTTTGATTGGGTATACTTATACATAAATATAAAGTTACATTGAAAATATAATTTTTCCTAATGGGTCATTCCATGTCAATTCAACGAGCTTTCGGACCTGACCCTCACAGATTGAAATAGTGTGCAGATTGGTGTGCTGATTGGACTCCTTGAGAAACCCCGAGAACTAAAATATTATATCATTTGGTCATACAATTAATTTTGGAGATACGGGTCAACTAACTTTGACTTATTAGCATGACCTGCTATGTTTGGACAGTTATATCTCTAAAAGTAATGGACCTAGAGAGATAAACTTTACATCATTTTAAAGCTCTTGAAATGGCCTTCATTGTATCAAATAACATCAAAATTGTATCTCGTACCACAACAAAAGTTATGCGTATTTGTCAAAATGCGTAATTTGTTTTTATTTGTTAGCTTAAGATGTAGGAACATTTTCAGAAAGATTTGGGATGGGCACTCTTACAGTTTTTGAGTTATGATAATTTTAACGTTGGCTAACATGTAAATAACATGTAAATACTATGTAAATAACAAGTACATACACAGTTAGCCAATGTTAAAATGATCATAACTCAAAAACTGTAAGAGTGCCCATCCCAAATCTTTCTGAAAATGTTCCTTACATCTTAAAAGCAATCTCGAAAATCAGAAATGTTCCCAGATTTACGCCTAACCTACACAATATAAACATGATGACCGTAGAAAACTTCCCCTAAAATGGTTTTGTCCGAAGTGCTATAGTCTTTGAGAAATGAGTAAAACAATTAGTTTTCGTCTCATGAGACGAAAATTCAATTCGCCCCAAAACCATTTCGCCCAAGGGCCATTTCGCCCCAAACCACTTCGCCCGAGTGCCATTTCGCCCTAAACCACTTCGCCCAAATGCCACTTCGCCCCAAAACCACTTCGTGCACAGGCCGTGGCTCAGGGCGAAATGGTTCAGGGCGAAGTGGTTTTGGGGCGAAATGACTGCAAACCCTTTTTTGACTGTTTTCTCAAAAGTTAGACGAAGTACGGAGCTGGTTTTTGCTCAGGTTGGTTTTAATCATGCATATCTTCAATCACACAGGGGGATAAAACTATTTGTAACAGTTTACCAATCATGTATAGTATACTATCTTTAAGCTAACAAATCATTTTGACAAATTTTGACACATACGCATTTTTGCAAAGGTTATAAATTTACATAACATTTTTATGGTACGAGATACAATATTGATGTAATTTTATAAACTGAAGCCCATTTCAAGAGCTTTAAAATGATGTAAAGTTTATCTCTCTAGGTCCATTACTGTTAGAGATATAACTGTCCAAACATAGCAGGTCATGCTAATTAGTCAACGTTCGTTGACCCGTATCTCAAAATTTAATTGACCAAATGACATAAAATTTTAGTTTTCGGGGTTTCTCAAGGAGTCCAATCAGCACACCAAATTTCATTTCAATCTTCGAGGGTCAGGTCCAAAAGCTCGTTGAATTGACATGGAATGATCCATATGGCGGCAGGTATAGTTTGCATATTATGCAAATTTGACACCTTTCCACCAAATATATTTTGGTAAACTTTTAGTATTGTGTTACGGAGACTTTACTAGAATGCATACCCCTTACAAAATTTTGGGCGAAAATAACCCGAGAACTTTGACTTCAGTTCAAGGTCACTTAAGGTTGATAGAAAAATGTCAAGTACAATTTTAGTGTTCTCAGGACTCATAAGAATGCATTGATGATGGTTGCTAAATATTAACATGAAATGCCCACGGGATCCCAAATCTGTACATAGGACCCCCTACTACTTACAGAATCAGCAAGCACGTACGCTTGTGATTTTATTTACCTACCTGAAACCTGGACATATTATTCGTCGGAGAATATTATTCATGCAGGACATCGGTTTCCAGTTAATGTACAGAGAAATACTCAGGAGGTGGCATAGCAGGCCATTCTCGATTGTCCTTCCCATGTATGAGTAGTTTTCACACTGAGCTAGCTATGCGCCAGATAGACCGTGTCGGATTTGAAAAGCACACTGTGGGTGGTAATCATCGATATATATACACTGGATGAAGAATGCAATAGCAACGAGAATTGAAGCCACGCGCCGGCCGCGATATTTCTTTCCGTACCACATATTCGCTATGGGGCTTCATCGAGGTGTCTGATTGGTGCATTGTAAATTAATATTCATATTTTCTATATAGCGCCTTCAAGAGTTATTAAATAAAAGGATATAAGAGTCGTTTGGTAGTCTAGTGGTTAAGACGTAGTACTATCAATCGAGAGATTGCAGGTTCGAATCTCCTTTGAGTCGTATTAATTTCTTTCACTATTAATTGAGGAAAGAGTGTGGTATGGTGTGGGGTTATGTTGAGGTAGTTATCGACAAAACACATCAGTATGCAACATATGCATGGGGGTTAAACCAATCAGAAGCAATGTTCGCTAAACTGCGGTACGGAAAAAAAATATCGCGCGCCGGCCGCGTGTTTTTTTTTTTTTACCCCGCAGCGAGGGGTACACCCCAATTTTTCAACCCGAATAGAGTCTAAGTTTCCAATGACTGATACTTCTCAAGTGACAATCTTGGAAAAGTCACAACTCTTACTCTTACAATGAGAGAAAAAAAAGAAACGGAGAAATTTCGAAAAATCCCGAACATGACTGAGATTATAACCAGGGACCTTATGATTACAAGTCGAGCTCTCTTCAAACCAGACTACGAAGCTGGTTGCAAACCTACCGCATTAAAAACCCTAAATTCCTTTAAAATAACTAACCCTATGGTCTCCTCTCAAGACGCTTAAAAGGTACAAAACCCCTAATTTTCCCCTCGCAGTGGTGTAAAAACAAATTACGCGCGCCGTTCTTTCCAATGTTTTGTATTTGTTTGTCCCTAAGATCACGAGAAACACGCAGTCTTTAATTTGCAGCAGTTTTGATTCCATTTAATGAATGGTCATTGGTCATTTTTCAATGGTCATTTTTCAATGGTCATTTTTCAATGGTCATTTTTCAATGGTCATTTTTCAATGGTCATTTGTCAATGGTCATTTGTCAATGGTCATTGTGAATCACTTATGACCATTTAGTGATTTGGTGTGGAAGTGATACAAATGAAATTTAATTAGTTTTCCCAATTAAACCGTGTCTAGTGAATAAAGAAACGGACCTTAAAGAGCTAGAATCCCCCTTGAAGGAAAATCCAGCAGTTAGGCTTTTTTCGATAGTCCAAACATCCCTCTTGCCGACGTGGATTTTTAATTTTTTTAATTGTCGATTTTGAGTAGATAAATTGCAAGCAAAAGTGCGCTTTTCGAAAATGAGATTTTCGCGATTTCTGAAACGTCATTAGGTATTAATGATATGCGCGTGATCCCGTGACGCAATCCTGAGAAAGAGAAGTCAACACGATTGTTAGCTCCATAGTTTACACGCAAAAAAATTGGAGCACATTGTGAACACATACTGATACACAATACAAAGGACCGTAAAGCCTTTATACGATTATTCAAACGAAGGAAGCTAAATTGTCATGACTGTAGGCAGTGTAGCTAGTCAACCACTCCAGCGCCGTTTATTTTCACTCCAGTACTGCGTTGCTATAAGCACCCCCAATGACCTCAGGTCACGAAAGTGCCCAGTTGCACGACCGACAGAATAGACCATATTATACACAATCGTACAAAATCTTACCTAATCGTTGGAAATTCGTGGCAAAAATCGTAAAGTGGGAGGGCCCGCTTAACGTGTAGCTTCAGTGCACTGTTATTTACAAAATGTAGTACCCAAACAGAGCAACACACAGTGTAGCTTGTAAAATACATGTACGTGTACACGTTGCGTGTAAGAGGCACCAGGCTTTAAATATTACAAATAAGCTCAGTGACTGTAATTAACGCGCTTTGTTCACACGAAGAGCCGGAGAGAAGAACTAACAATGGAAATTGGGCAAAAACCGTTCTATGGTGTGTGCCCAATTTCCATTGTTAGTTGTTCATAGTGGAGGTCACAATTCCGTGTGTGTTCATGTTAAAGGCAGGCTCCTCAGCAATGCGCGTGCGCCAAATTCGTGCCACGAAATACGCAGCCCCATGCCTTTGCTATGGAGCTGCATATTTCGTGCCACGAATTTGGCGCGGGCGCATTGCTGCCGAGCCTGTGCCTTTAAGCGGGCCTCCCACTGTGCGAATTTTGCCACGAATTTCCAATGATTAGGTACGATTTGGTGATATTATCAAAGACTGTCTATAGACTCTATACACAATAGTACCAAATCGTACCCAATCGTTGGAAATTCGTGGCAAAAATCGCACAGTGGGAGGCCCGCTTTAGTGTAGACTCGGCATCTTGGGAAATATCAAGTCGGTATAGGGCTCTGCACGACTTTCAACACTGTTTGCGACACGGTTCATACAGGCAGAGGCTCGTCAGCAATGCGTGCGCGCCAAATTCGTGCCACGAAATACGCAGCTCCATGCCTTTGCTATGAGCCTGCGTATTTCGTGGCACGAATTTGGCGCGCACGCACTGCCGACGAGCCTGTGCCCTTAAAACGAGAGTACAACCCTAACCTTTTATACCATTTAAAGACGCGGGCTCGTCAATGCGCAACAGACAAATTCGTGCCACGAATTTTACCGCGCTCCATACCTTGCCCCGGCAGCCGCTCTTACGGTCACAGAGGGTGTAGGGTCATGGTGCAGGCCAATAGCCTCGTCTATTCTGCAAATAGGGTGTGTATACTGTGCATCTTTTTGAAATCAAATATTTATCACAGAAAACACACCCTTTGTAAATTCATGACATTTAGTACTACAGATATGGTCACATTTGCTTCAATAAGGTGTCATATAGATGGTTGACTTGACCGTATATGGGAACTCTTTGACACCTAACAAGACTAAGCACGCACGTGATTCGATTAGCCTATCAACGCATAAACACACTGTGGCGAGCTCGCATAAATAATGAACCTCCACCCTCTGGGATTGTCAGACACCTGCCCTACTCGGGCAAAGTTTGGAGCACGGTGAAATTCGTGGCGTATTGGCGAGCCTCCGTAATGCAATCCGCCCGCCCTCCAAAACCGTAACGAAGGCCCGGGAGCGAGCGGAAATTTCCGCATCCCCGCAATGTGAAACTGACTTGCGCCATTGCCCTCCGCGACACGCAGCGGCGTAGCTACGGGGAGGATTGGGGGAGGGGTGTGCACGTGCTCCCCCACAAAATGTCAGTGCATCCCCAGGTGCCCCCCACGGAAAAATCCCGATACATTACTTGTTTTTGTAATGCCCTGAAAAAGGCAAGGAAAAGTTTAAAGAAAGTATTTTTGAAAACAGCTGCAACTGACTGGATGTCTGCTAGAGTGCTATATTATCTGAGAGTGCTTATAATACATAAAGAAACACAATACTGTCAAGGTGAGTTTTTGTCACATATCTTTGTACGACCGAAAAAAGATGAAGAATCCTAATGAGCATGTTGAATACCACCATTTTAAAATGTACACCTATGAAACGGCTCTTCATCTTATCACGCCCGGGTGCTACCTGGCGTCTATAGACCTTAAAGATGCATGTTACTCAGTTTCAATAGCACAGGAACACCAGAAGTATCTTAAGTTCGAGTGGAAGCAAGTTCGGGTGGATCAAAAAAACGAAACCGAGATATTATTGCTAATTGTAACTGAAGTAAGGCACGTATGAATGAACGGGAGATATGATCCGTTAGGATGGAATGTCCTCTTTAAAATGACACCCTGATCATGTCATTATGTTTCCGGTTGACTTAGCAGTGATCAATGTTATGCAAGGGTCTAGTTATGGATTTGCGCCACTTTCTTTAATGCATGGCATAGCCTGTTTGGACGCCGCACCAAGTATCCAGTAGCCAAGGACGCCTCGGAAATTAACATGTCGATAAAAATGTTGGTGGGGAAAAACCTGCATTTTCCTACATGGGAATTCAGCGAGTTTTTGTCGAGTCCAAGGTCTGGGCGAAGGAGAACTGGTCGGTAATCCGAGAACATTAATGCAATTCAACAAGCCCTGCATGCAGCAGGGAGAACGCACCAGTCATAGACAAAATGGTTTAGCCGGGACTGGCCCTAACCATGTTCAACACAATTGTTCGGTTGTACCCTTACAGAATTGTGGCTCGTAAGACATCAACTGCATTCTGGCGATCTTCAGAGGCATCTTAGGTTTAGCCAATGGATACTTGATCGTCCAAACAGGCCATGGTTCAGGCCATGAAAGTGGCGCAAATCCCAAACTTGACCCTTGCATAACATTGACAACTGCTCAGTCAACCGGAAACATCATGACATGTTTAGGGTGTCATTTTAAAGAGGAGATTCCACCCTTAGCAATAATATATCGGTTTCGTATTTTTTCGTAATTTATCCACCCTGTAGATGTATCCGTCTTCCAAATGGCTTGGCATCGGCACCACGGATGTTTACGAAGCTCACGAAGCCGTTTCACAGAGCGGTTTCACAGCTGTCACGGGTCACTAAACATCTCCCGTGTTTGTCCTCCAGATCGGAAGAGAACAATAGATGATTCCTTGTTGATAGGAACTACAGCAGAAGAATGTCAAGAACATGTCAGATCATCTCTACTATATTTTGATGCATATACATGTACATTACTCAAAATATTAAGATGATTTATCTTGGTGGATTGACATAATCCTCACATTATCATTAAATCTGATGCATCAAATGATGGCTGGGGAGGCGTCTGCGAAGGACAAACGTGCGATGGCAGATGGAGCTGCCTATCATATTAACTGTTTGGACCTTTGGCAGCTTTTTTCTCGATAAGATCATTTTACGCTCTTCTACATTCTGAGACACGCCAAGTTCACTTGTAACATCAGACTGTGTGCTTCCAACCTCAGGTGAGCTGCAGCCAGGGGCCAATTTCATGGCGCTGCAGCTGAAAACGTGTGCTTACTGTAGCAGAAAGTTGTGCTAACGTTAAGGCTATTTCACGGCCGTGGCGTGCTTAAGCATGCGCGTGCTTGGAAACGGGCATTGCTGCGTCACGAGTGTTTAGCAAATTTTGCTTCTGAAGCTATATCAAACGTTTGGCAGTGCTTAAGGTTACGGTCTCCATGAAATAGCCGGAGCCTCTGTTAGCACAAAATCGGCTGCTAAACAGCGCCGTGAAATTGGCCCCAGGTGACGCTGCTCCACTGTTAATCGACGTCATGCATTCATTGGTAATGGTATGATGTACCAGTGAAGCTATATTCATCATATCTCCTATTTATAGCCTTAAAAAACGATGGAATGGCCGATTGACATGACTTTCAGTTTTTTTAATTTGTTTAATGTTTGAGTTTTTTCCCGGTATGACAGACAGATGACCGTGTACACTGAACACATTCCCCAGACATGACAAAGCAAGGTGTGTCCGTCATGCAGATACAACTGTCTAATCATACACAAAATCATTCAAGCGGAAAACAAACTCTCAATCAAATATTTGCCTACAAAACACGATATCCCTATAACTTATTGTGAGAAGTGTATCTAAAATCAGCTGGTTGGTCCTCACAGTGTACATTTGTCAGGTGTTGATCATCTTCCTTTCGCAAGGGTCTTTCCTGCACTCGTACCTCGCTTGCCAAGAACCCTTGCTGATTCGACTGGGTCCGAGCTGTTTTGCGGAATTTTTATGAATTTTGATTAGCCAGTGACAGTGATCGCAACTGACCAATCACGCGCAGCGCATGTTTCTCGGTCATCGCATGCAGTGCCGATAGGCCCGATATACTAAAGCGCGACATTCAAAATGCATCATAGCTAGGACGCTGTTGCCAACAGCAAGAGCCAATCACGCGCCTCGCTCCGTTTAGTGGTAGCGTCCACTTTTACTAGGGGTGGGGTCCAATGTTTAAATAAACAGTCATTGTAAAGGCGTTTTTTTAATAGGCCTATCTTTTTTCAGAGATCCTGCGTTTAACTTTTAGCGAAATATAGTAAGTCTTCCTTCAGTTACGAACATTTATACTGCGTGCAAGATAAAATGATTTACATGTACATTAAAAGATCTCCCCCACACAAATTGTGGTAATTGCGGCTACGATGTCGCGAGATAAACAACACGCGAGATGATTGTTCGAAACGGCTCATTAAAAGGTCAAAAGATACAGGTCAAAAGATATCTTGTCTCTCATTGGTTGAACAGCCCTAGGCCTGTAATACAGCTCAGACCCAGTCGATGCAGCAAGGGTTCTTGGCAAGCGAGGTACGAGTGCAGGAAAGAGTAGACCCTTGCGAAAGGAAGATGGGTGTTGATGATAAACCTATAAGCAACGAAACTAATTTGCAGAAAGTGTTTTGAGCAAAGACCATTTATAAGATTCAGTAATATTACATATGTAGTACTGTGGCGCGGTACGTCGCGGTTGGTTTAGCTTCTACACCACAAAATATTTATTAACCTCGCACAGGGATAAGCAGCTATCTCTGCACGAGAGGGGATAATTTATTGAACAGTGGACCAAACCTAGGGGCTGTTCGTTTGGTGGAAATATACCACCACTTTGCGAATAGGTGCCGAATTATTCAGTTACTGAGCAACAATTAACCTCACGAAACCTACGGGGGAATTCAATAAACCTTACGGGGTCTAATAAACCTCACAGGATCAATAATTGCAGAAACAACGATCAAAATAATTTAATAAAGAATCACTGTTATAATCATTTATATGTACACAAGCTTGATTTTATAATAATACAGAATAATGCAGCGTGATAAACCTCACGCGTAAATCAAGTTGGTAAACCTCACACGTGATAGGTGACTTTAATAAACCTCACACGTGAATCAACTTATTATCTATTGCTCTTAAACATAAACAAGCTAGATGAACCTTACTCTAAACTATAAACCTCACTGGGGTACCGTAAACCTCAGTCAAGCTCAGCTCGATTACTC
This sequence comes from Henricia sp. BOLD:AAB3569, assembly GCA_037783545.1. Classification (NCBI taxonomy): domain Eukaryota; kingdom Metazoa; phylum Echinodermata; class Asteroidea; order Spinulosida; family Echinasteridae; genus Henricia; species Henricia sp. BOLD:AAB3569. Next base: position 376,684 of record JBBELK010000572.1, read on the forward strand.
CCAAGCTTGGGTAAACCTTACGTGGTCAACTGCACCACGTGTTTACGATAAGTAAACCTCTGCAATAAGCCTCGAGCTGTTTAGGAAATTCCCCCGGCACTGATTTGTGTAGGGCCGATCAGCAGGGCGGTTACATGTATGCACCTGGTAAACCTCAACGGGAAAGGCTAGCTCCGAGGTTAAGGCCCTGTCACACCTTGACGTTTTAGCCAGCGTATGCTGACGTATGAAAATTTCTCTAAAACGCTGGCATACGCTGAACTATCGATGTTTTTTTTCAATTTTGAGCGTATACATAGCGTATTCATAAAGAGTTGGACGTATACATACCGTAGTAGTAACTTACATAGAACGTTTCCATAACGTTTAGATAACTTATACCAACGAATACCAACGAATGCTTAGCGTGTTGCCGGCGTTCACAACTTATACCCAACGATAGTCTAACTTATGCATAGCGCGCGGCAGCGTATCGCCGACGATCACGTGTCGTAGCCTATAAAAAGGCTGCCGCTCGACGATTCAAATCATAACCGCACTAGACCATGGAGTCTTGAGGAGAACTGACGGGTTCCTCCTGTGAACCCCATTTGTATATACCAATTCCCCTAAACGCTGCCAATACGCCATTATACGGTAGCTGTAAGTTAGAAACACGTTCAGTATAAGTTCTGTGGTCGTACGGAACACGTCAAATACGTATACATACCTAAATTTGCGTTGGAGATAAGTTCGACATAGGTTCAAAGCACGTTACTCATAGGTTAGAAATAAGTTTTGGGTACGCTAGACATTATCTCGACGTATTTCGACTTATGAGTAACTTACAAGTTACGTGTGTGAACGTGTGTCAACGATCGTATTACTTACCTACAACTTATGCGGGACTTATGAGCCACACGCTGGCATACGCCGACAATTTTTGTGCATGCACAACATTTTTCGACGACCTCGCCTTACTACGACGTATACCAGCGTGTTTCAGCGTGCTCTTAACTTATACAAAACTTACCCATAACTTATTCGACGTACGCCAGCGTATTCGCAAAATGTTTCGTACGTCAGCATACGCTGGCTAAAACGTCAAGGTGTGACAGGACCTTTAGGGCTGCAATCAACCGTTCCCAAGCTCATAGCATAGGGCAACTGGCATGTAATCCCTCCAACCACTCTTAAGGCCCTGTCACACCATGGCGTATCGCCTTAACGTATGCCGACGTATGCGAAATATCGAAAATACGTTGGTGTACGCTGATATAAGTTTGGGGTAAGTTGGGGATACGTCGTTTACGTTAAGAGCACGCTGTGATACGCTGTTAAAATTTTAAACACGTCGAGCCCGCGAATTTTTTTTTTAGCATGTTCAAAATTTCTCGGCGTACTGAACGTGTGCTTCATACGTTCTGCATAAGTTCCCCGTAAGTTCGTGGTACGTTAGACATACGTTGACATACGTTGACATACGTTAGAGGAACGTTACTCGTAGGTTGGTATACGTTGATGTACGTCGTCTAATGGGGAAATGTATAGCCAACGTAGTGATAACGAGATGATAACGTATATGTAACGTATGTCTAACCTATGCATGACGTATCTCCAACGAGTCTCGACGTATTATGACGTATCCACCTTATGTACAACTTATGCCTGGCGATCGTGTAACGTACATATTGTGTTCTACAGTACAGCTAGCGTATGTGCCGTACAGCTAGCGAGCATTCGGCGTTTTAGGAAATTATGGGGGGTTTGAGTATATATATGTCGGCGTTGGCCCCTGGTTGCTTGCTTGATGTGCTTGAGATCGGAGCGGTATTTATACGTTCTACAGCGGCATAGGTCACGTGTTCGTTGTACGCCGCCGAGGATACGTTGAGGATACGTTGAGGATACGTTGAGGATACGTTGAGGATACGTTGAGGATACGTTGAGGATACGTTGAACACGGCAGACATATGCTACAAATGCGTTAGGCATACGTTACTCATACGCTTGCATACGCTGTGATACGCTGTCATAACTTTGTTATTAGTTAGTGAAACGCTATCAATACGTTAGTCATACGCTATTTATACGTTCAATACGCTATGGATACGCTATGGATAAGTCCTTTCCAACACCGATGTCGAATTTTTCGATGCAATTCGTTGGGAAGTTGGACGTTCTTGGACTTTGACAATTTTTGAACTAGTTTGTGTATACGTCGGCATACGTTAAGGCGATACGCCATGGTGTGACAGGGCCCTCTGCTACGCCGATACCCCGACTCTAGGTTCACCCAGGTTCCACCACGCTATAACCGGGCCCTACCCTCACCAATGCTAGGCTAGAATAACCTTACTCAGTGGTAACCCTCACAGCCACCACGTATACGCCTTTCTTAATATTTATTCATAAACGGACTAAAGCGAGGCTATATAGTTCCTCCGAAAAGTTAACAAACCATTCAACGCACGCACGATGCATGTCAGCTATCGATGTCAACGCAAGGGCCTTGGCTTAGCCTCCGAGTCCAGTTTCGTCGATTCATGGTCGACTCCAGGATTATATCAAAAGACAGACAGTTTGGCAAAGAATGCAGGTACTTCTCAGCGGCGTAGGTGCAATATTTGAAAGGTAGGAATGCTGTAAAATTATGGTGTTTACATCCGCATAACCTGATGAAAAATCGTAACGAACGACACCATGTACACAGTACATGCAGATTCACTCGTCGTGCCTTCGTGGTAAAATTTTACTGAAATGCCTGCACTACATTTTCCTTTATTACGACATATTAAAATCAACCACCAAAACGTGAAATTATGTTAAGAAATCGTAATATTAGCAAGGAAATACCTTGTGTGCATACTGTGCAAAACATGAAACATGTTTATGATCAACTTCCCAAATCAAGGTGACGACCGTCCCAAGTTTGTCCTCCATGTGTTTTTTTTGGGGGGATGGGGGGTGGGGGGTGGGGAAACAAAATAGCCATGTGGGAAAACGCGCGTAGCTGCTAGCAGAAAAACATGGGCTCTATTATTCACACTTCTAATCTGGAGGACAAATTCGGTAAATTCGGTGAGTAAACGTGATTTTAGCAATGAAAACACTTTAATTATGTCATGCTCCATTGCATTCTAACAATTTTTTTCTCTTTCGTTTTTCTACTCCTCAGACCCACAAATTAGCAGAGTTGCAATAAAGTACGGCATGGAAGATGGAATCTCTGTCGGCAAAGTATTTCTGCGATGTAAAAGTTGTAATTTAGGGTCTTTTTTTCAACCAAAAATTCCAATGTCACATTTAAGATAGCAGTCAATCCACCCATGCTGGCACACACAAACCCCGGGCACAAACCTATGTTGAGCATTTACTAGTACATGTATTTACTTTTGCAGTCTCTATAGGGGAATAGTGACAACAATTAATAATACAAGAATAGATCCACCTTTATAAGAAGCTTTTCATGCTGTGTGCATGTACAACTCGTACCTACGGTGGCCCTGGAACGACACTTTCGGTGTGCACCTTCTCGATATGAATATGTACAATATTGTCGATGTGCATGTAGTGTGGTGCTCGGTATGGACATGTGAATGTAGCATGATGCTCGGTTTCCATATAGCACAGTGCTCGGTGTGCACGTTCCACCTTCTCGATATCAACAGTGCACCATGTTCGATGTGAGTGTTGTGTGTTGCACCTTGTCGATGTGAGTGTTGCATCATAGTCGGTGTCAATGTTCAACGTTCGCCGTATCAGTGTAGCATCTTTCATCATGTCTGAATGAATGGTGCTAGTAACATGTTGTCGATGTGCATCTTCTGTCGTGACTTTTTTGAAAAATTACGTAGTTCCCGAAATGCCATATTCATTTTTTATCGTTTAGTCACAACGGCTGTTTAAGACTCAAACTTAGCTTAGGCCTACATGTACACGTATTGCTACAGTTATATGTTGGTACGCACGGAAGGATAGGAAATCGTGGATTGGGCGACCTTCACGTTTTGTGTTTATGAACTAAAACTGTGTGTTGTACCGCGGAGGGAGTAGTGTTTTAATACACGTGGCACAGGGTATGTCGAGGTCAGGGATTAGGGTCTTGCTATAGCTGCGTAGTGAATTAGTTCATAGTGAGTGCTATGCAATGCGTGTATTGTGGTGTATTGTGAACAATTAACAGCACATGGAGTGTGTGTAACAGTAGTTAGTCACGCTGGCTAGTATTCTTTTTACGACCCCAAAAAAGAAATCCGCGGCAAATCCACGCTCAATAAAATACCAAAACACAATGGAAATTCCTGGCGTTGCCCAGATACCGCCTGGAATGTCTGTGTTCCCCCTGGAATGTCTGTGTTCCCCCTGGAATGTCTGTGTTCCCCCTGGAATGGCTGTGTTCCCCCTGGAATGGCTGTGTTCCCCCTGGAATGGCTGTGTTCCCCCTGGAATGTCTGTGTTCCCCCTGGAATGGCTGTGTTCCCCCTGGAATGGCTGCGTTACGCCTGGAATGTCTGCGGTTCCCCTGGAATGTCTGTGTTGTCTGTGTTCCCCTGGAATGTCCGCGTTACGCCTGGAATTTCTTTTGTGTTAATGAGCGTAGAAATGCCACATATTTCTTCTTATCGTCGAAAAAAGAATACTATTTGTTCTATGAAAATATACACATTAGAAAAAATACTGGAAACTAACACATTGAGGGAAATAATAACGAAATGAGTTGTAATATTAAAAGAAAACCAGTGAAGAGACTAATTTACCATTAATAACATTATTTAAGAACCAAGGCACTAGCAATATAACCTACTTTACTGAAAAACTTTCATCCTTGCCTGTGGGACTCAGAGATTTTATTTTTATTATTCTTTATATAGAGAAGAGAGTATTGCACTACAATGGTTAGAAAATTATATTTATGGCACTTCAGATCCCTCTGATAAATGACTATTAATGCTTTCAGTTCATAAATTTACATGTGGCCGCCGTATACATTATGCAAATTAAGCTCAAATAGACAATGCTGGCGCCATATTGAATATGCAAATTAAGTTATCTGAGATTGTGTATAACATCAGGTTTATTTTAGACATTTGCCTTTGAGAAATAAATGCAAATTATTTGGCTATCATACGCAAATGTACTCTTAAAATTATTATTTTCTTTCAAAAACCAGGTTTTTGGCGGCCATTTTGTTTTTTGCCTATATCTAAAATTGCTCAATACCAACAGAGTAACAGTTTTATGTTTGGTCAATTTGGGTATCTCAGGAACCATAATCCATTATAAAAAAAACTATAGACCCCAAAACAAGGTTGAGCCTGGTGGCTGCCGGACTAATACAGGAAAAAGTAAATATATCGATCACTGCGCCAACATTTTCGCGCCACTCGCAGACTACCAGCGACGCGCCGTCATGACTGTGTGGTTTTTCTATTACGTGTAGGGTTACCAGTTTATCTCAGAGACGGAAATAAAACGTCAGATTAGAAATTGTATGAACTTTTTGTTCAATTAACTTTTCTCACAAGGAAATAAATGGGATTTTAAGAATGTTTACAGTGGACCCTAAATCGGTAGGTGAAACTGCTAAATATGACGTGTGTCCAAAATGTACCGTGGTTAAGCTGTTATACGAGGTCAGCGGAAGTCGACGAGTCTCGCGGAGTCCCGCACGTTCTCGAGGTCAACTTACAGGGTCTGTGTTCCGTGTTTGGAACGCAGCCCATAGTCGGGGGAATTTGATGTGTTACTTCCAGAGGAAGTAACACAACTTGTTTTTCACAAAAAATCGACAGGCTTTTGCTTAAAACGTAAAGCAGTTCCGACCCTCTTCACCCGAATTCTGAAACGCATTGGACGGTTCACTGCGGAGGAAGCTTCGACGTGTTTGAACATCGCCCGGTACAAGTTAGAATGAGCGACTCATTTCTCTCTCTCTTGGTAATAGAAAAGAAAATCTTTCTGCTCTTTTTTTTCATAGTGTCTGGTAAAACATACAACTACGCAGCTACATGGCATATCTCTGGCTTTTTGGACCAACAAAATTCTTCAAAAAACACCATCTAACAGAGACGGTTTTCCAAGTTTTTTGCGTGTAAACGTATGGAGCTAACAATCGTGTTGACTTCTCTTTCTCAGGATTGCGCCACGGGGTCACGCGCATATCATGAATACCTAATGAGCGTTTCAGAAATCGCGATTTTCGAAAAGCGCACTTTTGCTTGCAATTTATCCACTTAAAACCGACAATTAAAAAAAAATAAAAATCCACGTCGACAAGAGGGATGTTTGGACTATCGAAAAAAGTCTAAATGCTGAATTTTCGTCAAGGGGGATTCTTCCTCTTTAAGAATGTTTTTCCCATACTGACAAAAACGAATTATTGGTTGGTGACCGTTCACTGCTTCTTCGTACCAACCAATATCGCGCAAAGCTGAACGCAGTTTTCACGTAAGAAAAATCTATTAAGAAATATGTGACCCGGGCCCGGTTGCACTAAAGGTCTTAAGTGCTGTGCTAAAGTTACGAACGAAAATGGGTTGCACCATCGATGTATTACGACATGTACTAACTTCCTACCTGTGGTGTAAGACAGGTTTCGTGCAACCGAAAGAAATTACGACAAACCTGTTGCACCATCACAACTTACGCATTGGTAGGACATGAATTTAAGATAAGAAATTACGTCTAGTAGGGAGGTGACTCAAATAGTTAGGACAATCATACGCGCCAGTACGTCGGGTTAAAATACAAGTGGCATTTTTGTTGGTTTCATTATGCAAATATTGAAAACAATACATCTGCATGTTTTAACATCATTTGCAGTTTTAGTCCGGGGAATCCCCCGGGGGTGAGGGTGGGGGCTGGGGGGAAAATTTGAGAAGGAGCATGAATGATCTAGCATCACAATGGACACGTTTTCGCAATTTGAAAGCACGAATTTCGTGTTGAAAACGATTAGCAAATAAGTAACCATGAAATCCTTAAGAGAATCGGTGGCTGAGGGGAAAGAACAACCAGAAAGCAGTTTTACAAACCGTTATGGAGACTATGATTCACTTATTTAGATTTCGTCCTAAAGCTTCACTTGTTTCTCCTAAATTACAACAATTATAGCAACGAATACGAGCTGAAAGAACACAAAAGTCGGGTCAAACAAAGTTAAGGTGTTGAATCAAAAGCTCTGAATTGTTTTAACCGACACGGGCGACGCACCACTTCGGAGTAGGCATATAAATAGTATTAGGTGTTATACCCATGTTCGAGTTTGAATTGGAGAAATCCGTCAGTGCGTAAATAACTCTACGATCATCATTGGCAGGCCACTCGTTGCCGTCTGGATGCTCATGCATCTGCTCACGACAAAAGTCCAAGAGGCAAAGCTGCGTTACATGAATATGAAGATCAATAAATTAAGAAATGTTGGTAACACAGCTTTGTTGATAATGATTATGATGATGATGACGACAATGAAGTGACATACATGTAAAGAATCAGTAATTATCCCAATAAAACATAATTTATTGTAAAAATGCTGGGTATCAGTTGCTATCTGATTTAGGAAATGTGACTATCGTCTGTCCCCATACAGTTATACACTAGTACATGTCCCAATAATATAAGACGTGTCGTAAGATACGCTATTTAGGACCAGCCTAAGAGCTTTTTGGTGCAACCGCAGTTACGACATGTCTTAGGGCGATCCTAAATTCCTTATCTTGACAAGCGTGTAGGACATGTTTGGTGCAAAAAAGGGTCTTAAGTCGCACTGGCTAGTATTCTTTTTGCGACCATCAAAAGAAATCCGCGGCAAATCCGCGCTCAATAAAATACCAAAACACAATGGATATTCCTGGCGGCGCCCAGATACCGCCTGGAATGTCTGTGTTCCACCTGGAATGTCTGCGTTACGCCTGGAATTTCTTTTGTGTTTAGGTATTTCAATGAGCGTAGAAATGCCACAGATTTCTTTTTATGGTCCCAAAAAGAATACTAGCCAGCGCGACTTAAGACCCTTTTTCGCAGAGCGGGTGACATATATGGAATTTTACAAAATGTTAGTTTGTGGATATCAGTATAAAGATAAGTCTCGTCCGCAGCCCCGATAAAGTACCGCTAATCTGGAGATTGGAGAACCGCCGCTCAAACACGCACTAAACATATGGAGGTGGCGAACTATCGAGATCCGTTTTGAGTTTTTCTAATATATACGAACCAGAAAGTGCATAGCGTTACGGGTGGCGAACAAGCACGCGCATCGAATTTTGTTTTTTGTCACACCGGCAAACATGTTCACAGCTTTATAATTGCTCAGAGATTATTCAAATAAATGGAAAATATGTAATTAATTAAAGTTTAGAAATTAAGCAAGAAGGTTATTAAACCCCAAAGTGGGATTTATTCTCAAAAACAGTGAATTTAAAGGACCAAAGTAAGTCCAACTAAAAACACGAATTACTCGAAACTGCAGTTTGGCCATGTTCGCCAGTATGGGAAACACGCGAATTGCCGAGTCGAATCATGTAGCCTATAAGTATTGTCAAAAATTAAATTCGACAAGGCGGCGATATGTGGCTACTGAAGATATAGCAAAGGCGTTCCATAATTATTACTTACCCAAAGCGACAAGCATCAAAACGACTGCATATACATGGTTGTTGATCACAATGTGTTGAACGGTGCGTAAATGTGAGGATTCTGTCGCGTTCTGAACGACTCTTCAAGCGGCGATCTACAGATGACAATGACAACCAAGCTAATTCTTGAGCGACTTTTATTAGTTCTTGGTGGATAGTTGCAATGCCAAGTGGAGATGATGCAGACATTGGCGCGACATGGTTAATAAATAATGTTTGACAACTCTGTCTTCTGTTACATTCCAGATATATGTAGGAGGTAACATGACTACAACCCACTCCATATTGCCACATGGCAACATGATTTATATGTTACTGTCTGGCAAACTTGGGGGTAGGGAGAGGCGGAGTGGTGGATGGAGGCCATCTACCGTGTGGGCTCCAAACTTCCGGTGGTATTATTGCGCAAAGTGCGTAACTAAACTTGCTCCGTTCTTCGGATATGAGTATTTAAAATGAGTGCTCAGACGGGTGAACAGCCTCTGCTGTTCTTAGCTGACAGACAAGACTAGGCCTATACAGTTTCATCAGGTCAACTTTGTTAAACTATATTATTGCAGACAAAATGAAAATGCCGTAACACATGGACAGATGGCTTGTATTCCATATTTCTTTTAATTTAGAGTTTCTTGTCAAAATACAATATATCTCGCGCCTCAAAAATGATCTGCAACCGAAATGGTCATACACAGATGTTTGAGTAGATTGACAGTTGTCAGAAATGCAGACCAAATGGCATGTTTACAACATTGTGCCCTCATCATGGGATTGGATGACAAACGAGGCTGGCAATTTTTACACAAACCTATTGGGCTCTGGGGACATGACAACGTCTATCGATTTTATTCTCGTTTCTGTGAAGCAATTGACATGTGAATCTTCAAGGAAAAATTATATTTTTACAAATATCATTTTTATTCTAACTGTAGTAAAATGATGCCTTGAGAACGTCGATAAGGTTTATTCTCCCCCTCTCCCTCCTCACTCCTAAATTTCAGCTTCAAATCTGCACTTATCCTATATCATTTTTAGAATTTTAGAATTTTAGGACATTGCGCATGCCATAGTACATGTACATGTATTGTGGTACGGCAGACAATAGGGATGGGAATTTACGGTTAATTCACAAAGCGGTTTGCAATTCTTTCAAGTGTTGGTTAACCGTTCGGCCAGCACTAAACATGCTATAGATTGTTGCTGATGTTTATCAGTATTGAAGTACTCGAGTCCGACTTGAGTTACATTTTTCGTGACTCGGACTCTACTCGAGTCACATTGGAAAATAACTCGGACTCGACCATGATGACTCGGACTCGAACATGGTGACTCGTGACATATTTCAAAAAAAGAAGAAAAAAATATATATATTTGCCCGCTTAATGCAGGATTCTTTGGGGGGGGGGGGGGGGGGGGGGTCCGATGCGTGAATACGTACACTGCCCCACCAGGCCGGCAAGGAGCGCATGAGTACGTCATCATTACATATTGTGTGAACGAAATATAGCGGATTCAGTTTAATAAATTTGGCGAACAAGTGACTCGTGACTTGCACTCGAGGAAATTGACGTGGACTCGAGGCTAATGACTCTAGACTCGGACTCGGACTCGATATTGGCGACTCGACTTCAACAACTGCAGGTGTTTATAGACTTGATAGATGCATGTGCAATTTCATGAAGTCATTACAAATAACCCTCTAAAAACTATTGTAAATTTATTAAAATTGGGTTTCGTTTAAACGTTCGGCAAAACCGGTTTTTAATTCGTTTTCGGTTAAGCGGTTAACCGGTTAAACGTCCCATCCCTAGCAGACGCATTAGAAGAAAGTAACATTTGTGTTGGTATGAAGTTTTTTTAATAACAATATATATGCACTTACTGTATTTCACAAAACTTGATATGCTTGTGGTTACCATAAGTCTAAATATTGGAGACTAAAGGTCAAAGAGCAGTTGGACTGTATGTACATGTAGCCTTTTTGTTTTTTATTTAAAAAATGTATCCTGCAGTCATCTAAATTCACGCACATGTAATTTCGCGCGCGGACGCTCTTCTTGGCGTATCTTTTCACTGAGATCACGCAGTGACGTCAGATTTTTCTTGGAAGTTGTTGGTCTCACTATCTTTCATTTTGTACAAAAATATGGAAAATCAAAGCCTTCCCGGTAAGTAATTGAATAAATTTTAATAAAGGGTACAAAATCCTACCTTCTATAGACAAGGTACAAATATACTACAGCCAAAATGGTCGGAGAAATCCTTTAAAATACACAAAAACTTTCACCACCGACCGCCTACTCCGTCTCCAGGCACTAAATGACAATATTGATTAGGTTAAACTTTTCAACAGAGGGCGCCTTGAAAGGTACGGAGCTAAAAAAAAAGACATCCGTCTTATAGCTTTCAAATCGAAATATTACTGCTTTAAAACTTAGACTCTGTGTGGACTACAAAATGTAATGCTAGCTGCTTTAATATTTCGTAATTTTTGTAAGAAAATAAGTTGTAAATGATACAGTTAGTAGAGACCAGGTGGACAAGGCTGTGTCCTTGATGTGCATTTGATGAGCCATGGTGAAAATTAATTTAGTAATTACAATTAAATGCCGTTTTAGGCAGATTCCTAACAAACGCGATTCCTTTGCTTTTTTTTTTAGAAAATAAGGAATAAGATTGACCTCCATCTACACGGGATTATCACCAGTCCGTACAGTTCCCGACTACTTGCGGCTTCTCCCGACAGAAAAGTGTGCAATCCTTTGTCTCTACGCTTTGGTCTTCTTTAAGTAAAATGTCCTGTTGCTACTTCGTGTCTGGGGCTTCCATATTTGATAAATGATAATAAAATTACAGCTACACAAGACTTTTTCCCCAAATGCCTGCAGCTAGCTGTATGTACTTTGTGACTTATATTAATTGCAAAGGACAACCACACACAAAACTGTGTTAAAGCATTGCTTCAGCATGTGATCAGCTACATGTAAGTACATGTACACTCCATGGTGTATTCACATAACATGGAGGCCTACTTGGCAGATGTACATGCAACTACGACAGTTATTTGATAATAATCATGAATGTACCTCCACTGTACATGTATTTAACATCTTTGTTGAAATTTTGAGCAAACTGTCCAGGGAGTGAATACATGTAGACAAACTTTGTGTGCCCTAATGAAAGCTCCATTGTAAAATGAGTAAAACAATTAGTTTTCGTCTCATGAGACGAAAATTCAATTCGCCCCAAAACCATTTCGCCCAAGTCAAATTTCGCCCCAAACCACTTCGCCCGAGTGCCATTTCGCCCCAAATTACTTCGTCCAAACACTACATCGGCCAAATGCCACTTCGCCCCAAAACCACTTCGTGCACAGGCCGTGGTTCAGGGCGAAATGGTTCAGGGCGAAGTGGTTTTGGGGCGAAATGAATGCAAACCCTTTTTTGACTGTTTTCTAAAAAGTTAGACGAAGTAAGGAGCTGGTTTTTGCTCAGGTTGGTTTTAATCATGCATATCTTCAATCACACAGAGGGATAAAACTATTTGTAACAGTGTACCAATCATGTATACTATCTTTAAAAGGCCCTTCTATTTGAAATTTGTATCAATGAAATCTATGCTATAAAACCAATATACTCAGTTACATTCATAAAAATCCAGCCTGTCTCGCATGTTTTGCACACAAGGTTTGAAGCCATAATCCGGTACCTTCGTGCGAAAAATTGCCAGATAGTTTTTTGTTTTTTTGTTGACAATTTGCAAATGAATTATTTACCATTTATTCAACACAAAAACCATGCATGTAATAAAAGGTTTTTGAATTATGGATGAGTGAAATTTTAAAAGGCACCTTTAGTTCTGTAATGCTGTGCGTACCATTTTAACAGTTTACCAATCAATCATGTCTTTAAACCTAATGAATGAAAGCAATGATTGAAAGATATAGGGCCTAAACGTTTTCTTGTGATCAGCAGATTGTTTTACTATAGTACTAATAATTAGTACTAATCTTACAGTTGACGTTATTATTAGTATACAGCTTGCTGTGTTGCTAATGCAGGCACGTCCGTCTTTCCACAAATCTAATGTTTTAACAGACAAAAAATTGTCCCAAGCACTGATGAGTGATGACTAGAGTCTGTACATGTAAATTGTAAAGAATAAACAAACTTGGAGGTCAGAGTTCAATTGTAATGTAGCATTTATTTTGTGTAGTCGGAGGCATGCATGCTTTCCAGTGGACTCAAACTGTCCAATTTTGTTCACATGTACACTTGTCTATACAGGAGCAGGGGTCGATATCACAAAGATTTGTGACGCGTCGCAGAAATAGCCAAATCCATCGCAACTCGCTGAATCTGTCGCGAGATGCAATGGATTTGGTATACTTGCGACGCGTCGCAAGTTTTTGACCCCATGGGTGCTGTTTAAGCTTAAGCAGGAATATACATGTACCTTCATAGCTCAGAAAAATTAACTTTCAAAATCCACTAGCTAATCTCATGACATCAGTAAGCCAAGCAGCACCGTGAAATTGGGCACTTTCTCAAAGACTATAGCACTTTAGACAAAACCATTTCAGGGGAAGTTTTCTACGGTCATCATGTTTATATTGTGTAAGTTTAATAGGCGTAAATCTGTAAAAATTTCTGATTTTCGAGATTACCAATGATGTATACTGCCTTTAAAATACATGCTGCTTTGATGCATGCTTTTTTTAATGGTAGGCCTAAATAATTCATTTGCAAATTGTCAAAATAAAACTGTAGTTGGCAATCTCTTGCACAAAGGTACCCGAAAGAATTGAGAAGTTGATCATGGCTTCAGACCTTATGTGCAAAACATATGAGACACAGGCTGAACAAAATGTTAAGTGTTTTCCCACAAAATCTTAAATTGTTTCCACTTTAAATTTATTCCATCAATTATGCACATTCCAATGCTAGATGGGTAATTTTAAAGAAAATAAATTCTGATCAACTTCTCAACCCTTACCAATGGTACCATTTTATATGAAAAAGGAGAGAATTTACAAGTCAGACTTCTCCTACTGCCTCATCATAAATTATACGAATACGAGATCGGCTGAAAAATGGCAAAGATTTATTCAAATATGAATCGTAATTTCTTCCTGCCAAATTTGTTTTTCGATCAGATCTGCACTTACTGACGGCTAACATTAGTTAATTAGTAATTTTTCAACTTATCGTGATGTCCGACTTGGAAATTCTTACCCTTAATAAATCAACAGAGGGAGGAAAAAGAATCATCATCGCTGCATGGCCCAATTTTCGGACACGGTTCGGAATAATTTTTAAAAAATGCCCTTTGAAGATCTGTCCTTCGTCTCTCCTAATTTTGATGTGCCCCTGCTTCTGTCGGTCATTATCACTCAGAAATCTACAAAAGCAAACCTATAAAGGTCCGACGACGAACGTTTTACGCTGTCAACTTGAAGCACATCGGTACGTTCGTAGGCTTATCGCACGCATACAATCCGGCACTGAAATGAGAGGAACTATAGCCTCGCTTTGGTCCGTCATGAATAAATATTAAGAAAGGCGTATAGTCAACCTCGTTGACTACGGCAACTAAATTGCATGTACTTAATGCGCCAATAATCCTCACACTTAAAGGGCCCCTTATTTAGGATTTTTATCAATGAAATCTATGCGTTAAAACCACTTTACTCAGTTAAAGTCATAAAAATCCTATTTGGAGCTTGCTTTGGGGGTTAAAACAAAGGTTTTTAGTTTTTATGCTAATGTGAATATGCATATTCATGACCAAGGTCACGACGTCACAAGAGGCAAACACAGGAAAATCACATTGAACTGTGCACAAAAGATTCCACTTTTTTCTCAATTTTCCTGAAACTTTTGTAATCCATGGCTGTTTGAGTTTGTTTTACATGTTGCCTGCTGTATAAGCCATGACTAAACTGGGGGTAGAAACTGCAGCAATTTGCCACAAGTCCAACTTGAAGTCTTATGTTTTTTCTTAACTTTTCCCTTCTGTCTTCCTTATGTGATGCACTCAAAACAGCGCCCTCTGTCTGTGATTTATTGCAATGAAATCTTCAAAGTTGAAAAATGCCACCTTTTATTGATTTTACATCCAAACGAACAATAGTATGTCTTGCTGAACAAGTAATCCGTCATTATGAAGCAAAGCTTAGGCACAAAGTTGTTTAGGATGTCACAGCCCTTTAATGTGAGCTGCAGTACTAATAGTTAACCCTCACTACGACTAGAGAAGTAACAGTCAACGATACAGTTTGGACAATTATTAGCCCCGGGCTAATAATTGACCCACACGGGACCACAAAGAGAAAAGGCAAAATTACGAGAACTCTGTTGGCAATGCAACCATGATGCGACACAGGTTCGACTCGGCCGTCCTGACAGGCAGGTCAAAGACAACCTCACTATCGCCCGTAGCCTACACCCATCCTGCAAATTACCTCCTTTCTCAATCTGAGTCCCAAAATGTATCAATCCCAAACCTAACAACTGGCTACTCACTTGCTCCAGTACCACAAGTACAAAATCACGAAGGTTTCTTAGCTACACCCTTACTCAAAGTCACCCAGTAACTTTCCGTCTCCACGCTTCCGTCTTCAATGCTATCGATCTGTCCACACACGGCACAGCGTCTTCGCCGAAAGCACGGAATACACGGAACGACGCCATACTGCACAACTGAATCATGTGGCGCTGAAGCGCCCAACATAGAGCAATGCGCTCTTCTGATTGGTCAAGGCGCATCATACATAATTCATGATATAGACGCGCTACTAGTCTACGGTAACCCTGTTTCGCCACAGTACCATGGTAAGTTCAAAAGCAAACTGCTATAAGAATCAAACCAGCAAACTCTACACTCTGCAATATTTTTCGTCTCTCTCGCACATCTGTTGCTTTAAAATCTCATGTGGTCGCTGAAGTGTGACTGATGACTTAATATAATTCTCTAATTAAACGAGACTTACCTGGAAGTTGAAGTTTGATCGGGATTCTATGTAGTCATCAGCACACGAAAAGGGATCACATGCCCTCCCGACATTCATATGTGTGGTGTTTACAAAACATTGGTGTTTTTTTTTATGATATCCTTGAAAATATACGGATTGAGAGCGTGAAATTTCAAAATGGTAATAAAGATGTGACACGATGTCAAAATCTCAACACCCATTGGGAAAATGGGTATTGTCAAGACTATATGTGACAAAGAGATCCCCTGAACGCATACCTCGACACACTCTTCCCTTTCGTCAATGTACCAAAAAAAAAAAAAAAACCTGAAAGGAGTTCCTTTAAAATTCCTCAGTTGGACGTTTGAGACACAATAGGCCTTAGGGGACGATGGAAGGGTTGTACCGTGCTGCATGTGAAAATGGGAGGCTCAAAAATGTGATCTGGACATACTCCGTTAAGAGCACTGCCTAAAGGATTTTAAGGTGATTATTGGTCTTTTTATGCCGTTTATCATTATATAGAGCCTTTGCACGGCGGCCATGACAGGAGGCAGTCACATTGTCACTGTGCGTCATGCATGGGTAGGTGCTTTGTAGTTTTATTGTTACATCGTTTACATAAGAAAACCTGCCCCCTGTCATAGCCGCCCTTGCAGAACCTGTGTAGCCAATATAAGCCTATTCATAATCTAGTACAAAGCTATTTCTGAAAGGGTCGCTTTTTGAACCACATGGTGCTCCATCTCTGGATTTCCTGGTGCCGTACGAAAGAGGAAACGGTGGTGTAATGGATAGTAGTTGCTGTTTTCCAAAAATCTGAGTAATTACCTAGTAATTAGCAATTTAATATCGGTTTCGGTTTCCCTTTTTATAGAACACCTCGTATAAGTGTGAAATGATGCGAGGTAGAACAATTTAAAACTGAACCCGCGGTTGCCCTAAGTTGATTTCAGCCGAGTTTATATGTCTTGGGGAAGTGGGTACCAAGGGGGGGATGTAGGTAGGTAGGTAAGTCGTTTATGAGCCTGGTACTTATCCCCGGTTTCTGTGGCATGGATTGACTAGAAGCATTAATTGCATGGATGAGATGCCAGTCCATCGCAGGTCTAAGCAATTAGTATTTGATGGTACCCATTTATACACCTGGTTGGGTGGAGAGAGACAACGTGGGGTAAAGTGTCTTGTTCAAGGACATAACGCGGTGCAATGACCAGGTTTCGAACCATGGACGCGCTACCTACTAGACTACCACGTCTCCAAGGGGGCTGTAGCCACCATTTCAAAAGACAAAGTATTGGCCCCACGATGCACTATCCAGATTAATCCTAAACTACTGAAAGAGCAAACAAATCTAAAGGGCGCAATGAAGAAAGGATTAGAGATCTTAGTCCCGGCATCAATCTTCTTGTCTGCTCAGGAAATGTACTGTCTCCACGGAATAAGGTGGCTGTTGGGCATGGAAGGCAGAAATACTCCTGTACAGCTCTGATTAAACGTAGGCAGGGATAGTAAACATTGTCTTTCCTTGTCATCTGAGAGTCCGAGTTGGTGACGTGAGTACGTGACTTGGACTCGAGTCAAACTTGAGTCACAGTATTTTATGACACAAATTAGTGGTCTCAGGCAGTCTTCTTGAACGGCAAAATGACTGGAACATGCAAAAACAGCACATTAAAACACAATGCTGGGAGGAACACAAAGAGCAGCAGTCGGGCAGAAAGATGGGTTGGAGTGGAAGGCCAATTAAGGGCAGGTCTGGGGCTGGAGAGTGAACACAACGAGAATAAAGTGCTAACTTTTGTTAAGGGTCCACAGTAAAACCATAAACTATTTTTCCTGCGCTTTATAGCAGTGGACGTTTCAGATTGCCAGCGTATGTTTGGACACATTTACCCTGGCAACTTACGTCGCACTTTAGTCTATATTAGGAGTACCAAGAAAGAGGGGATATACCGGAGTAGGTACATCATGTGGAAGGAGATTAGAAAAGGGCAAACAAGAAGTGGAGTGGGATGTGGGGCGGGGTAATGTTTGGCCTTGACTTAAACTTGTTCCGCTTGATTTCAAGATCACTTATTCATCTGAAATCAAGCTGCAAGGTTATGCAATGGGAGACTTTTGGCTATCCTGGTTTAGACACAAGAGGGCGCCCTTCACGATCCCGGAAGTGATTTTCTTCTGACTTCGGTCTCGTTTGTCTTACGTGTGGACGTAAATTTCTTCAATTTCAGAGCTCTATTTCTCAGCAATGAAGTCCCGTACATCCTGTATTTTTGTGGTGTGTGGCGGAAGGACTAGTCATGGTTTTCTAAACAATACATACAAACTGAGAAAGTTGTGGAGTTTATCTATAAAAACGGCAACAGTGGTCAACAGCGGCGCGCGGCGGCGGCTTCGGTGTACTTCAAGCGCGTACGTCACTCACCGCTGTGTAAATTTATGGCTGTACGCACTATATAAACGGGGCACTCAATGCAGTGTGTCGCTTTTCGGACGACTTTCACCGGTTTAAAGACGATTGTATGAGCAGTGTTCATGTCACATTTCCTCCATGCATGTCACTATCAATTTCCATTTTTTGTTGAAAAAAGAGCAAAATGTCTTACCCCCACCCCCAGTCACTTCATTAAAACTTTGTGAAAACAAGTTTGAATGACACATGCAGTGTTTGAATTTGTAAAAACACAAATTAGGCCAAAAATTAGTCTTCCAAAATGATGCGGTGATGCGTTTTTGTTTTATTATTATTTTTTTTTTGGTAAGGGGATTCCAAGCAATAAAGTTAAGTTGACATGAAGCCAACAGGCATGTTTATAATCGAAACACTCAACAACAAAAAACCTTTGACCCAGAGGGTTGAAAGTGACGCGTGCGTCCACGATAGTTTTTTGTTTGTGTTTTTGACTTACATGTGTAACGTGATATCAATTTTCACCCGAGAGGCATGGTTAAGTACCACCCCCACCCCCAGGCTACCACACCTCGGACATGAGAATTGTCACTTTTGAGTGACAAAATCGCAACCCCATGGCCAAAATTTGTGACAAAATCTCCACCTTAGAACATCTGGTCAATGCCGAGGCATGTTACCAAGTCCCCACCCCACCCTTCGGACAATGCCTGCAGGGAAGGGGTAGAATGTTGATAAAACATTTGCATACATGTAAGAATGAAAGAAACAAAATTCTTTTTGCTTGCTATTTTGTTAATGGTTTAGAAAACTATAAATATAAGTGTACATGTACATGATAAATCTGCATAGAATATACAAAATAATGTTCATTTTAAACATAATTGCAGAATACCCTGCAATTCTTAGTCCGTGTAGCATTAGGTAGACATGGCTTCGGAGGATTGTATTACGAAGGAAAGTTTGGTCCGAGAACGAGTCGATAAAAGCACGTGCAACATCAGTTTTGAGTTGCAGGGTATTCCGCAATTGCTTTCAAATGTTATACATGTAGTTTTCAAATTACCACCTGCTGACAGGGCCGTATACGGAATTGAGCAGTTGGCCATTACACAGTATGAGTTACATAAAAGACACCCGTAAATTTGCCACTTCTAATTTTGGGTTTTCTATCAAATCAGCATGTTCTGATGCCTGTTAAATCATTTTGAGGAATACAAGTAATGGTCAACTTATCAATTATGGGGCTAAAAGAAACATGACGATTGTTAACTTGAGACTATCGGCAAGTTTAAGCTGACATAACATTAATAAGTTCTTGACTAAGAAATAAAAAAAGAAACAAAAAACTCAAAAAACAAAAAGCTTATATGTACTGGTAATAAATCCATGCAATGTACATTTACAGTACTCAATGTTCCTGCCAGTTGCTTGGTTTTAAAAGCTTTTTAGAATGTGTAAACACAGGAAATTAATAAGTATTTTAGCTCAATAAAATAATTAAATGGCAACAAAATGTTGATTTATTTTTGAATTTTTTTTTGACCATTGATAATTTGAGCATACAATTTGTTTCCATCACATGATTGAGCTGCATAAATCAATGTTACAATACATAAACAAAAAAATTTACAAAATTAAAATTAATTCAGTCATTTCACAAATGTCGACTCTGCTGCCATGAAGGCATAACCGTCCTGACTGCCCATGGAAGAACGCCTGATCTGAATCATTTGGATTTCCTGGAAAGCCTTGGCTGCTAATTCATTTCACATGTCGGGAATCTGTCAGAGAAACAAGTCATAAATAAAACAAGAGGTTACTTCACTCCTATTAAATTGAAACATTAAAGATACTTTTTTACGGTTTGAATTCCCTTTATTGGTCGCCAGGAAATTGTTGAATATTTTTCACTTCCCTCAATTCCCTTTAAAATATTTGCACGTTTTGGTGGTTTTTAAGTTTTTATGATTAGAATAAGTGGCGACCAGTAAACGGAATTCTTTCCGTTTTTACAAAATCAGTCTGCCTGCTGTATAATGGGCTCAACTTCACATCAAAACAAAAGCAAATGTCTACAGGTATGTTTACAAAAAAAAAAGATGTGAATATTACTTTATGACGTTCAAGTTGAGATTCGTACTGAAGTGAAGACTGAAGCAAGACCTAATTTGTGAGATCTAGCTTTTACCTGCTTGCTGTCCTTGTGGATGCCTTTAAAAGCCATAATGTGTGTGGAGTTGACATCACGTTTGTTGATTGTTCCTCACACTGTTGTAGACCCCATTTCTGGCAAAACAAAAATAAATAAATAAAATGTTAGAACAAATTTCTAAGCATTATAAATTAGGCTTACACTGGGAAAATGTGTATTTGGTTTTACCACTTCAACCTTCATTTGTGATGAGTAAAAAATAAATAAACATATTAGTATTAAGAGATATCTCAAAAATATTATTAAAATATATATACCACTCATTGCCAAGTCTGTCAAGAACAGCATAATTCCATGACCAGGTCTATGCTATGGTCAGCGCCAGTGTAGCCTAGGCCTGGATTAGAAATGGAATAGGCCTCGTGGACATGCACATGACCATGAAAATGGAAAGGTACGTTGAAGAAAAACAATAGACTGCATTTCCTCTGAAGAGATGGGAATGTAAAAATCACAAATCTGATGATCAGAGTTCAGACTTTCTTCCAAGTTCATGGCATGCCATTTTCACTGCATTGTTAGACGTTTTAAGCAGTTAATCAATTGTACTCGGATTTCTATTTCAGTAGCCAAAGTATAGTAATCTCCGTGGATAACTCACTCAATCTTCGGCTTGGGCAACTCCGACGGGCCGTCGAGGGGTCTTGTTACCGCAGACAATAACTATGGATGATTACTAGCACCTTAATTGATGAGGTTCGTTGAACGACAACAGTCCATGTCAGGAGAAAGTGCAGCAATGCGCGGGAAGCTGGAGCGGGGCGAGAGGTCACGCTGGGTCCAGATGCGCATGTATGGGGAGGGCGGTACCATTGAAGAGAATCGGGGGTATCCAGACCAGTTATTACTACACTCCCCCCCGTCCTCTAAACTGGGTCATATCCCCAAAAAAGTCCAGGCATTCCTTCTTTTTTTTTCCTTTGGGTCCCAACAGCCCTTTTCCATCACTGGTCAATTGAGGAATCACTTATGTACAATGATCCAAGAAATTACTGAGCGCAGCCTGACCGAGGATTTTTCAAACAAAAACAGAAACTTCGCCTCTTGCTGCGTTTATCAAAGAAACCAAAACACCAAAATACAAAACAAAATACGACTTCTTTATCGCTACTGGGACAAAGACGAAATGAGCTTTACTTTTGGCTGCCCACTGGGTTAAGCCTGCACCGTGGACATTATCCATGGCCATCCCTTCGTCAGGGGCTGTCTATACTTTGGATGCGCCTCCCGGGTCATGTACGAGTCGTGGGGGAATCACTCCAAACACGAGTGTTGGCTCATGCTCGGATGGGTCCAACGACTTGCTCATCGGGTCTGGGGGCATGACTAAGGTCTTCGGCTCATATTTCAGTGACCGAACTGTTTCCAAGTCTATGGACTTATGTGGCAAGTTCGTAGAAGGACACGAATCGGCAGGGGTAGTGGTAGTTGTTGGCATATCTATGATTGACGGCTGGCCGGTAACTGCACGGGACGGAGATCGGCCTCTCACTCCATCCCGCTCCAGTTTAACTGCTCGTCACTCACGAAGGAGACTGTCTTGTCTGTTTTGCTCTCCGGACATTCTCGCTTAAAGTGGCCTGTCATACCGCATCTGAAACAGTGGGTCTTGGAGGCATCCCGGGCAGGAGACCTTGACCTTTCCCGTTGGCTAGAGCTTGCCAGTGTCTCGGTCAGCTTGTCCAGTGATCCCTGAATGGAGGTGAACTTCTCCTCTAGGGCAGCAACTCTTGTCTCTAAGGCGGAGTCGTCCGTACTCTGACACCTGGGTGGAGTAGTCGTACTAACATCGACTTTCATTAAATCTGCTTCCAAGTCTTCCAGATCGTCTGCGGCGAACGATACCCGCTTTACCTCGCGCCTTGACCTTCCATAGATGGCCCTTTGTGTGTGCTGGAACCATCTAACCTGATCTATCGCTTCCTCAAGTATGCTGGGCCTGGCATTAATGGCGTGTTGACCAGCTTCACGATCTAAACAGCCTTGACAGAACTTTAACACAACTTGTTTCTGTACATGTGATTCTGGAAGGTCTTGAAAAGCAAGGGTAGCCAAATAAAGGACTCGATCAGCCCAGTCTAGAATCTTCTCATCCATAGACTGTCTCGCATAATTGAACTGCATCTGTGCTGCCTCGGGTAAGTCGCGCAGACCAAACCTTTTCTCCATTTTCTTGACCAGATCGAAATACTCAAGGTGCGGCTCCCGAGTAGTGAGCATGGTGTAGAATTCACTGGCCTTGGATTCCAAACACCAACACAAGTTGTTTCTTCTTTGTTTTGCAGACCAATTGCATTCATCAGCAAACGACGTGAACTTCGCAAAGAATGCCTGCCAACTACTGCTACCGTCATACGTTATTGTTTTGGGCATTGTGGGATGCTTGGGACTACCGGTAGATGCACCCACTCTCCCCTTCAAAAATGTGCCACCCGGCCACGCAGAAGGGACATCTTGCCACATGGTGGATTTTTGTCCATCGTTAGCAAAATGGCGCGCGTCGCGTGATGGCGACCAATAAGCATGACCAGCCGGCGCCGACACTGGTGGTGGAGGGTACATGTATGCATCGAATGGGTATGGCATGTCCACAGAACCAGGTATCCGGAGGTTATGTTTTGGTGGCAAATCATACCGACGTCTATCTTCAAAGGGGGATGCTTGATCATATGCATGAGGTGGAATAGGCGTCCGTTTCACTGAAGGTGATCTCGGGTGCAGTCCACCGACTGGCGCTGACCTCTCTGAGAATGGTACATAGGGCCGAAAGTCAAAGGTCTCGAACAGTCCTGACAAGTTGCGAATATAGGGAAGAGTAGCCAACCGCTCAGGCGTTACGTTCCCATACGTCTCCCGCAGTTCCATAATTTTGTCAGCAATTGCATTGCCAATGCCCGGAACTGTAGTCAGGTCCCGATGAGAGCAGTAATTTATTGGTACCTTATCCATACCTTTAGGTACTGCTCACTGTGCAAAATTAGCCCAGGGTCTTCTCAACAAGGGCTGTGGGGCGGGAGGATTCCAAACTTTATTCACTTTAACTCCTCCCCGCAACCAAACTTGAATGCACACCTTGGCTGTTGATCTTGCCACCAAAAGTGCAAATATCGCATTAAACTGGGCACGAGAAATTCATTTCCAAACAGTAATGATAAGCAAAGCTGAAAATGTCGTTTGCTCAGTTCCGACAAACTGAAAAAAACACCCAGTTCCGATAAACAGAACTGAAAATACAAGCCAGTTCTGATAAACAGATCTGAAACTCGAAACACCAGCCAGTTCTGATAAACAGAGCCGAAAATATTAATCAGTTCTGATAAACAGAGCTGAAAATACAAATCAGTCAGTTCTGATAAACAGAGCTAAAAATACAAATCAGTTCTGACAAACAGAGCTGAAAAAACAGATCAGTTCTGATAAACAGAGCTGAAAATACAACTCAGTTCTGATAAACAGAGCTGAAAACTCAACTGATATCAAAATGTATACAAACACATGCAAAAATTCACACCCACAATATGAACTTTCTTGATTTGTTTCAAATTCTCCCAACCAACTAAGGATCACGTGACCGAAAACGACACTGAAATGCCCGATCACAACCTTTATGACTCTTTTTATAGGCCTAGTCTTGGAGGAAAATTAAAAAAAAATCAGACTTTTATTACCGATGTACTATACCCATACATCACATTCACGGCCTTTTAGTGGACTGATCAGCCGCCGACAACAGTCGCACAAACCCTGGAAGAAACCCTTTCCTCAGTCCGGCTTCCGTCGACTCTTCGCGAGACGCAGCAATCACGATCACACCATGGACATGATGGAGGCAGAAACTCCGGTCGGCCGAGTTTTCCGAAGTCTGCTCGCCGCAGATTTCGAGCAGCTCGCAGCGCCAATATAGTAATCTCCGTGGATAACTCACTCTATCTTCGGCTTGGGCAACTCCGACGGGCCGTCGAGGGGTCTTGTTATCCGCAGACAATAACTATGGATGATTACTAGCACCTTATTGATGAGGTTCGTTGAACGACAACAGTCCATGTCAGGAGAAAGTGCAGCAATGCGCGGGAAGCTGGAGCGGGGCGAGAGGTCACGCTGGGTCCAGATGCGCATGTATGGGGAGGGCGGTACCATTGAAGAGAATCGGGGGTATCCAGACCAGTTATTACTACAAAAGCAAGGCCTAAGTTAGGCGAGGCCTCGACTCGACACGACAGCCTAAATTATACAGGCATGTGCTTCTAGTTCTACACAACCGTCCGATATTGTATATACTGTTGGCATCGTGCACACACTACATGTATACATCGTAACACGATCAACCACATGCATGACCGAAAACAAAATGACAAAAAAAAACCCCGTGCGTTTTACTTACCTCTTGGCAACCAACGTTTCCGCGCAACGTTTCAGCTTTTCCTTTTCAAAGTCCATTTTTTAAGTTCTTCAATGGTTGATTTTTCATGATGACTGTTTGGGCTTTCCATCGTTGATTAATGTAGGGTTTCACGGCGACATTTCCAACCGCATTTTTAGCACGAAAATACGTGTAATGCAATCGCTGTCATCGTGGCGCGAAATGCGCTGGGACCGTATGTTTGGCGCCCTCTGTTGATATTGCTCCTCAAAAGTCTCCCATTAGAACTTTAATTATAACCTGTCTGGGGCACTAATTGCTGTGTCTCTTAGTGTGTCTCCACCCCCCCCCCCCCCCCCACCCCCTTCACCCCCAGCCCACGAAAAAAGTGTCGTGCCCCGTTGTACCCACCTATCCCCCCCCCCCACCCCCCGATGAGGCTTGAGGTTTATACGACTATATGTGTAAGCTGCTTTGCGTGCTCCCCACTACCCCCCCCCCCCCCTGCCCCATTCAAATGTGCTGTGCGACCCCTTTCCCCCACCTCCCCAACCCCTCACTTTAAAAAGACTGGCGACGCCGCTGGTGATTTGGGTTTTTGACTCGCAACATCTAGATAGAAGGTTGCTGTAGCGGGTTCTCATACCCGGTCTCGGTACATGTGCCCTTGAGCAAGACACTTAACCACAATTCCTCCATCCTTTAGAAGGGATGTAAAGCCGTTGGCCCAGTGTGTTGTGTAAAAGATCCCATAGAGCACTCTTTCATTAAGAGTAACGCGATTACCCGTTGTCTCTGGTCGTCGGCTGCCAATGGCGACACCGACCTATGTATCTCGGTGTTTAGGTGGAAGATACCTATAGCTTCATGCAATTTAGCCTATAACTTCCATAAACCTACCAAAACATATACTCTATTGGGATTAGTGTTATATATTTCAAATCTTGTATCGTGACTGGCTCTAGGTAAACGTGATATTTGAATTCAGAGACTCATTTTATCTTGAGGGTACACATTTTGTTTTTACGGAGAGGATTTCTAAATCACTTCTCAGGGACTTACATTTAATCCTATTCAATTAGCGTCGCTAATGTTACATTGCCAATTACACTACAGTGACAAACAAAAAACAGCCATCTCACACATGTGCTCACAAGATCAAATAGCTAATTATTTTAGTAACACATTGTGATTTGACAGCCTCAACGTTTCTCTTTAATCAATTCCGGGAGAATTGCCCTTGAGCAATTAATTATAGACTACTTAGATTTAAGTAGATTACCCAGTGAGAACCTGTAACTCGAGACATTCGTCTTGAAGGTCCGTTAATCGTCTTGAAGTATGGCGGAACAAAATGAGAGGGCGTAATTTTATTTGGGTTTGATTTTTTTCACAAAAACTTGACGTAATCATGCTACAGAGACAGAATTATCAATAAAATAAATAAGTGCAAAGCGAAAATGCGGTTAATTTGCATTTACGTCGAAGTTATAGTCAACTCAAAGTGCGCCCTCATACTTCAAAAAGGCTAATGACGTCACTGTTTGATTACATGCGTGCATGCATTCCTGTGGGCCTACACCGTAGACTTACGCACATGTAAACAATCCAGGACGTCATTGTGTTTTAGGTCTATTTTTTGCAATGCCCTAAAATTCTACATGTAGGCCTACATAACAAGAAAACCTTACTCGGCGTTTGATAGCAATAGACAGCTGAAGTGTGACGTGTTGCCATGGTAATTGGCTTTAAACATCATAGCCCTCGGAAAAAAAGTATCATTGCAAAAGCACAGGGACACGGTTTAGTGATTTTTAGTGTAACTAGAGCCATTGCCTGAGCATCTAACAAAATATGACGTATTCACTTCGGCAGTCTATGGTATCACCACATTAATTGTATCTGTCTAATATAGTGGAGAATTTACAAATAAAGTGTTTTTAACGAGCTTGCTCAATGCTACTAATGACGTCAGTTACCATAGTCAAATAATCGCTGGTAAACTGGAACGTCCATTGCTAAAGCGCCTGGAAACAGTTTGAGTGTGGACCCAGTAACATTGGCAACAAGATTTTCACCAGTACTCCATTCACCACGGAACCATGGGTTGATTTTATAGGTTTTCTTGAACATTACTGCATCTATGTAGCGGAACGTTATACAAGCTAGTTTACCAACATCCTTTCTTAAACCTATAAAGCTGTTCCAATAATTCACAAAACAAACGAATTGTACGCAATTGACGCAATTTGTCTTTAAACATGATCCTATCTAATCTGAATTGCAGTAGAATAATCTCGAGAACCCATTGCTCCAATTGATGATGTAGGGACCGGGCAGTGCCTAAGCCCTGTGGATTTGCACTCACACGCAAAGCGTCTGCCGTCTCCTATCTTGCATTTACTGTACCTTAATGGCAGTCTTCCGCTTAATACACAAATCAAGCTAGCCGCGTCAAGGGAGATGGGGAAGTGGGGAGGGAAGACATAAACTGAGGGAATGGGTTGTGGTTTTAAAAAGTAGGCCGTAGGCCAAAGGCCCGAGTACTCCTTCCAGAGGCTACATACATTTTATAACCTATCATTGAAAGATTGACACTTGACAGTTAAAAATAAATCCACAATCTTCATATAAAAGTACTGGGCAGGTTCATTTTGCAAAGGTCATTGATTTGAAAACCATCCTTTTTGGAGCTTCAACCTTGTTCACTATTCTGTGCTAAGAAATGATAACGTATGCAGCAATTGCCCTGAGAATGTTACGATTAAAACCTTGTGTTCACAGGCACTATTACGTGTTAAAAAGATATACGTATACAGGTTTCCGGGAATAATCACTTGGTGGATTTAATTCTGGCTTCTACAAGAACATCTGCAAAGAACATATGTAGTTAGGATTTTGGATGGGGGTGCAGACCCATGAAGATGCAGACCCTTCTTACCATTCGTCTGAAAAAATAAGGATTTTTACTGGCGGGTTCGTACGGACTAGGAACAAGTCTATCAATGGTAGGCCTACTGCACGTATACCCAGCACGATATGTGGCAAAGGGACACCCCTAACGCCCCTATACCTCAACACACTCTTCCCTTTTGTTAACGCACCAACCTCACAACCCCCACCCCCCCCCCCCCCCCCCCCCCCCCCCCCCCCCCCCCACCCCCCACCCCTAAAAACTGAAAGGAATTCATTAGAAATTCATTGGATGTTTGAGACACAATGGGGGAACAATGGTAGGGGGATGCCCTCTGCCACATATCGTGCTGCATATGACTGCACGTGTGAATTGACCAGCGGAATGCCAAGATGGCGGCCTTCCTACCTCCACATTTACACCCACTTGCCACCATACACGATTTGGATGGCTTTTCCACAGTTCAACTAAAGCCGTCTCGTACGATTTTGTGGGACGAGTTTGACTTATCGATATTTCACTGCAACTGTCACTGATCTTTGTCAAAATATTGGTAGTTTTTTGCAATGTACAATAGATCTGCGTGTAGCATGTTTTCCCTAGATGATGTCAGCAGATAAGATAAGAACTAAAGGGCGCCATATTCTGTCATCAGTTGAAGGCATTATAAGTCTTCGTGGTCATTAATCAAAGCAGTAGACCCTCAACACCCCCACATTTCCATATCGGTCTGACTGAAATCATTATGGTTAATTTTTCATACTCCATTTTCTACCTACCTGAAAGCAAATGTGTCAAACGTGTTGATCCTAAATAACTTTTCCAATCGATTTAAACCAAACTTTCAGATCATGTAAACAAGGCCTGACAAATTGAGGGATTTCGACTTGGAGTCCTCCAATGTGGATACGTCGCTGGAGACGGTGGCGGAAAGCGCGTGCTGTAAAGCTTCTGAACGAATGCAGGATTACCCCTGCGATGTCTTTGCACAGCTCCTTGATCTTTTGCGCAACTCACCAAGAAGTTTAAAGGAATCTCTGGCATAGAAAATTTTCTTGACTTTGTAGCACGTCAATCAAGACTGGCAGATTCTGAAATTGTTTTTTGTTTTTTCGTATGGATTTTAAATCTCACCCTCTCGGGCAAAGCTCATGCAAGTCACTTAATAAAATTTATTGGTCCTTGTTTACATGATCTGAACGTTTGGTTTAAATCCATTGACAAATGACAAAGTTATTTGGGATTAAAAGTATAACATGTTCTTTTTTACACGAAGTACCTTTTTAAATTTGATTCATTTTTTTCCTTTGGGGAAGCTGTGTTAAACAACCCCCAGTCCCATTTGATTTGATTTAAACCGTAACCGTGTGGCAATTTGCCCGACGCAATTAACAGTGGAGTTGAAACCACAGTTTTGGGTGTAAACTGTCAGAAAATGTAATCTCTCTAAAAGGAATTGAATGACTCAAATTGTTCCTTGGCACAAAATGTAACCTTTAGGCCTAAGTACGTTGAAAATCATGTAAACTAGTAAAGGAGATACTGAAAATACACCACAGAGTATTTGAGTCCCCACGCCATAATGTCTTCTCGCCTGGCGCTCATCACCTTAATTGCAACGTCTGTATAACTACAAGCCTTTGGTAAAGACTACCTTGGTCAGGCCAAACCTAGACAGTTCATGTTCTAAATAACCCCAAAATGGGTGTCATATGAAGATCAAAACTTTATGACATCCTCTGCCCGGATTTTAAAAGTAGGCGGTAAAGTTTAGTCTATCCAGGGAACAGGAACTTGGTATAGGCCTATGTGTTCTTAGGAATTTTACATTATTTCCTGGGTAATGTGGCTCGTGGACGGAACTGCTGGCTTCCCTTAATATGAGAAAGACTTGCTTTGTTATTCTAGGGTTTAGTTTCCGAATGTGGTATCCGTCACGGTGTGGTAATGGTGGAAATTCAAGACCCTTTGCACGGGCTATAGTTGGCAATTCGTGGATCTATTGTCACATCATTTAAATATAAAAACCTCCCCTTGTTATGGCCGTCGCGGCAAAGAGTCCGTAGTAGAATTAATGTATCAATAATTATTAGCGATTGACAGTCAAACATTTCCCTAAAACCTCCAACAATTTATCATGCATTCACACCGCATGTTTTTACCCCCTTGGGTACACATTGGCATGAAGAAGTTCAATTAAGCTAGTTATCCCGTATACTTTATGTAAACACTTAGTCGCACTTAGTCACAATGTTTTGGTACTTGGGACTTGACTTGGATTTTATTAAAATGACTTGAACCTTGACGTGAGACTTGATCTTGGAAAGACTTAGTTTCTTCCGTAAAATACTTGGTACCTTCCGCTACATACACTGCAATAACCGTGGTGTTAAATTAACAGCAGTGGTGTTGTCCTATATAAATACCAAGCCTGGTGTTAAGTTTTAACACCACAAGTATTAGTTTTAACACCTAGGGTGTTAACAATAATGCATTTATTCCAAGAGTGGAATTACAACTAACACCTATGGTGTTAAATGTTAACACCAGTCTCGGTATCTATATAAGACAACACCACTGGTGCTAATTTAACACCACGGTTTGTGCACTGTACCCTGCGCCAAAGAGAAAACTAAATGCTAAAATATTATTAGGTAAACTTATTGGCAAAGGTGTATGTGAACCTGTGGTTTAATTTGGATGTTATTCCGATTTGTTACATTGCAATGACTTGGAACCTGTTGCTAAAGACTTGGGATTTTGAATTGAGATTTGACGCAAGGGACTTGCCATACAACTTAAATCATATCGTGATGCATGAAAGGGTGTACCAGACAGGGGGCGGGAGGTGTCCGGCAAAGCGGAAACGTTGGACTCGGTTCACCGATATCTAGGTTCATCAGTGGGTAATTTTTGACACTAAATTTGCAGTGAAAAGGAACTTTTAAATTATAGCAGAGTTATTCTTGCGGTTAATGAATATGGTTGCAGTTGTACAGTCAACCCCTCGTTTTGATATATCACCCAATCGGTGTCCAACCCCTAACCGCTGAATCGCACCCTTGAGTATGACTCAGTTTCCGATTCAACCCTCTCATCGGCTCCTTAGGGAAATACTGTAGGCCTATGTTGCAGAATGATCAAACACTTTCAACAGTTTAAAGTTTGATTTAAAAGAACATGTGGCTACGTCTGCAATACCTCTTTAATTTGACCACATCCCACTCAAGAAAGCCACAAAGAAGATAGAGGAGTTTTAAGTAAACAGCCGCTTGGTCTGGACAATTAGCTGCCGTTTAAGAAAAATACGGGTACTGATATTTTATTATCTGTGGGTTGCAAAAAGATGCATGCATAATATATTATTGACAAATTCCATGGCTTTTTTAGGACAAAGAGTAATTTCGTTTTAGAAAAACTGTATTCAAATTCATAGCCGGTTAACTGCATTTTCGTCTTGAAAATTCCCGACTATGCAATGCCACATTCCTTGTTCATTTTTGCCTTATTTTGTCGTTCATGTTCGTATTTGTCCCCAACCGTTCCATACGTTTGCATACTTTTGAAAAAGAGACAATTTCGTTGTAAGCAGTTGCCAAATGTACGGTATACAGTGAATAAAGCAATATCGTCATTTGGAAAACATTTTAAAATCAATGTAGGCCTACATGTATTTCATCACTTGCTTGAACTGTTATAGCCTTGCACTTTTGTATACATGTACACATTTTGGTTAAAGTTGCATTGCCCGTGTTTCGGTGAAAGGATTTAAAAAATTAATTTACACAAGCGAACGAATTTAGAAAGCTTACGTGTCTCTGTAACGAAAAATATCAAAAACTTAAATTTCCGACGTCGGGAATTGGAGATACAAGCCTTTTTTCTTGAAACGTGCTTCACATGTTGTACATGTGCGCGTACGCTCATATGTACATAGTATGTGTACAATGTACACATGTACGCGCACATGTACATTTACGTCATAACCCTGTCGATTAATTGACCTGCCAGCCTTTTAATCATTTCTTGTTTTTAATCGACTGGCATTAATCCTTGACCGATTTTTACGTTCTTGGTATCAAATGAAAGCTGATAACTTTTTCTATTCTATAAAAATACCTATTTAACTTTAAAAAACAAATTTGACGGCCAAATCGGCCCAAACACGGGCAGTGCAACTTTAAAGAAGCTTGTTAAATGGGGAAAAAACAGGAATTTTAATTGCAATCTCCAATTTGGATGTGACAGCAAAACAAATTATTGTAATCACTGCAGTGCTTTATGGAACCGGAAAAATTCGGTGATTTTTGGCGATTTCCTTAAAAATATAAAAAGATTAAGAATGGTAATAAGACAAATATGACACGTGATATGCTATCACCCGTGAAGTATGTGGAGAGAAGTGGTCAAAAAGTGATCTGGTGAAGCATTTTTATCAGCTACAAAATGCGTATATTAATTGGTCATATTAAACTCGACGCCAGGATTGCCTTTTTATGAAACACTGTAAAGCACTGGTTCTCAAAATACAGCATTAGTAGGGAGAATGAGATGGACATAGAGCAGAACAATTCCACGGTTTGATGAAATAATCCCTAGTGAGATAGTTCTCGAGTGCTGATAAGGGGGAACGAGACCCCGTCGAAGGGGAATGGCTAGAGAAAGTTTGAGAACCGGGGATGTAAAATGAAACATGTCTAGAATGTTAAACCGTCTCATGTTCATTCCATGTGACAATCAAAGATGAAGACAAACATGTTTTTCTGTAGTTCCCGGGTCAGGCCCTGAGGATAATCATACTTGATCCATTTCCTGTTTTCTCACTTTATAAATGTACGTGTCAGACTCTAAATGGGCGTGAAGAGAACACTTTATCACACGAATTTGATAAAGCCCAGAGACTTTGCTGGACTCCACTTGATTGTTATTAACTATCAGCATTTTATCACTCGCAAGCGTGAGGAAACCCATGAAGAATTAGAATTAGAAATGGCCAGAGACACCGGGGATGATCCCCCTTGCTCTTCACGAAAGAATGCTCTGGGATCTTTAGAGTGCGTTTCCATTACCTAACACACTGGACCAACGGCTTTACATCCCTTCCGAAGGATTGAGCAAGTGTGGTTGAGTGCCTTGCCCAAGGGCACAGGTACCGTAGCCGTGGGGAGGTTCGAACCTGCAACCCCAAGTTTTCACCTATGATTGCGAGTCAATGACCTAAACCGCTCGGCCACGGTACCTCACAAATGTGGTGGGTGTTTTGTTGATCTTCGGCAACTAAGGCCCTTGATGCCATCAACTATATACGGTTTTAGCTTCAACTATACTTTATTATCAACTTGAGATGACGACAAACGAGTTGCAGTTTTAGAAATGAGAGGAAAACCCCCAGAGAAATCTCATGGGGGAAACCCACACGGTCAAGTAGGGACTGCAAACCCAATCCACATACACGCCCCGGATTCGAACCCGGGACGCCAGAGATGAGGAAAGGCGGGGAACGAACCACTACGCCAACCCGACCGCCTTTTAGTCTGGTCAATTTATGGGAAACGTTTGCCTAACCTAGAACTAATTGCAATATAATGCATTCCAACACTAGCTGATGTATACAAAATCACTCATTAACATACTGAAAATCTAATATTTTCTAATGAGAGGAAAGGTAATTTTTTTTTTCACGCCAATAGACTACTAAAGTGTGACGTCGGTTGCCATGGTAATTGGGTCTAAACATTCGCTGGTAATCTCAAACGTCCATTGGTATAGCGCAGGGAAACAGTTCACTGGTTTTAGTGTAGACCCAAAAACCATGGCAACACACAAAGGGTGACGTTTTCACTTTAGTAGTCTATTCGCGGTAAATTTTGTAAGTTTCTTAATCATTACATTGAGGGCGCTATTTCGTCTGTTACCTATCAGGAATCCGTGCACATTATGTAACAATCTTCGGGAAACACGACTACTCGTATCAGACGAAATATTTCCCGTCATCTGCTAAAGGTGGGGCATTATAAACGAAACAGACATGTTTTTGTTTATAGTTAGTGGTCAAGCAACTGCCATACCTGTTATTCCTTCTTGTAAATTGGTTGTATAATAATTGTTAATTTTTGCTTGTGTGGATAAAATAGCACAGTGGTGTATGGACAAATTATATAATATGGAGATGATATTAAGGTCCATGGCAAAAACAAAAAAAGAAAATATAGGCCCTATCTTAGATTTTTCACTTTAATTTGTTTGGTTAAAACACATGTATACTTCTTGTATTGTCAATGTGCTTATTACCAAAACAAATCAAAAAATTCGACCATCCTCACAGAAATAAGAGCGTTTTTCTTCAGCGAGCACCTGATTTAGACACTGCCGTCTGCTCGCAAGTGATCGTATTACTATGCATCCACTATTACGAAACATACAGACTGAGGAACGTTTCAAGACTAATTATTAATTCTTAATTTTTGTCTTAAAAAACTGCTTCATAAACACCTTTCAACTCAAAAGAAACAATTATATTTTCATATGTTGTTTATTAAATGTTGATTCAGGTTAGAATAATTACTATTGCAAATAGTTCTAGGTCAAATCGTAAATTGACTGGACTATTTCTGTCCAAGATGCTAATGCTGGAGTCTTATATATAGCCCACATTTCTAACACGCAAGGTGCTCAGGGTTGATAGCATGGTCATTGGTCTCTATTATAATATCATTCCTCAAACCTCAGCTCTCCCATACATCTCCGGCTGCCGGTTAAATAAAGCCCCTGCTCACCATTGGGAACCTCAAAAATACCTACATACCTACACGCAATATAAACACGATGCCGGTATAGTAAACGTCCTCTAAAATGGTTTTGTCTGAAGTGCTCTAGTCTTTGAGAAATTAGTAAGACAATTAATGTTCGTTTCATGAGACGAAAAACCACTTCGCCCAAACACCACTTCGCCCGAATGCCACTTCGCCCAAAAAACACTTCGTGCACAGGCCGTGGTTCAGGACGAAATGGTTCGGGACGAAGTCGTTTTAGGTCAAAGTGACTGTAAAGCTTTTTTTTTACTGGTTTCTCAAAAGTTAGACGAAGTACGGAGCTGACTTTTACCCAGGTTGGTTTTAATCATGCATGTCTTCAATCGCACAGGGATTATAACGGTTTACCAATCATGTGTTTTGGAGTTTTCACGCACATCACATCCACTATACTGTTGCAGGTACCCATACTCCTGGGTGGAGAGAGGCAATTCATGTCAAAGTGTCTTGCCCAAAGGTACACGCACCACCTTCGAGCCGGAATTGAACACACAGCCACAGTCTTGGGTACAAGCCGCTAAACCGCTCTGCCATGGTGGTAATTTCGGTATTAAAGAATTTTACACCTGGAGGTGGTTTTAAAAATGTATGTGCACACACATTTTGTTTTACCATTCACTAAACACAAAAACCATGCATGGATTTTGAAGGTTTTCTGAAGCATTGATGCATCTATGTTGCTGAAATTTATGCAGGATATAGGCCTATAGTTTACCAATATTCTTCTTTAGATATTCAATTCTGCCATTCATCCAGGAATCTGTGGAAAGTTTCAACTTGCTATTGAAGTGAACCATCGGTGCTCGGTCATCCATGAAGGTACTCTGAGTTTCCTTGTCATTGATTTTGTTTAAAGGACACGGTGATGAAATGTATAGTGGTTGCCGTTTTTTAATTCCTCAGTAATTACCAACATGTTAATCTCGCTTTCCTTCTTTTCTACAACACCCTGTATCATGTTGGCTCATGTGAGCTCAAAAGGAAGGAAGCAAGATGAACTTCGTTTGCTTCGTGTGCACCCCTTAAAAATGTGTGCACCCCAAGGCGCCACCTCAGGTCTCAGACGTTTCACCTATAGTTACGCCCCTGTGGAACATAAATGTTATTTCGTTGCGCAGTATTTAAAAAGCTACAGATGTCCTAATTATCGAAATGTGCCAAAGGTGCGACAGGGCCAATTGGCAGGGTCCTGATCGGTGGTACAAGACTTTGGGGACATGCAATCTGAAACAAGGGCACACCGAAGGGAGCGTGGAAGCTGCCTCCCACATAAACATTGCAATGTTTCTTTATGCATACGAAAAAACTTGCGGACATTTGCTCAGGGAGCCCAAGGGTGGATTATTAAACCACATAATAAACTTGGGCAAAAAGTGTTTTTCTAAGTATGTGATTTTAAATGCGGTGTTTCACCCAAAACTCCCTCCACATCGCTTTTTCTCAAAGCGACGCGCGGCCTTACGCGCGAAAGGGCTCAGTGTGAATCCACCCTGACAACTTGGTGAAATCACAGCTAAAACAGGCACTCTCTCCCAATTTTCCTCATACTAAAAACGAATGATATGTACCTACCCAGATCGCACACCATTTAAAAGTGTAGATCATCATCTTTCATTTGCATATGTTTTCTCATTTCGTCACATACAAAGAAATAGGGCTTTTTCGATTGAAAAATGGGTGCTTGAAGTGCTGAAAATGGATTTTCCTGTGGAGCTCAACACGAAATTGGACTGCTTTCTGGTGATCAGCGCATTAAATCGAATGGCAAAACCATAATATTATTACATATTGAAATAAAGCTGAAGATATTCTCTGCCAACTTATATATAAAAAAAAATTCAGAGAAAAAGGTGCTTTTTTTAGATGGAATTTTAAGTTGCTTTCATTTCTTGCGCAAATTCGATGACCTCTTGGAGATCATATACATTTATATTCGAGGAATGTAGCTTTGTTTTCTGACATTGTACATCGTAAAATCACATGCATTATTATCATTCAAGTATGATATTTAGGTTGTCAAAACGAAACATAAAATGGCGCAATTCTACATACAGTGTACCTTTCTTGTCCGAGTCATTGACTATTCATGTATCGTTGTGTATATATACACCCGATTTGATTTCCCGGATATCTCATTGGTTGTATCCTGTGAGCGGCGTCTGTATGCTTTTGGAAATGGATACTGCGCTTTCTGTCCAAAATCACGTCAAAGTTGTTAATGTGGTAGCACAGTATCCTAGCGCGTTGGACGTTAGAGCAAACGTCCGTGGTTCGACGCCTGAGGTCACTTTCACAAAGAAATAATTTGCGAATAGGTAATCGCCACTTTTCGAAGGGTTCTGCCCAAAGATTGTAGAGCGTAGTGTAGCGGTTCTGTCCACAAATTGCGACGTGTACCCGTCGTATAAGTGTTTTGTGAGATGCAACCCATCGTAAACTTACGAAAGGTTCGGCGAGTTGCGATGGATTTGAATACTTACGACGCCTCGCAAGTCTTTGTGAAATAGACCCCTGGCCAGTGCATTAGTGTTGTGCCCTTAGACAAGACACTTTGTCACGACAGTGCTAACAAAAAATAGAAATATGCAGAGAAGCGTTGAAAACATTGAAAAGATCCAATCACATTAAACAACAACGTTAAGCTTAAGACATGCAGTTATCAAAACTGACCGATAATGTGTATTTGCTACAAATAGTACCCAAAATACTTTGCGCCAAATCACTGAACTCTGTACGATAGACGGTGTACAACAGCAGATAGCTGTGCCTTGAAGCAACGCGTCACAAATATTACCCAAAATACTTTGCGCCCAATCGCTGAACTCTGTACTATAGACGGTGTACAACAGCAGATAGCTGCATGTGCCTTGAGGCAACGCGTCAGCCACCTTACTCCAGGCAAGAAAATACTTTGCCTAAACTGCTCCCCAGTACAGTGCGTATCAAAAAAAAGGTAATCCAAGTTTAGATGGTTACAATGCCAAGGTTATTTAGTTTGACAATTTTTGGTTGAGAAATTCAAGAGGAAATCAGCTTTCTAATGATATCTTTAATATCCCATTGCGGTCACACGTGACTGAGTATACATGTACATTGTTATTGAAAATTGCAGGTTCAAATCGCATTTTTCCAAGTTTGGGTAATCGCTGTCCAAAATCGTTGAGGGAACTCTTTGATTAACGTGTCATCGCTGTAAACCATGAGGTGGAATGGCCGCCAAGATCACCTGACCACACGCCATGTGATTATTTCTTTTAGGGACATTTAAAAAACAAAGTGTTTGCAACTTCTGCCTAGCATGATCTCTACGAATTGCGATTGCGGGACCGAATTCAAAATGAAGCGGATGCTTTACGCAATGATCCGGCTATGGTGAGACGAGCAGTGGGGGACATGCTCCATCGCTGTCGGCCTTGTGTCCAAAGGGAAGGTGGACATGTTGAAGGCGTGGGTGCATAGAAGCAAGGTAATAAGACATCCTTCTTGAATAATTGCCAGTCATTCAAGAAGAAAACCTGGCTTACCATATGACTTTCATCGATCATCTTGACCTGCACCGATTATCTAAATTTGGAAATGTGATTTGAGCTTGCCATTTTCAATAAATTATAACAAAGTACTCAGTCATGTGTGACCGCTATAGGATACTAAAGATATCAACGGAAAGCTTAAGATTTGCTCTTTATTTGTCAATCACATATAAATTGACAAAATAAAATAACATTGGCGTTTTAACACCCTGAACTTCGATTACCGGGTACCTTTTTTTATACGCATTGTAGTATAACCAGTCCAGGCAAGGCAAGGCGTTGTCTTGCATGCAGGAGTATAGGAAAGCACACGGTTGCTTCCTGACTGATATCTGCTATAGTCGAACACGATGATTCAAATAAATGCCAAATTGCCATTTATTTTGGAAGACCCAGATGAAGACAAAAACCTACATCTTTAACTTTCGTGGCGAGATAAAACTTTTGAAGTGACCAAGATTCGAGCCCGAGTTCTAAGACCTCCTCATGAGGTGACAGGTGCTGAAAGAATTTCGTGTTCACGTTTGCGTTTTACGTGCATCTAAACCTCCCTAATAGTACATTTTTTACTCCCGTGATTTTTGCATGTGAGATGGATGAACTAATCCCTTTCGCGTGATCTACTTTTAACCAATCACTGAACGAAAATCAATGTATGAGGCACATAATACCAACAAATATTTCGGTCTGCGCTGCTATAGGTTTTGCATACGTAGGAGTTCCTATATTCATGGGTCACTGTGAATGACACCCACGTAGCGTCACGTTAATTTGGAGCCGCTGACTCCAGTTTGTGCAATCCCTATTGTTTAACCTTTGATATTCATTACTATTCAGTCATGCGAAACACCTCCTTCGCTAATGCCATCTGGTAGTCGGAACATGTGCATGCCTAAATGTACAGCCCACAATTTGTTTATTGCAATTTGTGGATTTCATGCTTCGGAGATGACATATGTTGAACATCCGTTTTCGCACAGTGCGTGAACTTGGGTTTGAGGCGCTGTTTTAATTACTTTGGTAAATGCATATATCATTCGTCACTTTTGAAGGAATGGCAAATGAGGTCAGTTCCCCATCACCAACTTTTGTAATTTAATAATGTGAAAATGTAGTAACCAATGGATAACGTATCATCAGCCAATATCCGATACGTTGTCAATAACCGATAACAAAAACAAAAATGCCGATACTGTGTCAATAACCGATAATTTAACAGAGATTGACCGATTGTGTCAATAGCCGATAATGTAAGAGAAATTGGCCAATACTGTGCCAATAACCAATAATGCAACAAAATTGGCCGATAATGTGTCAATAACCGAAAATGCAACGAAAATTGACCGATACTGTGTCAATAACCGATAATTTAACAGAAATTTACCGATATTTACTCTGTCAATAACCGATAATGTAACAGAAATTGAGCAATATTGTGTCAATAACCAATAATGCAACAAAATTGGCCGATACTGTGTCAATAACCGACAATTTAACAGAAATTACCAATATTTACTGTGTCAATTAATAACCAATAATGTAAACGAAATTTACCGATATTGTTTCAATAACCAATAATGTAAAAAAAAATGGCCAATACTGTGTCAATAACCAATAATTTAACAGAAATTGACCGATATTGTGTCAATAACCAATAATGCAACATTACTCTATCCCCAAAAATGCTCCCGTAGACGAACTCTGACAGTCCGTGCTGAAATTCATGTAATAACTAAATAAATATCACTTCAATAAAATATTGTACGTATCCTGTGTTTTTAAATGAGTTAATGTCCAGGCAATATCTATAGATATTCTAACTGTCGCAAAGGGGTTTATGCATACTATTTTCCAAACAATCGGCTCAGTGATGCGTGACTATAGAGGAATGCAATCATGGTATCACTGGAAGGCATTTTGCTTCTACTTCAAGGTAAATTACGATTGACTATCATAAAATGCATATCCTGGCCGTAGTAACCGTTTTTGTCAGGATTACCTTTTTTTCTGGGACACCATCTACAGGAACAATGGATAACCCCCTGAAATCCATTGTATTCCCGTATTTTAATGAGGCTGGCTCCGCCACTGATTTGAGACTGGAGAGCCGACTTGATAATGGAAAAATTACTTAATTGGTTAAATACAACCATTTCATCTTCCAAAATTGCAATAAATGCGAATCTTGTATGAGCTTTTTACACCCACCACCTTCGTGCCATGTGGTAGTTTCTTAATTAAGTCTTCGCATGCGTTCAGGCCTCTGAACTGAATATAGTATACTCTTCTATTTTTAGTTCACAGAATACCGAGCATGATTAGTGAAGCAATGGCTCAAGGATTTTATAATTAATCACATTTTTATTGAGTACAACGAGTGACAGTATTTCTGGATGTCAATTAAATCCACAAATCTCTTGCCATATGACATCTGATTATCTTTTTTTTCAGGATGTAGAATCAAGGGCAATGGCCTTCTGGACGCACAGCGGAACAAAAGGAGAAGTAGAAATTTCATTTGCAATTTTTTTTATTGTATTTCTCTCCAAACACCTGATTTATCTCTTGTAATTATGTTAGCATCAT
This sequence comes from Henricia sp. BOLD:AAB3569, assembly GCA_037783545.1. Classification (NCBI taxonomy): domain Eukaryota; kingdom Metazoa; phylum Echinodermata; class Asteroidea; order Spinulosida; family Echinasteridae; genus Henricia; species Henricia sp. BOLD:AAB3569. Next base: position 417,099 of record JBBELK010000572.1, read on the forward strand.
CAATAAAATAAATAGGTGCGTATAAGGCCGCCTTGAGGTTATACGTTAGCATTTTAGTAGCATTTATATTAATTCTATTTAACACCTTTGGAAACATTTTGTTTTTATTGGAAACCTACCTGATTGAGTTTTTCGAGGAGAAAAACGCATCTCTCGCGATATTTTGTATTTATATTAAATAAAAAATTCAATTCTGCACTGATGGTTTCCCATGCACTTTGTATTTTGTTTGGGTCAAAATCAATATTTCTTCTAAACCACTTGAAATAACACTACAAAAACGGCTGTTCAGCAAATTACTGCTTTGTGAAGATTGTTTTGATGCAATGAAACTTCCCTCATTTTTATTTTGACATGAAACAATACCATATTGCCATCATGAAAACGAAGAAAACGCTCACTTCTTAAAAAATGTTCATTTCTTTATGTTATTTGTAACAATTATCATCTTGCAAATTAAAACAAATGAAAAAATGATGTATCTTTGCGTTCATTTTTGGAAGGTGACACTTGTGAATTTACTTGAGGGCAGAGTGACACGCACCATGGATGGACCGGAGCGGGATTTGAACCCACTACCTTTGGAACTACCTTTGGAACTAACCCATGTTCAAATACGATCCACTTTACCTACAGTGCTGTCGAAGAATCTGCACTTATAGGGTTGTTTTGAGACGCGCGACTCCAGACACTACTAACAATGGAATTGGGCACAAACCATTGTTATTAGCAATGGTGTGTGCACAATTTCCATTGTTAGTTAATAATAATAGTGAGAGCAGTCGTTCCACGCAGGTTTAATCAAATTTGAAACCCAAACAATCAGTTTTCTAGGTTTTCTAACTTAAAGAGGAAGAATCCCCCTTGACGAAAATCCAGCATTTAGGCTTTTTTTTATAGTCCAAACATCCCTCTTGCCGACGTGGATTTTTATTATTTTTTAATTGTCGGTTCTAAGTGGATAAATTGCAAGCAAAAGTGCGCTTTTCGAAAATGAGATTTTCAGAATTTCGGGTGAAGAGGGTCAGAACTGCTTTACGTTTTAAGCAAAAGCCTGTCGTTTTTTTGTGAAAAAAGTTGTGATGGTGTTGTAGACACATACACCTCCATGATAAACAGAAAAACTCAAAAAATGTGGAAGGGGGAATTCTAGCTGTTTAACTGTTCAAACAGATCCAGGCTTGGACCTGGGCGAATCACTGAAGCGGAACAGTCTTAAAAGCGATTCCAAAGTGATCGGTCGATCAATGCCTTGTTATCCACAAGTTCTATTCTGATCAAGAATTTGGTTTTTTTTTATTTTTAATTGCGTTTCTTTTTCAGCGCCGGAAAAACATTCCCATTGCATTATTTTCCATATAAGGAACGAAGTTCACAAAAATCTGTGACAGTTTGATACAGGACACAGACTACCCGTCGCCCCCTCTTGCCCATTTTTCATCAAAAGTCAATTCATTCATTCCTCCCAATCAATTAGGAATTCATTCCGACCATCCATTGAAAAACTGTATCAACAGAAACGCAATTTAGGCTTTGTGAAAACTGGTCACGATACAGGTGTTATGTGAACTGAAATAACCCACACTCCTCCATCATTTCTGTGGGTTGATTGAGATTTATGTCAATTTAACCAACCTTTCGATTTTTGACCTTACTTTAAAATACACAGTGCGCGTTTTGCACAATGCTTCCAGGTTCTGGTATTTAGTGTAATCTGTGCTTGTCAAAACCCCGGAAGGAATATAATTATTACTTTTCATCTAGCTCTCTTTTCTTTTGATAACAAAAGCACAAAAGCAGCAAGGCGTCAGAGTTTCTGAAAGTGGAACACGAGAGGGTGTGACTTCGTAACGGGACTGTGAATTTAGGATACACACAGGCTTACAGCCAGGTGTTGGAGCCATCCCAAATATGCCAGAAGTCCACTTGTTCCCTATGATTGGTTTTTTGAGAGGGTGGTCGGATTGGCGTAGTGGTTCTTTCCCCGCCTTTCACCTCAGGCGTCCCGGGCTCGATTCCTGGGCATGTACATGTATGTGGATTGGGTTTGCAGGGGATTTTTCTGTGGTTTTCCTCCCACTTCTAAAACTGCATCGCCCTTTTCCTCTAGTATAGTAAACGTTAATACCGTATAGACCGTATCGAATAGCTGCCATTTTGTGGGGCACATTATGTTACTTGAACCGGTTCAACAATGTAAGGACAATATGTGCAACCATTCGTGTCCTCAAGGAACAAAGAAACTGCCCCACAAGATGGCGGCTATTCGATACGGTCTATAGTCATAAAGGGCCTTGGTTACCGAAGTGTTTTTAGGTCACAAGTTTTAAATGTTGAATATATCCGGCTTGCAAAATAAAACTTTTCCAACGATTCCTTGAATAAGGGCATCACATAGCTAAAGAGAAATGTTGGTAAATTAGTCTGCAGAAATTTCAGCTAAATATAGTTGCATCACTGCTTAGCTAAACCATTAAAATCTATTCATGGTTTTCCTGTTAAAGTGAACTAATGGTAAAAAGTGTGTGCACGTTTAAAAACGACCCTCAGTTCTTAATTTCTTACAAAAGTATCATCTTAAAAAGAAATAAACTAATGTTGTTTAGTTTATACTTTTGCTATCAAAACTTTGAGTAAAGTTTCTCTTGTCAACGGTGGCCATTTTGTCAGTATGTGTGTCAGAAAATTCCAGTTAGTAACTGGGAATTGGTTACTGGTTTTAACTGGTTCCAATTTAAACTATGTTGTTGTTGTTGTTACTTTCATGGCATCTTCGGCACTAAGGCCCTTTATGCCATTAACTATATACGGTTTTAGCTTTATAACTATACTTTATTATCAACTTGAGATGACGAAGAAGGAGCTGCAGTTTTAGAAGTGAGAGGAAAACCCCCAGAGAAATACCCAGGGGAAAACCCACGCGGTCAAATAGGGGCTGCAAACCCAATCCACATACACGCCCCGGATTTGAACCTGGGACGCCAGAGGTGAAAGGCGAGGAAAGAACCACTACGCCAACCCGACCGCCCTCAATTGCAACTAGTTGAAACCAGTTCGAATAGGCGCAAGGTCAAAATACACGGTACATAAACGATACACCGTTGCACGGTTTTCAGTGAACAAGCAAACAATACAACTTGTCTGGCCAGACGATAGATAATTGGCAATTTCGTGCAGGCGGCTAGTTGTAAACCTGTCAATCGTCGAACAACCCAGCAAGTTTTATTTGTTTTGTCCATCTCACGTACCCCTTTGCGTCCCTCAGCGTATAGTTACGTAGGCCAATGTAGGGCAGCGTACGCTCGGCGTATAGTCGGTAAGCAACACAACGCAACTCTACGTATTGCCCGGTGTGAAAGGGGCTTAAAGTGCTATCTCATTAGCGGAGACGTCGCCGCGACTGCCGCGACTGATCAGTCGCGGCAACTCGGGCGACTCGGGAGACCAAAAAACGGCATGCGCTCTTACCAAAGCGACGCCAGGGCGACGTCCGAGACGTCTCCGCGACGTCTCGGAGACGTCTTCGCGACGTCTCCAGACAAGGTGACAACCAATTCGCCCGTAAGTCGCGGGGACGTCGCCGCGACGTCTCCGAGACGTCTTATCAGTCGCGGGGACGTCGCCGCGACGTCTCCGAGACGTCTTATCAGTTGCGGCGACGTCTCCGCGACGTGTTCGGCAGTCGCGGCGACGTCTCCACAACGTCGCCGCGACGTCGCCGATAGGTACCTGACTTGGACCAGGAGTGATGGCGTCTCGATGATGCCAGCACGCGCTCAGCTTGACTCTAAAGTGGGTCAAGCAGCGTTGCGGAGACGTCGCCGCATCGTCGCCGCAACGTCGCCGCATCGTCGCCGCAACGTCGCCGCAACGTCTCCTCAGTCTCCTTGGTCTCCAGCAGGTCGCGGAGACGTGGCGGAGACGTCTCCCCAGTCGCGGACAAAATTAGTCTCCGCGACGTCGCCGCAACTGATAGAGACGTCGAGACGGCAAGTTGAAAACGGTTCCCTTCAAACCGGAGCACGGTTTTCTGTCAACAGAGAAACGATTTGAAGAGTGATTAACTCGAATCGTTTACCGGTATACAGACCGTTTCTATTTTGACCTCACGCCTTACCAATTCCCAGTTACTTAACTGGAATTTTCTCCTGGTCGCGCACGTGCATGAGTGTAGCGCTTTGTGATTCTATCGTCACATCATTTAAATAAAAAAAACTTGCCCCCCGACATGGCCGCCAGTGCAAAAAGTCTATTGTAACTCAAGTGAGACTCTGAATAGACCGTGTAAGTCTCGTTTCGGGTCACACCTCCGGAGACCAGTCATGCAGGGAATTAACACATTACCGTATACCGCGTTTGTAAACGCCCAAACACCAATAAATGGAAAAGGCACCTTTAAATCTATCGATTCATTAAATAAAATGAAGAAAATGTTGTCCGAGCTTGTCACAAACAAATAAAAAGTTTGACCTCTTGTTTCCGGTTTGCAAGTATCTTTACGAAAGGTTGGTTCAGGCTTGGTGCATCTCAGAAATATTAACGTGGCTAAACAAATACCTGGTTTGAACGACAACTTAAACGTTCACTTCTGTTGAAAGTAGATAAAACCACCAACAAAAACCCAAACAAATAAAGTACACATGGTCAGGACGGAAATCGCAAAGACCGTCTAAAGCCGAATCAAGAACTTTTGAAAACGGCGATAAAGCACCGTATTCGCGCCAACTACACTGCGCCAAAATGTTCGCGCCACTTGCGGACTACCAGCGACGCGCTGCCATTGCTGTGTGGTTGTTATATTACTTGTAGGGTTACGAGTATATCTCAGACACGGAAATAAACGGTTAGAATTTTATGAACTTTTTGCTCAATTAACTTTTCTCACAAATAATAAATGGGATATTAAGATTTGTTTACAGTGGACCCCGAATCGGTAGGTAACTCTGCTAATTTTGACGTGGCGTCAAAATGGTACCGAAAAAATGGTCGATGCCCGTAGTTAAGCTGCTATACGGGGTCTCCAGAAGTCGACGAGTCTAGCGGAGTCCCGCACGTTCTCGAGGTCTATTACAAATTTATAGAACGAGTATTTTGGAACTGAAGTGGTAGTGTTTTGTTTACCATTCATGTGGCGTGATTTATGATTGACATAATGCAGCTTGAAGCCAAACAGGAAATTGCATGGCTCCTTCACCCCTGTTTCCATTTTCTGGAGGATTTCACCCCATGTGATCTTTCATGATACGTTCGGCCGACCTTTTGGAAATTTGATTCCAAGATACATTATTGGCCCAAGGCGTTGTAGGTGGATTTTTATGGCTTAGGCTAAATCCAAGTTAAAGAAATATAACATGAGAGTTGGTTTGTACATTGATTGTCGTAGAATTGTTGGTTGTAGAATTCTCAGTTGTACATATATCACATTTATGTATTTTATATTTCAAGCAAAATTAACGCAATATCTGGTACGGTGCCTAATCACCATTGAAATGAAACAACCAAACATGGGATGAGTGAATTTTCTCTCATCCCACGCAAAATTAAAAGATTTACAGAGATAAAATAAAACTTGTTTCACAAGAGTAGTCTAGCGGACACGGCCAGTATGTTGTACAATTATTTAAGCATTTTATAGTCTGGTTGCCCAAGTATAACTTAAAGCAATGACCAGGCCTATACTCTATAAGTGTTCGCATTAAACATTCTTATACATAAAAGTACAACCGTCCTCGTTGACTTACATCCACCCTAATTTATGGGGAGAGTTTCAGGGTGCCAGGTGACATAGGGCCATAGGAAAGCATGTATGTTACATTAAGGAACAAGTTGTACTAAATATGTCGAAGTTTCTCAGTAGTTCGCGGAATCATATTCTGTCTCCCAGTAAATCCATCATATTTCCATCCTAAGTAGGCCTGCACCCCGAAACATAAAAGTCTTGGTTTGCTTACATGCGTGCCTTTAGCTTTCTATGGCCCTACAAGCTGTCTGGTACCCTGATACTACCATGGAATTGTGCGCATGTATAGGCCTAAGCAGAGTGCGATGTCATGTTTCAGGTTTACTCTAATCTAATCTGTTATTAATGTACATAAAGGAGATTTATCATAAATGTATTTAAATTCTGTCTACATATTTATTTATTTATTTATGCTTCCTCTCCTGCATAGCACCTATACTGTAAGCAAACCTATTTGTAACTTAATCATACTTCAACGTAACTGTACAAGAATGCATTTTTTTTTAATCGACTAATATACTTGTAATATTATGCATCATGTATTTATTTATTTTATTACCGGTATGTGCGTACAGTCAAACGCCTGATTACTTCTGGAGTATTATTTTATTTTATTTTATTTTGTACCGTACATGTATTGTGATTTAGTTCACATTTGGCAATCCTTCAGGGGTGTTACCATGTAATGTTTTGTTTTATGTCAATTTTCATCTGTGTGTACTGTACCTTTTCATGTTTGCCCTAAGAAATAATAAATAAAATGAAATGAAACAAAAAATGAAACAGACCGTGACGTCATTATATTTCAGGTCCATTTGGGGTAGGCCTTACAGTATTCCAAACATGTGCTTTAATTTGACGCCAGGAACCGTTTTTGAGGAAAAATTGCCCCTATAAATTATTTTATTTTACGAGAGTCAAATTGGAACTAATTTACAAGAAGGATGTTTCTCGACGTTAAATTTAAGAAAGAATGTGTGGGAAAACGGTCACTGACATCAAGAAAATAACCACATTGTAATGCTCAAATTGGATTCATTTGGTTGGTTGCACTGTACCGCACCCCCTAAAAAATGAGGCGATCATTTTGGCATTAAGAATACCCATAGGGTGTAATCGGGGTGTTTTGAGTGGGTGCACTGCCCACTGAATGGGTAAGTACCCCTTTGGGATGAATTATCTCATCATAGGCATGCATTTTCAATTTGGAGTTTGGACAGGGATAAATGGACCCATTCCATCAATATGAAACATTTTTAGAAAGAAATCAGGATATGTCATTAGCTGCATGACCATTGGAGCAATACATAAGTGGTATGGTAGCGCACCTGTTTTCATGAAGACATTTAAAGGCATTTTCTCCGCTTTGTGCCAAAACAGCACAGTGGAATTGTTGACAGATTTTCTTATTGTGCTGGTCATAAAAAAATGCTCACGTTAGCACTCAGTTGGTCCTTTTACCCCGTGTAAACAAGAAAAAGATCTTTAACCAGTGCATTTTCTTGTACTTTATGTTATGGTTCTGAGACTTAAAGATATATAGTCCGTGGTTATCAGCAAATTTGATTTTTTTGTTTTTCTCCGAACGAATTTTTAAAACATTTGCTTTATTTTAACGACAAAACATCATACTTTGTACTTTTGACATCGCGGCAACCCTGTGAAATGCCGTTTTTATACAGCCGTTTTTGCACCTTGCCTAGACTTGCCCAGGTCTGACTTCCCGTGTTTGGTCTGTGGTGCGGTGCGTGCTGCACGCCCTCTGAACTCGTGACCTACCAAATATATTTTCTTCCGTCTCGGAAGCATCGATATATAATCACTGGATGAAGCAACGACGTCTAAAATTGAGGTCACCGTCCGCCATTGTACCCCACCAAATACAATGCCTTGTCTAGACTGGTCATACTGTCCCCAATAGTCCACATGTGTTAAGTGGAATGTAAGCGATCGCATGGACCGGGGAGCAGTCTATGCCAAGCATTGTTCGAGGGGTACAATGGCGGCTGGCGCAGGGCTTCAATTCTCGTAAAGCCAATTGTAATTGCATACTTTATCCAGTGATTATATGTTGATGCTCGGAAGACGTTCGGAGATAGAGTAAACGGAAGAAAACAGATTGGACAGGCCACCGGTCCGGAGGGCGCACTGTGCGCTGCGCGTTGCAGACCGAGCACGGGAGGTCAGACTTGGGCAAGTCTACGCCTTGAATTATTGGCGGACCGCCAATAATTCGAAATATTGACAGTAATTGTACGATAACTATAACGTTGGTCGATTGTTTTTTTCGTTGATGTCTCATTTGAAAGAAAGCGAATAACTTATATGTTTCAGGAAAATTATCAATTAAAAAAACGTTTTATTTTTCAAGGTGACACCCACAACGCGCGGATTGTATATCTTTAGAGCCCTAATACAACCTTGCAGATACTCAACATTTTACTTCATGAGAAACAGGAATAATCTGACCAAAGTAAAAGTGTTGATAGCAATGATAGGCTAAGGTCATTCGACTTCTACGATCGAAGCATTCCCACTCTAATATCTTATTAGAAATTGATCTCATGACTTGTCTCAGAGGGATCAACTAATAATGGTGAAGGCTGGGCAGGTAATTTGGGAAAATTTAATAACAGGTGGATTTATTTCAAGATCAAAGGGATAATCCTTTCATGCGGTAAAGCGTTCCAGAGGTTCACATAATTAGGTCCCTTGGCCGGAAACCCCGGATACGTGGTTTTTTTTTACACCGCAACGAGGGGTACACCCCAATGTACCAACCCGAATAGAGTCTAAGTTTCCAATGACTGATACTTCTCAAGTGACAATCTTGGAAATAGTCAGAACTTTTACTCTCACTATTAGAGAAAAAGAAGAAACGAGAAATTTCGAAAAATCCAAACAACACTGAGATTTGAACCAGGGACGTTATAATTACAAGTCGAGATCACTTCAAACCAGACCACGAAGCTGGTTGCAAACCGACCGCATTCAAAACCCTAAGTTCCTTAAAAAATAACCAACCCTAAACCCTAACCTATTATATAGTCTCCTCTCAAGACGCTAAAAAGGTACAAAACCCCTCGTTTTCCCCTCGCAGTGTAACAAAAATTACGCACCCCGGATACAGAATAAAATGGCGTCATGGGGTCAATATTGTGCGTCTATTTGGTATGATGGATGTTTAGGATTATCGTTCCTGAATAACTTATCACTGAAGCCAAACAGCATTTGGTTAGAAATTATGATATAGCCAGAGGCTTTTATTGCTATATAGGCCTATGTATATCGGTGAATTGAATTAGTTCAATTTTGCCGTGTCCAGTCGATTAAAGTAACATAGATGAAGTTACACACCATTTACTCCGGAGCACGCATATTTACACTTAAGCACAATCGAGCGAGTTGTAACGTGAATTGTTGCTTTGATTTTTAATGGAAAATGCTCGAGGCGTGCTTTGTTTTGTGGTAATCCGGGTGACACAAATTTACCTTTTGCGTGTTTCACGTGAATATTGTCTGGTGTAGGACTAGACTACTGACGTACATGTATTTTCTTTCACATGCACACTTAGTATCCAAATGGCCAGACTATATTTGTTGTTGCTATGTGGTGCACGCGGCAAGAGTGAAGCACTCAACAAAATCGAAGGATCCAGACACTTCCCTCTCAAAATGTCTAAGTGATCCCCGAAGCACTTGGTGCAAAGCGTATGCTGAGCTCCAGTGGAACTGATGTGGTTTGTGTACTGTTGACAACTCGGTAACCAATCACACGGTAACACGGTGATTTTTGTTCAAGATCGACTTTTACAAAATAACTATAAAAAGTATGATCTTTAATTATGTTGTGTAGTGTATATTGAAACGGCTTTGTGTTGTGCAGACACCAAATAATTTCTATGCATTGTAGCATTATCACTGGCATCACGACCACACCATTTTGTAATTTTCATAGTCTTAGGTCCAAATAAGATGGATTCTAGTAGAAATTTGGCGGGACACATTTTGTGAATACCACGTCAAAGTCATCCAGATTCACAATGTGACAATTCAGTCGGCTGCCTAACCCGAGCAGTCTGTCTTTCCACCGGCACCATGCTGTCTTTACCCCCGGGCCTGTTTTTGCGTTCATAACCAGAAATATGTTTCTGACCTAATTACTGATTCGACCAATGCTAACCTTCGGTTGATTACGTCAAAAAGTTTCTGGTTAAGGGCGCGAAAGCAGGCCCCTGGAATATGGAGTCAAGTTTCACAAAAGGCCCAGAATACAAAAGAAACCATGAAAGTCTCCCGTTGAGAATGAATTTCATTTTTCTTTTTCGGAACAAGCCCTTTGATTGCCACGGATTTTGCTATTGTGTTCTGTTTGATCTTTTGAGTCTGATTTTCATGTCGGCCTTCTTTGATCAACAGACGATGAAATCCTAAATTGTCCAATCGGCGGCAAAATGTTCACCCATACTGTGTATCCAAAAAAGAAATCAATTTTCTTTTCAATATCAATTCTTGATCGGAACAAAAGTTTGTTGAATGCAATGGACTTGTGGATAACAAGGCACCGAAAAACATTACTTTTGGAATCGCTTTGCTTTCAAAGACCGTTCCATTTTAGTGGTTATATATTCAAGTTCTAGACGACCTTTTTGAACAAAGTGATTCCTTCACTAACGAAATGTGACATGTTCTGTTTCTGAGAGAATACTGCGTGTAGTTAAAACTCCTGTACAGGTCCTTTGCAATGTCCTAACCATTTTTACTGGGGAAAATTGAAATGGTTCCAAACAGTTCAATGCGATGTTTCCGCACAAGATTTATATCTTTTTATACACTGAAAATTCCCTGGGTTATTTATTTATAGGTAAGGTGAAAACTGCAATTACTTTATTTGGTGCATAAAACGGCCCCAACATTGGATAAATTATACAAATGTTTAGTATACAAAAACCTAAATTGGGAATATTGATACACATAACTGTGTGAATATCCCAAACCTTTTTAGCCAAAGTAATTTTTCAGTGTAAGAAAACGATAATTAAAGATGAATTTATTTATGTATGCGTGGGAACATCAATTTTATACAATCTTCTATACAATACCATAGGCGTAGCAAGCTCTTAAAGGGGGAGGGGAGGGGGTGCACAGCGGGTCGCTCCGGTGTCGCTCAGGATGGGAGGGAGTGCTCGGTGAGCGGGCGAGCGCCCTGACGCAACAGCTTGTATGGACATATATGTAATATAATTGCCGTTGCAGTGGCGTTTTATCAGCGGTGTTATATTAGTTTCATTAACGTTTTTATTTTTGCCGACAGTACCATGATTTTGCCGACAAAATATGAATTACATCATATATGGGAGGCAAAACAGTGAGGGGAGGGGAAAATTGACACCCCCTTCCCCTCACACACACTTTTAAAAGTAGGGGGAAACCAGCCCCTCTTGCCCCCCGTCTCCTACGCCTATGAATACCAAATTAGGCCCCTGACTATCGTGGTATTCCGTGCAGTATAGACATATGAGCCAGATTCGACGATGATCCGACCATTACAAAATGACGAAATTGCTTCATTCATCATACGTTTGGCAACTGCTGACGACTAAATAAAATTGTCCCTTTTGAACAAAAATGCGAATAATTATATGAAATGGTTAACAATTGGAACATGACAGACCAAATTATTGAACATGGGCAATGCAAAGTCGGAAATTTTCGTGAAACAATAGAATTTAACAGGTTATGAATTTACGTTTGAAAGTTTTAAAGTTATGCGGGATATTTTGACATCAGCAGAAAATTCCCCTCCATATGAGTACCATAGAATCACTCAAGCAAAACCTTAATTTCATCAGAAATCAAGTTCAGTAGTTCACTGCGAGAATTCTGCACGTAGACCTAGCAACTCTGCTCGTACTAAAAATATGTGACTGCAGGACCTTGATGGTGTGTTGTAAAAAATAAAATGCCATCCAATATGCATGTACAATGGTTTATATCACGCACTGATTCGTTTGAATAAACACTTAATAATTTGGTGCAAATAGTTTTTATTTTCTTAGGTGTCAAATTGTCTTAGCTATATAATTAATTACATTGCAATACAATTTTAGTCTGGTCAAGGGGATACTAATTGTGCATGTGTAGGCCTATAGGTCAGTACACCAGGCGAAACACGCAAAAGGCTAAGGGTGCACCCCATATCGTGCCCATAGGGACCAAAACCGAATGCCCAAATGTTCAAAAATCATTTTAAAATACTCACAACTCTCTCAGCTTCTCAGGACAACAACCAAAATACTAATTGAAGTCTCGTCTTTTCAGTTCTGTTTAATTGTATACGGGGTATCCGTTACTTTTATTCCCTAATTTATATACTTGAAACAAAACTACCCCTGCAAGAGTGAAAATTGCCAAACAGACCAGCGTCCATTTTGGAAAAAAGCCACATGCGCTACTGGGCAAAAAAAGGGCCTCTTTTACTGAGTTACATTGCCCAAAATGTTTATTGGAAGAAAGACTACCCCACATCAAGACGATGGCCAATTTCTACATTAGACCACACTCGTTCAGCTTGCAACTCCCTCTAATAAAGAATAATTTGAGGGCATACAAAATATTCATGAGTTTGTCGCAAGGATCTCTGCCTATTTAGTTGTGTCACCCCTAAGGATGTTTCGGATTACCAGTGAATATTTAGACCCTTACCCTGGTAACCGACATTACACTTTAGCAAAGTTTAATAGTCCATTGGGGAAATTCAAATTGTCTCAGTGCTTTCTTTTGTGATAAAATTTGCGAATAAAAAGACGCATGACGTAATACAATGGCTCAACATCTGAAACGAGGCTGCCAGTGCTCATTTGAAATTTGTCAATAATCATTACATGTACACACATCACGATTTGTGACACAGAGGCTCTCAGACTTGTCTTTTGATAACGAACCGACCTCCATTGAAACCTAAAAATAATTCCTTGGATATTTCAGACACAATGAGAAAACAACTAAGGCGGGAACCCTTTGTCACATACACGTATCGTGTTGCATATGATCCCATCATTAAACGAAAACTGTTTTTTTTTTCTCTATCTTTCTCTTATTGACATAGCCTAACCCAAGTATTTCTGTAATTTTTGACCTTGGCATATATCTGAGAAATTCCATGAACACAGGTTTTCAAGTGGAGTGCTTTACAGGGACAATCGGGGAAATAACAATCCTGGCGAATGGGTGTATATGTGTTTCAACTTGATAGCGGGAGTGTATTGTTGTTAGTCGACATTCAAGGTCTATGTTCGTTGTTGTGCCCATTCACACGTAGACTGCAAGAGAACACTCTCAATGAAAGTTGGTACTCACTGCATGGTATGTGCGTTGAAAGGTAATGTTGCTCATTTTCAGCTTAGTTTAAATCTTGTCCAAGTTGTTTTGTCAATAACACATGGAATACCTTGGGTACTTGGCTGTTGCTGTATAATGGTGCAGAACGAACATCTGTACATCTGTAAGTATATTAGAAGTTGTCATACTTTGCATTGGGAAATATTACATATTATTATTTCCGTTTCATATTTGTTGCAAAGATTCTCACGGGTTCGAGTTTGTCCTTCACCTGATCACACTTTCTGTGTCAAATTTATACTGTACCTTTATCGGTTATTTTGTATTAATGGATGGTTGCATAAAAATGCATGATGCTGTATCGCATGTTTTATATCCTTTATGCATTTTGGGGTGAAACGTGGCATTAGACAATATAGGCCTAGTCCGGTTCAATTTGAATTGTGGCAAAGCTCAAAAGGTAAGTTTTTCAATATGTTGTTTTTACCTTAATTTCATTTTGAATTTACACACAAAAATCACAATAACTATATGTAAATCGCTGAATTTGTAACAATATTTTTGAGTAGGATGACTTTTTACGTAGATTGCTGAGTAGAATGTAATGTTAAAATAAATGTGGACCTGCATAATTACCATGCATTTACATGTAGGAAACGATGCCCAATATTCAAAAATCATTTTAAAATACTTAGAACTCTCACAGCCTCTCGGGACAAGAGGCAAAACACAAGCGCCCATTTGGAAAAGGTCCGATACACTGGGCAAAATAGGCCACTTTTAGGAGCAACATTGTCAAGAGTACTTACAAAGGAAAATACCCCCAACATCACGATGATGGGCAATTTCTACACAATACCATAATCTTTTAGCTCTCAACTCCCTCTAATATAGAAAACAAATGAGGGAATACAAAATATTCATGAGTTCGCGCATTGATTTCTGCCTATTTAGTGGGTGCACCCTGTCGTAATGTAGCCATCCTATAGGCTGCCACTGCGTAAGTCTGAGGCAAACATTCGTTCGAACCATCGATATATAATCACTAGTTGAAATATGCAATAGCAGTTGGCTACAGCGGCGTGCGTGTTTTTTTTTTACACCGCAGCGAGGGGTACACCCCAATTTTTCAACCCGAATAGAGTCTAAGTTTCCAATGACTGACACTTCTCGAGTGACAATCTTGGAAATAGTGACAACTCTTACTCTCACTATTAGAGAAAAAGAAGAAACGGAGAAATTTCGGAAAATCCCAAACATGCATAGATTCGAACCAGGGACCTTATGATTACAAGTCGAGCTCTCTTCTAACCAGACCGACCGCATTCAAAACCCTAAATTCCTTTAAAATAACCAACCCTAAACCCTGACCCTGAACCCTAACCTATTATATAGTCTCCTCTCAAGACGCTAAAAAGGTACAAACCCCATTGTTCTCCCCTCGCAGTGGTGTAAAAAAAAAATTACGCCAGTGCGGCGTAGCTACGGGGGAAGGGGAAGGCGTGCGCGCGCCCCCACCCATCATGAAAATCCTATAGAGAGAACCCTAGCTACGCTGATGGTTGGCTATACGAGAACTGAAGCCTTGCGCCTGCAGCCATTGTACTCCCCAAACAATACTCTGCGGTCCATGCGATCGCTTGCATTCCACTTAACAAATGTAGACTAGTGAAGACTGTATGACCAGTCTAGGCAAGGCATTGTATTTGGGGAGTACAATGGCGGACGGTGGCTTCAATTTTAGACGTCGTTGCTGCATCCAGTGATTATATATCAATGGTTCGAACGCCATCTTGCTCTCAGAAAAAGTTTCTATTTTAGACTGGTTATATAAAGTGGAATACAAGCGGTTTTTTACCAAGTGTTGTTGTTGTTGTTGTATATTTTATGGCATCTTCGGCAACTAAGGCCCTTTATGCCATCAACTATACGGTTTTTAGCTTTAACTATACTATATTATCAACTTGAGATGACGAAGAAGGAGTTGCAGTTTTAGAAGTGGGAGGAAAACCCCCAGAGAAATGCCCCAGGGGAAAACCCACGCGGTCAAGTAGGGACTGCAAACCCAATCCACATACACGCCCCGGATTCGAACCCGGGACGCCAGAGGTGAAAGGCGAGGAAAGAACCCGTACGCCAACCCGACCGCCCCTTTACCAAGTGCAAAATGGTCCCCGGTATACCCTCTGCAGGGAAAGTTGAGGCTAATTCATGGCTAATTAATGTAACCCCCGTCACCCTTGATAAGTTGTCATGGCTGGAAATGCCCTATGGTCAAGGCTGTTCGGAACCAGAAGCACTGACTTGCTGTGTGTCAGAGTTAATCCGAATCTTCAATTGGTTGGCATCCTTCTAACCCTGGGATTTCCTGTATGCTCAGTATGTCTAGGTACAAATTTTACAGGGCACCTTTTGGAGATTAGCAGGCCCGGAATCTCGGTAGGGTGTTAGCTGAAGAAAGAGGAAATGAAGATTTTCAGTGTAAAGTAGTGTTTGGAAATTTTAACAATAATTATTTAACAATAATTATTTTGGAATTACTTTGGAATTCAAGTATATAGCTGAATGATACCCTGATTACACTATTAAAAAACACGCAAATAAGGCTTACCAAAAAAATCAAGAAGTCTGAGAGATGTTACATATGTTATCGGTCAGTGACGTATATGAACTCCTTTTACCTCATGGTAAGAGCCGCTGAGGCAGGGTGCGCCACTTTGCCTGAAGTGCATCTCTCAGCTCGTCTCACGAAGGTTCTTTCATGTTGACAACCCAACAACATATTTCTGAGAACCCAAAACTGCAGGATTCTCCCAGAAAAAAAGGAAAAATGTCACACTTCTTTACTGTGGGAATCGCTTTGCTCTAGTGGGTCATCTTGTACCATGAGGAAATCACTAAAGCAGAACAGTCCTGAAAGCGATTCCAAAGTGACAGGTCGACCAGTGCCTTGTTATGCACAAGTTCATAGGCATATTCAACAAACATCTGTTCCGATCAAGAATTTATATCTTAAGAAAATAAAATTGCTTTTCTCTTTGGGAAAAGTAAATTATGATCTAAACATAACTAATACTTATGTGTAGTCGGGAAACTGTCAACAACCGGTGATGCGGAGACGATTCATGTATGGGGACAATGAGGCGTGAAGGAAGGCCGCCTAGTGTGCTATGGAACGCTGGATCCCAAAGTGGGCAGTATGTGTGAATGTGATGTGTGCTCAGAGGCGTGTATGTCTGGAAGGGTGGGTAAATCATTAAAGGCTCAGCATTATACCATTTGCAATGACCCAAAATTGTTGACAAGAAAAAGCTTACTGAAAATGTTAATAGCGATGACAACATTATTTTATTTCCGTCCAAGATGGTACTTTCTGTATAAACAAAATGAAGGTGCCAAGGTTTTACAAAATGTGTGCGACCACACGTTTTTTAACCACTTTTACACAAAATCCATACATATATTTTAAAGGTTTTCTGAAGCATCTATGTAGCTGACATTTCTACAGATGAGTTTATCGACATTCTTCTTTAGATATGTTATGCCTTTATTCCAGGAATTCGTTAAAAAAAAGGTTTCATCCTTCAAATGATACATTGGGCCTTTAAGAGTGGGTCCCACTTGGGTGCAGAATATCGAGATAACATATAGACTAATTAAGTGTGGTACTGTGGGGATAGGAATCATGGGATTAGTGAGGTGTGGAAGTGCCAGATGTTACTGATGAAGACATAGGTGTCCTCAGGAATGATTTCGTTCTCCGAAATAGCTCATTTTCCATCAACAATTTGGTAAAACTTGAATAGGCGTATAGTGCAGAGGCATATTCAGTATCGCCCAGAAAGATAAATCACTAAAAAGAAAAAAATAGTTTTTAGTGGCAATAGTGTGATCAGACATCAGAAAATAGCCCACTGATTGCAGGAAAATGTCTTTAAAATTTTTAAAATGTTATGGGAGAGCATAACATTTTAAAATGTTATGGGGAGCATGTCTTAAACTTTATACACCACTCAGCACTGTATAGTGGAGGCACTCGGGATCGTAAAAAAATTGCCACTTTCAACAGGTGGCACATTGGGCGGTCGGGTTGGCGTACGGGTTCTTTCCTCGCCTTTCACCTCTGGCGTCCCGGGTTCGAATCCGGGGCGTGTATGTGGATTGGGTTTGCAGTCCCTACTTGACCGCGTGGGTTTTCCCCTGGGGCATTTCTCTGGGGGTTTTCCTCCCACTTCTAAAACTGCAACTCCTTCTTCGTCATCTCAAGTTGATAATATAGTATAGTTAAAGCTAAAACCGTATAGTTGATGGCATAAAGGGCCTTAGTTGCCGAAGATGCCATAAAATATACAACAACAACAGGTGGCACCTTTATAAAGGTTGCATTTGGTCCCACCATGGAGCTGTGGTCCTACATGGCATTGGGGACCTGCACAGACGGGTGGCCATACGGGTAGCCTCTTTATCAATAGGGAGCGTGTGTGGTCTAGTGGGTATGAAGCGAGACTCCCAATCAGAGGTTGGGGTTCAAGCCCACTATGACCAACGTGTCTGTGTCCCTGGGCAAGGCACTTAATCCCAGTTGCCTCGTCAACCCAAGCGATATTTGGGTAGCTGGGGAATGCCACAATCTAACTGCTGATAGGGTTGAGCGCCTGGCCAGCAGCCACCTAGTTGAATCGAAATGGTTTTGGTGATTCCCTGATGGCAGCGGTATGGCAGCAGCACCAAGAGCACCACACATGGTGGACATTAGGGGGAGTGGGGTTTGGAGGTGCGTTAACAAAAGGGAAGGGTGTGTTGAGGTATAGGGGCGTTAGGTGGGAGTCCCTTTGCCACATATCGTGCTGGGTATATGTTTTAATGTGCTCCATGGTCCTAGTCATTTTGCCTTCAAAGAAGATTCTGCTAGGATCGGAACGTGATGAGGCCACTAATTTTACAGTGTGATATTTGTAACTAAGGAGTTTACGGTGGCACCATAATGTCTCTTTCTTCGAAAATTTGAAACTCGGGACAGTCCCTTTAACATTTACATAACAAGAATACATTATATTCTGCAAGTCATTCTGAATAGGCAGACCTCACGGTATAAGCAAAAACATCAGTCTTGGGCGGTCAGGTGAAAGTAAGGCATTATAGAAGAAACATGAAAATCCTTCTTGCAGGCAGGTATACAGCCAAGTCCAAATTTCCTTTCTACTAGAGGTGGAAGTGTACTGATACTTTAAACCTGGTTATCCCCTCTCCAGATACATTAACTAATTACTGGAGTGTATCAGGACATTAAGAAGCACGTATAAAGATCGTAATCTGCAGTAATGCCTCGTGAAAGGGCAAACTTAATTCTTTGTTTGTACCCACCTTGAAGCTCTGTTAAGTTTGTGGGTTTAAAGACCTATTTGAATTCGCACCTAACGGATATTGGTGATTTGTAAAGGAGATATACCTATATGCATGCACGCCATGTCAACCTTTCATACTGCAACTTAAGCTACCTTCCCGTCTAAAGGTGCACCCTTCAAATTTAAAACTATATCCAACATTTAAAACAATATTCAACATTTGAAAGTACTGTGCTTAGAAGTCCCACTGCGTCTCGGGACAAAAAGCAAAATGCTCATTGAAGTTTTATTGAGTTAGTACGTCACTTTTATTTACGAATTTCCACCCGAAATTAAAATTGCCAACACACAATTGCGCAGTATACTTTGAGTATACGATATTACTGAATGTGCCTCTGCATGACATGGCACTTCCACAGCGATTTTGAGAGACTTATATACACAATAAACTTGGTATAATTATAAACGACTCTCTGAATAAAGGAACTGTCGGCCATCTTACTCCAGGCAAAACAATTCCTTGCCTAGACTGGTTATACTACTTCCACTCAGTCTTGTACGTGTTAAGACTGGAGTAAGATGCCTGACACGTTGCTCCAATTCTAGCACAGCCATCTGCTAAAGATCAGTGATGGAGAAACGGAGGGGCACTTAGAAGGGATTTTGCACCATGGACAGATCCATCACCACATTATATTTGGTGGCATGTCCTCCATTTTAAGGCGATAGACCCCACATTAATGCTAAAATTCCCAAGATATACCTCTGACCTCCTTCCTTAATCCTATACTCAAGCCTGACCCTGTCCTAAAAATACCAGGTTTCGTTGTGGAGTGACACTTCCAAAGATCAATATCAGAAGTTTCAGCCTCCGAAAATTCACCATTGCTTGTATTTCCGCCATTTACAAGAGGCCTGTTGTTTAGTTTTGCCATCGCACACATTATATCCCTTGTACCGGTTTTGCCATTGTCATCAAAACAAAACTGTCAAGTCTGCTTCATTGAATCTGAAGTGCTATAGGTAACAAACAATGTGAACTATTATGTCCCATGTCAACATTTTGACCCATGCTATTTTGTGTAGTTGAACACATTGACATTTATTTCCAAATAAATGTGATTGATTTTGTTTTAGTGAATTCAATTAATAAACCATAGCATTCTTTAAAATAGGTTACATGATTAGAAAACTGATGCAAACGGCGTGATTGAGGATGTGTGTGATATAAACCAACCTGTGTATAAGTTAGCTCAGTCAGTATATCTCATCTCCATTCCTAGAAAACTGTGTATAGGCCTATACTAATTTTATGGCATCTTCGGCAACTATTAAGGCCCCTTAGCTTTAACTTTACTCTATTATCAACTTCAGATGACAAAGAAGGAGATGCCGTTTTAGAAGTGGGAGGAAACCCCACTTTCAAGAAATTATGCGAAGCCACCGTTTATTTTATTAGGCTATCCCAAATACCACGGTAGTAATATACTTTCGTTCCCATAAGGACGCCTTCAATAATAAATCAGTTATCATTGTCGTGTATCATCTCAGGCGGAAACACCGGGACAGTTGGAACCAGTCCATTTGAGTGAGGTGTTTCTCGTCAATACTTGATAAACATTTTGGGACATTTTAAATCCTTTAAGGTTTGCACCCACTGCCTCTATTTTCGCATTTCTTGGTTCCCATGAATGTTCCTCGTTTGGTTCTGAGCCAAACAGGTGGGTATTTAACAGCACGGTGCAACTTCTGATGACATGTTTCTCGGGGCGACATGAACTTCTTCTTGAAAGATCACACTGCACAGCTGTTCCACCCTAGAGTAGGCCATTGTCACCTTATGTGATCCCTGTGCTCCAACGTTGTGCATAGGTGTTAATCAGGCACATTGAATTCCTCAAGTAAATCTTTCCTTGAGTGCTGCGTAAACCCAAGTGGTTTGCTAGTCATTTTATACCAGATACCGCTTTTTTTTAATGTCAAAGGGTCGGGTGTGACTTCCACAGTCTGGCATGTACCCGTGGCCCTGTGGCCGTCGTTTACTCAGTAAATGCACCAGCGCAGCTGTGCCTATACAGGATTTGCTAAAAAGCAGAAATAATGTACCACATCATTTGAATGGTGCTGAATGGTTTTCGCCATCAAACGAGCACTGCCAATTAGCCTTTTGCGTGTTTCATATGAACAGGGTCTGGTGTATTGACGTGCCTCTTTTCACATGCACACTTATAGTATCCACTTGACCAGACTAAAGTTTTAATGTGGTGCATGCGGCAGGTAAAACCCTGTTAACCATAGGACAGAAATGGCATCAAGCAACCAGACTGTTGGTTGCTAGGCAATGGCATGCAACACGTAGTATCAATAGCATGTATGTGACTTTCTAAACTGCACATCAATTTGAAAGTGACGAAATCGGGGCGACAGCCATTATCCAAATGTGACACGCCGAAGCTAATTGCACTTGTTTATATAGGGCTGTTTGGGAGACGCGAGGCTTTAAAGAGCTAGTATCCCCCTTGACGAAAAATCCAGCATTTGCACCTTTTTCGATAGTCCACATATCCCTCCAGCCGACTTATACCGCTGTTTATTTTAAATTGTCCGTTTTAAGTGGATAAATCGCAAGCAAAAGTGCGGTTTTTAAAAATGAATTTCTGAAACGCCCATCATGTATTAATGATATATATGCGCATGACCCCGTGACGCAATCCTGAGACACACGAGTAAACACGGTCGACAGTTCCATACGATAATGCTAGGTTCCCACTATCACGATTCGCGCCACGATTGAAATCGTGGTCTTAATCGTGGAGTAATCGTGGTGATCCTATCAGATCTTATCAGATCTTGAGGTCAGTCGTGGCAATCGTGTTGATCGTAGACAATTTTTGGACGGTTCAAAAATGTTCTACGATCAACACGATTAATTTCCAATCGTGATCATCGCATCAGATCGTATTGGATCGTAACAAAGCGCGACAGATCGCATCTAATCGTGCTTCCAAATCGTGGAGATTGGGATCAACCTTGGTCTCTGTTTGGGGGTCCCTAAGTCGGCAGCAGCATCATCATCACCACCATCTCCATTTCCTCCTTCATCCTCTCCACCTTCCGCGTCATGCAGCCCGGCCATCCTTTCCTGCCATGCGACCGCACCTTGTGATGAATTGAAGAAGGCCGTCAGGAGTTCCCTCTGATGCTTTGCAGTTGCGAGGTGCAGGAGGTTGATCCACATCTGGCCAGTCCACTTGGTACCTCCATGCCCCTGGGATAACATTGCGGTTTTCATCCTCATGGTCCACCTCTTTTGCTGCAATGCCTGGATGCCTCTGCCTCAGTAGGTTGTGCAGAACCACTGCCGCCTCCACCATATCCTTCACAGTGTTGGGCTTCTGCTCTAGAGTCCTGAGGAGACACCTGAATCTGTTGGCCAGGATCCCAAAAGCATTTTCCACCACTCTCCTCCCCCTTGAGAGTCTGTAGTTGAAGATCCTCTCCTCCCTGGACATCCCTCTTCTGCTGTATGGCTTCATGAGGTAGTTCTTGAGTGCGAAGGCGTCATCCCCCAGGATGAAGAAGGGCATGTCTTGGTGGTCATCAGGGCTTGCAGTCAGAGGGCAGGGTGGGGGGAGTCCTAGGGCTTCCTCTTCCAGGCCGTTGAATAGCTCAGAGTCGCCAAATATCTGAGCATCTGATATGTGTCCTTTTCCACCAAGCTCGATCCACACAAACTTGTAATCTGCATTCACCAAAGCCAGGAGTGGTATCGAAAAGAAGCCCTTGTAATTGTAGTACAGGCTGCCAGTGTGGCGTGGCTTCTTGATAGCAATGTGTTTGCCATCCAGGGCCCCAATGGCGTGGGGGGTGTTCCATCTCTGCTCAAACTGGTTAGCTAGGGCTGTCCATGCCTCAGAGGTCACAGGTAGGCTGAACACCTCATCTTTGTACGCTTGCACAATTGCCTGGAACACTTCTGGAACCATCTCTGAGATGCTGGACACTCCACACCTGAAGGCATACGCAAGGGACCGATAGTTGTCTCCAGTGGCAAGGTGCCTCAGTGTCACTGCCAGTTTCAGTCCAGGTGGGAGGGGTTGCCTGAAACTGGTGAGTTCCCTCTCAATAGCTGAGGCCACCCTCTGCAAGACTTCATCGAAGAGCTGTGGTGTTAACCTTGTGTAGTTTTAGAACGCTACTGGATCCTCCAGCCTCAATTGGGTGTCTAGGAGGCTGGAGAACTGGCCAAGCTGTTGTCTCCTCTCCTCTGTGAGCCATGGTCGCACCCAGAACTGTCTGACTGCAGCTCTCCTGGCCCTTTGTGGTTGGGGTTGTGGCTGGTCTGGCTGCTGCTCGTCTTCTTCCTCTCTGGCGATAATGTAAGCATACAGTAATACTGCAAATGTCACGTTGTCATCATCCTCAACTCCTGCCATCATCAATGATTGTGGGTTGTAGTCTTCACTCTGTAGAAGTTTAAGAAACAATGAAGTCCATATGGTCAGTCGGGCTGTATATATACCCGTCGGGGTCCAATCGTGGCTCAAACCGTGATCACTCTCGATCCCGATCGTGAAACACATTGCGACCACAATCGTATCCGATCGCAACAGAGCGCATCGGTTCGTGATGATCGTATCGGAACGTATCAGAACGTATATGCACGTACCAGATCGTCCCAAATCGGGGACCCTGATCGTGATGATCGTGTCAGATCGGGACCCAATCGTGGACTCAATCGGGACAATCCTATCGGAACGTATCTGATCGTATATGAACGGGAGCCCAGATCGTGACAGATCGTGTTACCTGAAATTGACCAATCGTGACTATATCGCATCCAAGCGCACAAAATCGTACCAGAACGTATCGACTCGCATCAACTCGTATCCAAACGTGAAATTTCAGAAAAGGAAACAAAAATTGCACGATCAGCTACGAATGGCCAATCGTGGCGTTCGTAACGGATCGCACGACAGTGGGAACCTAGCATTTTAACACGCAAAAAAATCCGAAAACCGTCTCTGTTCAATGGCCAGAGATGTGCCCAGTATAGTTGTGTGGTTGTATGCTTTACCAGACACCATGAACAAAAAGAGCAGAAAGGTTTTCTTGTTTATTACTAAGAGAGAGAAAAATGAGCTCGTTTTAACTTTTACCGGCATACTGTGCTGTGCCAATTTCAAACACGTGGGAACTATACGGCCAGCGGGGACCGTTCATCACGCACTGTGTATGCCGTTCGTTCCGTAGCCTTGTCCAAGGCCGTCTGCAGGGTTTTTTGCTGTACGAGGGAATATTTAGTCTAGCGCATGCAAACTGCACACGGCATCAAAACGAGCCACTTTGAGATAACGACTTCCGTAGTAAACCCGTACGGCAATACATACTGCGTACTAGTACTAGCTGCGTACAGCCTAGCCTAGCTCGATAGACAGCGTTGTCGAGTCTGTCACTTCCGGGTTTAATGTGTTTCTTTATATTTTCGGCCGGTTTTGGCCGAAAATGGGCGGGCTTTGGATATGCGGGTATGCAAGGTATGAATATTTAACATTTGTCTTCAGCCAATCAAGAGCTTCGTGAGTAGCACGTAATGCCGCGAAGCGTGCATTATGCATGTATGGCGTCCTCATGTTACGAGAACCGTGGCATGATCGATGGACGAAAACAACAAATATTCTCGGGTTCGTAGCATTTGTTGTGCTTGTCTGTTTACGTATTTGATTACACTTCTGGGGGACAACGGTCGTAATATGACAGCTTTCCTGAATGATTTGTGGGAGCTCTTAATACTGTCTCTGATAGCTCCATGGATGAACAAACTGGGGATCGCAGATCATAGCGTTTTCCAAACATAGCCTGGCGTGCGTCGACCAATGAAATCTCAGCTCACGCTGGGGTGGTTTCCCTATTACTGTAATGAGTTTCGCTGGCTGAATGCAGAACCAACAAGGCTGTTAGGTTTAGGACCGTACCGATACATGTACGTGCAAGCGCATGTACTATGTGTGCATAGTCGAGTCGTAGCGCGGCGCGTTGTGAGCCTATACGTGCAACAGATTCCGTAGCTCGTAAGCGCTTTGTTCAGTTTTATCTTCAGCGGGCCGTCTAGAAGACAAGCCACCGTTCCGTGACAAAACCACCGGTCGCAGTGCTCCAGCTTTATTGTGAGCCACAATTTCACCGTTTTTTTCACAAAGTTGAAAAAGTTCAAAGTAGGCCTGTCACTATGAACAGCTAACAATGGAAATTGGGCACACACCATTTTTACTAACAATGGGGTTACAATGAACATGTACATGTTTTTGCTCATAGTATGTGATGTTTTTTTCCCTTTAAAATAAAGTAAATGCTTTAAAAATTCGTTCGAAGAAACATTTGCTGAGAATCACGGACTCTATATCTTTAACTGCACGAAAAATGTCACATTTCACTGTGGGAATCATAATTGTTCAATCAGGTCCACTTGGACCGGGACAAAATTAGTGAAGCGGAACAGTCTTGAAGGCGATTTCAAAGCTGTTATATACCTACAAGTTTAACAAACTTCAAAACTATCAAACGTGATTATGGGACTATTCCTCTCAGACTTGATACAACCCAGATCTTTCCTAAACTTCAATTTTATAACAGTCTGGTCACTTCCACGTTTTCCTGATAAGAAATTTCCTTTGTGGTTAGGACTGAAAATAGGATCCTTACCTTGTCCTTGGACTTATACAGTATAAAAAAAACGCAAATTCAATTTTGATTTTTAAGGTGTTTATGTAAGCTGCAGGTGGAATTTTTCAACCATAGGCCTAATGCTTATTTATCAAATTAATATAAATGGAATAGAAACTGGTCCCCGAAACCCTAAAGCCCCCGTCACACTTATTCGGAATTAGCAGGAATCAAGCAGAACCAGCCGGAATAAAAAAAATTCAAAATTCGTTCCACATTCGGGCGGGAATTTGAAACTGACCAACATTCTTACAGCTTTGTAAGAATGCCGTTTGAATACTTGGAATGCGCTTCGAACCCGCCTCGAATGATTCTTGCGCATTCTGAGTGTATTAGCTTTCGAATGCAGTTCAAATGTTATAATTGGAACACAGTAGGAATACCTAGAATGCTGTTAGAATGCAGTAAAAAAAAATTAGAATGCACTTCGAATATCCCGGAATATACGAAGAATTTTCATTCCGACGGCATTCCGGCTTATTCCGCCTCTAGTGTGACTAGGGTATAAAGCATCTCTTGTCAGAAAATCGCAGCCAAACGAAGCGTCTTCGGAAGCTAGACGAGGTATAAGCTATTCTATACACAGGTCGGAGTGCTGTTGTCACATTTGGGCTGGAGCTCATTCCTGTCAACCGTCCTCGGGGTGTAGAAGCGCATGCATGGTTAATCTTGTTGGTGAAGAGTTGTGATCTTTGTTGCAACCTCCTTCTTACCGTATAGGTCTGTAGCCGGTCTCTGTCATTTCTACAGATATTTTCATGGTAAATATGCCACCAATCTGTCCGACCTGGTTCTTCCTATCAGGGTGTTTGAGCGTGAGACCAGGCTTATTAGGTGATCGGGCCAACAGCCCGATCACCTATTACTCTCGTACGATTTCTTTTTTTAGGTGATCGGAACTAATTCCGATCACCTATTACTATTGTACGATTTCTTTGTCTGTTTAGGTGATCGGAACTAATTCCGATCACCTATTACTATTGTACGATTTCTTTGTCTTTTTTTTTTCTTTTTCCCTTTTCTTTTTCCACTCAAACGTTTCCAGAGCTTTTCTTCAAAACGGTTCAAGCTATCAACTTGAAACTTTGTAGGAACATCAACCCCAAAGTGTGACGTCATTGTGACGTCATCGGGTGTCAAATTACAACCCAAAAATAACAAAAATATGCATGTTTTAAAATGCTTCCGTCTGGAAAACCACGTGACCCATGATTTTCGTATTTAGCAGGCTTATAGATAAGATCATGGCCTACAATTTTCTTCGTGTGGGCATTTTCATCTGACCCTTCCTTCTGGGGTCAATTTGAGGTCAAAGTTCAACGAAAACGAAAATCTCAATTTTTGCACTTATTGAGCAACAATGCCCATCAAACCAAGCTGAATCTTTAAGTAACTAAGTACAGGCATAGGTCCTATGGCAGACTTTCACCAGCGTGTATAATATTATGATGGCATCAAGCGTGACGTCATCGTGACGTCATCAAGTATCAAATTACACCCCCCAAAAAACTAAAATATGCATATTTTAAAATGCTTCCGTCTTGAAAACCACGTGACCCAGGATCTTCGTATTTGGCAGGTTTATAGATGACATTCTGTGCTACAATTTTCTTTGTGTGGGCATTTTCATCTGACCCTTCCTTCTGGGGTCAATTGGAGGTCAAAGTTCAACGAAACTGAGAATCTCAGTTTTTACACTTACCAGCAACAATGCCCATCAAACCAAGCTGAATCGTTAGTAAATTAGATACAGACATAGGCCCTACGGCAGACTTTCACCAGAATGTATAGTATCATGATGGCATCAAGTGTGACGTAATCATGACGTCATCAGGTGTCAAATTACAAAAATTAAATGGTTATTATTTCAAAAATTCATATCTCAAGAATCGTAATAGATACTTGAACAATTCTTTCACAGCATGATAGGTCGCAATGAACTGAACAAATCATACAATGGCATGACCCCTGTGTGACCCAAACCTCCGGTCCAAACCGGAAGAGGTTCGAAAATGTACACTTTTTTTAGCATTTTGAATGCAAATAGAGCCAAAGTGGTAGGGAATTTGACCATAGTTCTACGGAACGAAATGTTCCCTCACATGTTGACTTTATGACTACATATATACCACTGATGACGTCATCACGTGCATGGTGGTTACGTAATGTGGAGAAATTATTAGTTGGGTCCCTTGATAATTAAGCTAACTCGGTCGTTTGAGGGCGCTATGCCAAGCCTCCACTAATCTGACTATTTGCGCCCATATATAGTGCTCGACTTTTAATAATAGAACTTGTATCTAGGCAGCCTGTCTCGGGTCAGAGGTCATAATGTATCTTTTTAGGGAGGATGTCTGGGCCACACGGCCAATGATATAGACGTACGTGCGCGAGTAGTGAATAAGTCAGACAGACGAGACATAATAAGCAGGGATTGATTTACAACCGAAAAAAATTGACTTTTGAAGATGTAAAACTGCTAGTTTCCGTGGCATCATCGCCAGGAAAGTTGAATGAACACTTGATAGCACAAGGACATTTACTTTTGGTGACTTAGCTGTTGTATCTTGGGTGTAATTATGTACGGCTAGCCTTAGTCGGCGGACCAGCGTAAATATGTCTTCTCCCCGAAAACTGTGAATGTGACATGCTGGAAATCGTTGCTGTGTTGGAAATAAAATGGACATGGTGGACCGCAACTCAAGTTGACTGGAGCGTCAGTTTATTCTAGATGCAATTGAACCCCAACTCCCCACACGGCGATATACTACAGTAATATGATCTCAAATGACAAAATCTTTAGAACTGTAATAGATATTGAAAAGATTCTTTCACCACATATAGGCCTACATGTCAAAACTTGTTCTTCAGTAGATACTTGAACAATCTGTGCACACAATAGTAACGTTATGATGAGATTGACAATTATGACGTCATCAGATACACAATTTTAGCGTTGAATAGTCAGAGTCATGTCTTGAGAATTCCAATACTTTTTCAACATCAAACAACTCAAGTTTTCAAACAATCTCAAAACTGTGTCGTCATCATCATTTCAATGTTTGTCACCCGATCACCTTGCGTTTGTAAAAAACACAAACGCGAAGCTCTAGTTTTTTTCTTTTTCCCTTTTCTTTTTCCACTCAAACGTTTCCAGAGCTTTTCTTCAAAACGGTTCAAGCTATCAACTTGAAACTTGGTAGGAACATCAACCCCAATGTGAAGGTGTGCATACAAGTGTGACGTCACCGTGACGTCATCGGGTATCAAATTACAACAAAAAAATGACCAAAATATGCATGTTTTAAAATGCTTCCGTCTGGAAAACCACGTGACTCATGATCTTCGTATTTGGCAGGCTTATATATCAGATCATGGCCAACAATTTTCTTCGTGTGGGCATTTTCATCTGACCCTTCCTTCTGGGGTCAATTTGAGGTCAAAGTTCAACGAAAACGAAAATCTCAATTTTTGCACTTATTTAGCAACAATGCCCATCAAACCAAGCTGAATCTTTAACAAACTAAGTACAGGCATAGGTCCTATGGCAGACTTTCACCAGCGTGTATAATATTATAATGGCATCAAGCGTGACGTCATCGTGACGTCATCAAGTATCAAATTACACCCCCAAAAAAACCAAAATATGCATATTTTAAAATGCTTCCGTCTTGAAAACCACGTGACCCAGGATCTTCGTATTTGGCAGGTTTATAGATGACATTCTGTGCTACAATTTTCTTTGTGTGGGCATTTTCATATGACCCTTCCTTCTTGGGTCAAATGGAGGTCAAAGTTCAACGAAACTGAGAATCTCAGTTTTTACACTTACCAGCAACAATGCCCATCAAACCAAGCTGAATCGTTAGTAAATTAGATACAGACATAGGCCCTACGGCAGACTTTCACCAGAATGTATAGTATCATGATATCATCAAGTGTGACGTAATCATGACGTCATCAGGTATCAAATTACAAAAATTCAAAGGTTATTATTTCAAAAATTCATATCTCAAGAACCGTAATAGATACTTGAACAATTCTTTCACAACATGATAAGTCTAAATGAACTGAACAAATCATACGATGTCATGACCCCTGTGTGACGCCTACTTCCGGTCCAAACCGGAAGTTGTTTGAAAATGTGCATTTTTTAAAGCGTTTTGAATGCAAATAGATTCAAAGTGGTAGTGAATTTGACCATATTTCTACGGAACGAAATGTTTCCACACATGTGGACTTTTTGACTATACCATTGGTGGCGTCATCACATGGACGGTAGTTACGTAATGTGGTGTCAAAATACGCAAATTTGGAGCTGAATTGTTTAAAAATGCTGTATCTTGAGAACTACAGCAGATATTTGCATGATTCTTTCGTCACATTTAAGAACTTGATGGTTATTAAATTGTTGAACAATTTGTGCACAACATTGTGACGTCATGATATCGTCACAGGTGTCAAATTACAAAAATTAAATGGTTATTATTTCAAAAATTCATATCTCAAGAATCGTAATAGATACTTAAACAATTCTTTCACAGCATGATAGGTCGCAATGAACTGAACAAATCATACAATGGCATGACCCCTGTGTGACCCAAACCTCCGGTCCAAACCGGAAGAGGTTCGAAAATGTACACTTTTTTAGCATTTTGAATGCAAATAGATTCAAAGTGGTAGTGAATTTGACCATATTTCTACGGAACGAAATGTTTCCACACATGTGAACCTTTTGACTATACCAATGGTGACGTCCTCACATGGACGGTGGTTACGTAATGTGGTGTCAAATTAAGCAAATTTGGAGCTGAATTGTTTTAAAATGCTGTATCTTGAGAACCACAACAGATATTGGTATGATTCCTTCGCCACATTTAAGAACTTAATGTTAATCAAATTGTTGAACAATTTGTGCACAAAATTGTGAAGTCATGATGTCGTCACAGGTGTCAAATTACCAACATTCAAAGGTTATTATTTCCAAAATTCATATCTCAAGAACCATAATAGATAGTTGAACAATTCTTTCACAGCATTATAGGTTTAAATGAACTAAACATATCATACACTGACATGACCCTTGTGTGACCCCTACTTCCGGTCTGAACCGGAAGTTAATCGAGAATGTGCCAGCTTTTAGCATTTTGAATGCAAATAGAGCCAAAGTGGTAGGGAATTTGACCATAGTTCTACGGAACGAATTGTTCCCACACATGTGGACTTTATGACTATACCAATGATGACGTCATCATGTGCACGGTGACTAGGTAATATGATCTCAAATGACAAAATCTTGAGAACTGTAATATATATTCGAAAGATTATTTCACCACATGTAAGAACTTGTTCTTCAGTAGATCCTTGAGCAATTTGTGCACACAATAGTGACGTCATGGTCAGATTGACTGGACCAATAATGACGTCATCAGACACACACTAAAATTTTAGCGTATAATAATCAAAGAGTCATATGTCTTAAGAATTCCAATACTGGCAATCGATATGTGAATGTTTCTTTTGCAACATCGACCAACTCAAGTTTTCAACCAATTTTAAAAGTGTGACGTCATCATAAGATCAATATCTATGTCGCCCGATCACCTTGCGTTTGTAAAAGACACAAACGCGAAGCTCTAGTTTTTTGTTTTTTTTTTCTTTTTTTTCTTCCACTCAAACGTTTCCAGAGCTTTTCTTCAAAACGGTTCAAGCTATCAACTTAAAACTTGGTAGGAACATCAACCCCAATGTGAAGATGTGCATACAAGTGTGACGTCATTGTGACGTCATTAGGTATCAAATTACAAACCAAAAATGACCAAAATATGCATGTTTTAAAATGCTTCCGTCTGGAAAACCACGTGACCCATGATCTTCGTATTTGACAGGCTTATATATCAGATCATGGCCTACAATTTTCTTCGTGTGGGCATTTTCATCTGACCCTTCCTTCTGGGGTCAATCTGAGGTCAAAGTTCAACGAAAACGAAAATCTCAATTTTTGCACTTATTGAGCAACAATGCCTATCAAACCAAGCTGAATCTTTAAGAAACTAAGTACAGGCATAGGTCCTATAGCAGACTTTCACCAGCGTGTTTAATATTATGATGGCATCAAGCGTGACGTCATCGTGACGTCACCAAGTATCAAATTACACCTCCCAAAAAAAACAAAATATGCATATTTTAAAATGCTTCCGTCTCGAAAACCACGTGACCCAGGATCTTCGTATTTGGCAGGTTTATAGATGACATTCTGTGCTACAACTTTCTTTGTGTGGGCATTTTCATCTGACCCTTCCTTCTGGGGTCAATTGGAGGTCAAAGTTCAACGAAAACGGAAATCTCAGTTTTTACACTTACCAGTAACAATGCCCATCAAACCAAGCTGAATCGTTAGTAAATTAGATACAGACATAGGCCCTACGGCAGACTTTCACCAGCATGTATAGTATCATGATGGCATCAAGTGTGACGTAATAATGACGTCATCAGGTGTCAAATTACAAAAATTCAAAGGTTATTATTTTCAAAATTCATATCTCAAGAACCGTAATAGATACTTGAACAATTCTTTCACAACATGATAAGTCTAAATGAACTGAACAAATCATACGATGTCATGACCCCTGTGTGACGCCTACTTCCGGTCCAAACCGGAAGTTGTTCGAAAATGTGCAATTTTTTAGCATTTTGAATGCAAATAGATTCAAAGTGGTAGTGAATTTGACCATATTTCTACGGAACGAAATGTTTCCACACATGTGGACCTTTTGACTATACCATTGGTGACGTCATTACATGGACGGTGGTTACGTAATGTGGTGTCAAATCACGCAAATTTGGAGCTGAGATGTTTTAAAATGCTGTATCTTGAAAACTACAACAGATATTGGTATGATTCCTTCGCCACATTTAAGAACTTGATGTTCAACATATTGTTCAACAATTTGTGCACAAAATTGTGACGTCATGATGTCGTCACAGGTGTCACATTACAAGATTTCAAAGGTTATTATTTCAACAATTCATATCTCAAAACGGTGCAAGCTATCAACCCCCAGCTATGGCGGATATGCAGGGAGGAGATATTAGTTACCGGATTAGTGTATACAGCAGCCGATTTCACGAAACTTTACGCAATTGCGCAAGTCCACTTACGCCATAAGTTATTGCGCAAGTAATGGCGTAAGTGGACTTGCGCAATTGCGTAAAGTTTCGTGAAATCGGCTGCTGAACTTCCATTTTTGCCATTCCACAGGTGATAACAACGTCTGAAATTCATCACAAAATGTTCATTTAACCCGATCACCTGGCGTTTGTAACAACAAACGTCATACCTCTAGTTTCTGTTTGTTCTCACCCATACAATCTAGCTTTGCCGAGATGTAGAACAAGGAGTCATTCCAACAGCTTTTTCCACGTACTGCATCTCTTTGGAACTCCCTCCATCCTAAAATCTCGATTGTTTTAAAAGGAATATCAATATCTACATCGTACCTTCGGTTATTTGCATCTTTTGATTTCGTCTTGTAGCCCCTTAGCCTTACCCAAAGTGGTTTTAGCATTGTTTGGGTCGAACTTGCCAAAAAAATACACAACCTTTGAAGACATGATTGGTAAACGTTTACAAACAGGAACAACAGCATTACATAACTAAAGAATAATGTTGATAAGCTGCCTTGTGGAAATTTTCAGCCACATAGATGCAGAATACTTCAGAAAACCTTAAATTCCAAACAAAATGTCTGCAAACAATTGTTTAAAGGACTTCAGCTAGCTTGCAGTTTCTCCCACAAAGGTACCATTTTACTATTGCTATCAACACTTTCAGCGAAGTAACATTTTGGATAACTGCAAATGATGTATGTATTGGAGATAAGGCCGTTTTGAATAGTTTTCCAATCATGTAATCTGTCTTTAAAAGCTTAAAGATAGTATACTAGTACATGATTGGTAAACCGTTACAAATAGTTTCATCCCCTGTGTTATTGAAGGTATGCATGATAAAACCAACCTGAGCAAAAATCAGCTCCGTACTTCGTCTAACTATAGCTTTAGGGCGAAGTGGCCCAGGGCGAGGTGGTTTTGGGGCGAATTGAACTTAGGGCCTACGTCTTGCGAGACGAAAAATAATTGTTTTGTTCATTTCTCAAGGATAGGGCACATAGCATTTCCGACAAAACCATTTCAGGAGAAGTTTTTACCGTCATCGTGTTTATATTGTGTAAGTTATATGTTAAATAAGTGTACATTTCTGATTCTTCGAGATACCAATCATGTAGGCCTATTCTACCTTTAAACTGTACTTTTCTGTGTTTAGCAAGCACCCGTGTCGGTGAAATGCAACCTTCTGTGGGGGTAATTTATGGATTACCCATTTGGTTTGAGTTGTAAAAGACACTATACTTGTCCTGTTTATACTTCATGTACTACATTTCAAGCGTAATGTAAGAAGGATGTTTTATCCTAATGCAGACGGTGATGTCACCCAGAAAAACAAACCTGACGTGACCTTTGACCTCAAGGACCACCACGGGTTCCGCCTCATTCTTCAGTTTTTAAAGGCACAATTCATGTGATCGTTGTCACTTTTATTTTCAAATTAAATTTAAATTTAAAAAAATGATCCCAACTTGCATAAGTACATACAGTGCGATTTCGAATGCAAAAAAATGCACTTAAAGGTAGTATACACGATTGGTAAACTATTACAAATAGTTTTATCCCCCTGTGTGATTGAAGATATGCATGATTAAAACCAACCTGAGCAAAAATCAGCTCCGTACTTCGTCTAACTTTTGAGAAAACAGTCAAAAAAGGGTTTGCAGTCATTTCGCCCAAAAACAACTTCGCCCTGAACCATGCACGAAGTGGTTTTAGGGCGAATAGGCATTTGGGCGATGTAGTGTTTGGACGAAGTAATTTTGGGCGAAATCGCACTCGGGCGAAGTGGTCTAGTGCGAAATGGCACTTTGGCGAAATGGTTTTGGGGCAAACTTAATTTTCGTCTCATGAGACGAAAACTAATTGTTTTACCCATTTCTCAAAGACTATAGCACTTCAGACAAAACCATTTTAGGGGAAGTTTTCTACGGTCATCATGTTTATATTGTGTAAGTTGGGCGTAAGTCTGTGAACATTTCTGATTTTCGAGATTACCAATGATGTAGGCCTTTACTACCTTTAAAGTATTTTGTTATAAACAATTTCGCAAAAAGTTCAAGTTTTATGAAGCTTTTATACACAGCCAAACATGTGTGAAGTGGCCACCCAAGATACCGTCTGAAAGTGGCCAGAATAAACAGGTGGCCATCATGCAAAGGCATACTGGGCACATTGTATAAATATACAAACATCATAAAACATATTGTTGCAGTACATGTCTTTTATAATATTTGAAAAACCTAGAAGTTAATTGAATTAAAGTGTACTTCGTAAAAAGTTGTTGATACCTTCCAGATCATAATTTCAAGCGCACCGCCCCCCCCCCCCCCCCCCCCACTCCCCCGCCCCCTAATTTTGCCTATGGGTGAGTGATACCATATCATGCGTAATATTTTTCTCCAAGTTACTATTCTGAAATTTCGCGTTCTAATGTTTTCGTTTCATAAAGCAGTGCAATAATTATAATATATACACCAACTATTAGCTTCCACATTCCACATCCAAATTGGAGATTGCAAATAATTGCTTGTTTTCTTCCAATGGTTGGTATTTTGGGGGTGTATTTTATATGATTGTTAGGTTAGAATGAAAAAAATCTGAATGAAAAAATCTGAACACGCTACTTTAAGCATATCACATCACACAAACTCCCGTATGGCAAAATCGTATCAGACAGTACGTGCTGCTATTCAGACTGCCTTTGGGAAGCCTAAAAAGGAACCCTTTTTAGGATAAATTTGACAATTTTTGATTGATGAAACGAGAAACCCTGGCTGTTCTTCCCATGTGGTTAATTCAAGGCCTGACTGGTACTGTTCCAGAAGTTTTTCATCAGAACATCCATCAGAACTTTTAAAGCCTGTATACAGGTCCCCAAACCCCAAACTTTAATCAACCATGTGACCTGAAAACCCTTTCTCAAATGAAAGATATAGTGGTTCAAACTGCCCAATGCAGTGATTCCACCCGAGATGATCCTTCATGAAAAAACTATTATTGGAAATGAATTTATATAAATGTGCGAGCACATATTATTTTTATTTTTTTTACATAACCGCCCTATGATTTAAAGGAAACTAGGCCCCTGACTACCGTGCCTCCGTTGCCTACGCAGTATAACCACGGAACCAGCCTAAATAGGATCATAGTGGATTCGCACAATTTCTTGAAAGCATGGGCACAGTTCTCATTGTTTTCTCGGCACGTAGATGAGGCGCGGAGCTGACTTATAGTTATACCCAATTTTTTTTTACAGATCCTGAATCACACATCAAGATAACGCCGTTTGTAACAGTACTGAGTTTTCCAATCGTAAAATTTATCTTTAAATCCCAATGTAGGTTTTAAAATATCTGGTATTTCCAGTTGGAAAGGCTACTAAATACTCGGGCTTTGAGTTGGGCACTTGACCCTGGTGAGAGCGGGTTAAGGCGGCGCTAATTTGTAGGCTGTGAGATCAAGTTCCGCCAGAGAGCACTCTTGTGTTTAAACAAAACGTGATTGCACGGCAAATATGAACATCTGCTTGTTTCCACATTGCATTAAATTAGGCCTACCCCTAATTGAAATCGGAGAAATAACATCCGGCCGTCTGTGTCTGTACAAATGACAACAAAGAAAGTAAAAGCTTACAGCTTCAAATTATCCTTTTGCGTGCTTCACATGGATAGCGTCTGGTGTACTGACGTACTTCCTATCACATGCACACTTAGTATCCATTTGACCAGACTAACCTTTTGTTGCTATGTGGTACACGCGGCAGGTGTGAAATACATGTACAAATCAATACCGTGTTTACCGTATGGGATATGGCAAAAGGCAACCAGACTGTTTGTCGCAAGGCAATGGCGCTCACCATGTAGCAACAATAGCGTAGTATGTGATGTGACTTTCTAAACTGCTCGTCCATTTGAAAGTGAAGAATTCGAGGCACCAGCTTTTATGCAAAGGTTACATGCAAAAGGCTAATGTACAGTGCAGGCTTGGGCAAATCCTCTCTGGAGTCGATTAGAATGTTGATTAGAATCGATTCCAAGTTGGGAATCGAAATCGCGATTCTGTCTTTTGTAGGAATCGATTCCCATTACTTTGGCGATTCCAAGAAGTATACCCGGCGACTCTGAATGTCCAGGAATTTTGTATCACTGTCAGGTTTGCGAGGTATTTTTTCACATGTTAGTGGCAACGTTTCTTTTGAAAATGGAATCGAAACCGAATAGAATCGCGATTCCTAAGTGGAGTCGGAATCAATTCCAAGAATCGCCTAATGTAGTCATATTTGATAGAGATAACTAGTTGTCTGTGTCAACTAATAAACACATATGAGTTTATCCACACAGGACCCACGGTGTCTTACGGCTATTTGTGTTGGACGAGCTCTGTTGGCACACATGGTGTTCGCCTTGGGTTTATTTTGACGTGTCAGCAATATTTTCCCCCTAAAACAGATGCAAGACATTTCCTTAGCAACAGAACATGCCAGTCAAGCGGTGATCCAGATTTAGCCTGCTGCGAGTGCAAAAGTTATGGCGGACCGTAACGGGGAGTGCGTGGCATTGGAGTTGGCCGTGTAGTGGGGGAAACCCTATCTGATTCAGAACTTTTCTCCAACGTTCGACAAATCGAGGAATAGGGCCAACGTTTTGGGATACTGTACGTAGAGCTTGTTTGAAGGATCAAGGACTTGCGTAACTGGTAAGTCTGATTTGATTTGAACATTTTGGTACCAACAAAATAACCACTTTTGGTGTTGGGGTGTTGGGCAAAGACAATGCACTTTGTTAGTTTGTATAGGGCGACTATGTTATAGACCGTATCGAATAGCCGCCATCTTATTTTATAGGGCAGTTTCTTTAATCCCAGAGGACATGCATGGTTGCACATTTCGTGCTTACATCTTTGACCAATTTAAATGTCAAAAGATTCCCTAGAAGATGGTAGCTATTCGATACGGTCTATAAGTATAAGGACGAGAGTTTTGTCCACGTGTATTAGGCACGAGTTGGCAGGATGCTTCCATTGTCACGTGACGTGAAAGCCGCCAGTCTAAAGTGTCCATACCCAGATACCACAAAATGTAAATCAAACCTCGACACCGAAAACCTAATAATGGTATACTAATAGAAATAGTAGAACACATGATTTGGTATCTAAAAAATCAGAAATGTTCACAGATTTAGGCTTACACATTAAACTTACACAATATAAACATGATGACGGTAGAAAACCTCCCCTAAAATGGTTTTGTCTGAAGTGCATGCTGTAGTCTTTGAGAAATGAGTGAAACAATTAATTTTCGTCTCATGAGACAAAAATTCGCTTCGCCCTGGACGGACCACTTCGCCCTGGACGGACCACTTCGACATGGACCACTTCGCACTGAACCACTTCACCCAAAAGCCACTTCGCCCAAACACCACTTCGCCCAAATGTCACTACGCCCCAAAAACACTTCAGGGCGAGGTGGTTCAGGGCGAACAGGTTTTTGGACGAAGTGACTGTAAAGCTTCTTTTTTTAAAAACTGTTTTCTCAATATTTTGACGGAGTACGGGGCTGACTTTTACTCAGCTTGGTTTTAATCATGCATATCTTCAATCACACAGGGGAATAAAACTATTTGTAACGGTTTACCAATCATGTATACTACCTTTAATTATGCCATGTTTTCTGAGTTGAACGTAGTGTGACCATACATGCCAAATATTAAGTTGTAATGTAAACAGGTATCTCCTTGAGTTGTCTGCCGAGGGCAAGTTTGTATTTTCGTGCGGATAAAATTAACTGGAGTACCAGTATTAAAGTGGGTGAGGTCACAAGTCTGCGCTTGTTCGTATGCGTGTGTTATACGTGTACGAGCGTGTAGTAACAATAGAGGTCCGCATATGGTAGCACCGTAACTGTGTGGACTTGCACAGGTCCGCAAACGAGTTGTCTTAGCATTTTGAAAAGGATAAGGGAAGGGGGCCGAGGGGGGGGTTCAAACAAAAAGTATAAGGTGTGTAACGATGCCCTTAAACGATTTGTAAAGTTAGGGCGAAATCCTGCGTTTCGTGTTTGAGAAAAAAATATTTTCGGCCAAATGTTCTACAGTGCACAAGTACAAAAAGAAGTCCGCATAGTGTATGTGGTAACGGCCTGTGTGTTAATGTTCGTGTAGATTGTGACCTCGGAACAAATACCGTGTTAACTCAATGTTAACATGATGTTTGTTAGGACATGTTAGTTACATCTTGTGTTGTTTCAATAGCTCCTGTTATAGATCATGCTCACCAATGTAACAGATTTGTTAACAGATTTGTTAACAGATCTGTTAACTACATCTAAACGATGTGCAAGATTGAAGATGGTGTTAATTTTGAATAGTTTAGAACTGTCGTGATTCTCAACAAATTGAAGTTCAGCTATCAGCACAGTCTTGGCTTCTAACCACAATTGAGACAATTTTTCTGATGAGGATTTTGCAAATTTCAATCAATTGGTGGTTAACATCGTGTTGATCACAATTATATAATAGTGTCAGTGTTAAAAGATGTTTACGTCCCTACATGTTAGTGTTGAAAGATAGGTCTGTAAACTTTCCAAGGCAGATCTATTACCGATGTTTAACCTCGACATGCAAGTCCAGATTACATGTAATACCAATTTCACCCAGTGTCCTTTTTTTAGACATATTGCATTATTGGAAAACTGTTTAAAACAGGAACAACACCATTACATAACTAAAGAATAATGTTCATAAACTGCCTTGTAGAAATTTCAGCCACATAGGCCTACATGCAGCAATATTTGAGAAAAGTCGAAAAAAATCTATGATTTTTTTGGTTGAATAAATTGGTAAAAATA
Organism: Henricia sp. BOLD:AAB3569; assembly: GCA_037783545.1. Lineage (NCBI taxonomy): Eukaryota > Metazoa > Echinodermata > Asteroidea > Spinulosida > Echinasteridae > Henricia > Henricia sp. BOLD:AAB3569. The sequence goes on from JBBELK010000572.1 coordinate 456,259, forward strand.
TTTCTGTATCATTCTTAAAACACCTTTAATTAGCAATTTCTCTCACAAAGGTACAATTTTCACGGAAAAATTGCTATTACCGCTTTTACTAAGATGTTTCTTGTCAACTGGTGAAGTAAATTTTGGGGTAAATGCGAATATTGTACATGTATTGGGCTTTAAGGCTCTATGGAGTAGGGTACATTTTGCTAACAAAGTACTCATTTGGAGGATAACAGAGACGTGCAGAAATAACAGGTATACCCTAAAAAATATATTGGTGTGTCTTGGGAGAACAAGGGTTACAGTTGCAATGTCAGAGGCGCCACGTATGCGGAATGTAGAACTACTGATGAACCAACCCTGGTTGTTTGTAGGCTTGGGTAATCCTCTGGAGTCGATTAGAATTGGGAATACAAGTTGGGGATTGGAATCGCGATGCTATCTTGTGGAGGAATCGATATTCATTGTCCTGGCGATGCCAGGAAGTATCCCGTAATCCTGAATGTTAATAGATAAAGAAATTACAAAATGCAGTGAGTTTTGCAATGTTTTGTATCGGATAGGCGAGATATTCTTCAAATTTTAATCCCAACTTTGGTTCTGAAATTATATCGAATTCGAATGGAATCGCGATTTTGAAGTAGGGCCTATACATGTTGTTACATTTACTTAGATCTGCGCGATTTCTAAGTAAAGTAACGGTTGCCACATTCTTAGTGGCAACACACAATACAAACAAATTGAGGCTGCTTGTTTATTTACGATAAATATTATGGGTGAAATTTGGTACAGACATTTGACAAATTAATTGCTTGGAGACAATGGGGAATCATAATGTCGGATACCCCTCGTCACATATCGAACACCAAATGTTCGGAACTGATCTTGCCGTTTACAGTGTATGTGTACAGTACATGTGTACTCAAAATAAGTTAGGGTTATTGTGGGGTGTACGCAGATATATTTTATTAAGGGTAGGTAACACTCCGCTTGAATTATTTTGTATATATGATTAGACAATTGTATCTGCATGACAGACACACTTTGTCACAGGAATACATGTAGGTGAAAACAGTCATTTAAAGACAAAAATCAAAAACTGACAACATACCACTATCCCTAACTTATTGTGAGTAGTATACTTTTGGTGCTTGCCCCATGTTCTGTATATCTGCATGAAACTCCACCCATGATCTCACCATACAAAAGACAAGTGTTGCTATACCTTGACCTCTTTTTCTCCCATCGTTCAATTTGTTTGGATTCCAAACAACCATTCTTTGACAGTGAAAAACGACGTGCTTCTGTGTACGCATGTCATTTATAGTGGTGCAATAGTTTTTCTGGGTGTGGTATGTGTAACTTACCGACAATATTTCAGTCTGCAAAAAGTCGTCATTTAGAATTTTTTTTTGTAATTAGGAAGATTAAACAAAGATAAGTGAAACTGAGAATTGAAATGTCTCCCATTTTCGTTATTTTCTGATGAGGTACCATAGCAAATATTGTGTTTATTTGTCCAGTTTTGCATCCATGCATTACTGAGAGAAAAGCTAAGGGAATAATACCACTGGGTCTCTTAGTAAAAGCTCAGTTTGAAGAGTATCTGCCTGGTTTGCCAGAGATCTCGGGTTCAAATCATGGTGAGGACTGTATACTATAATTATTTTACTCATCCCGATATTTGTTCTGTATACGTTGAACAAAGATTTGAAGGAAATTACCTCCTAGAATCAACAGATAATGTAATTCGAAGATATACTTCCCACGTGCACTTTTGTCGCAAATGTTGCTTTTCTACAGACAAATCACATTTTCTCCTTCAAAAATTGCATCAGTTAGTGCAGCGCCCGCTCGCGTCGTCATTTTGGACATTAATCTCTGCAGTAATTTTATTTCCGACAGAAGTGCAAGTGAGAAGTAGGCTATATCTTAGAATAGGGGTAGTTTTCTTTAAATCTTTGTTCAACGTATACGAAAAAATACCTACATCTCATATTTTGGTTATTGTATAGGCACCACATCACATATTGCATCCGTTGCGTATCCATATAACACAGACGGGTAATTTTATATTGTTAGGAAATTCTGTGGGGGATAATAAGGCCGTGCAGCATAACCAGGGAACCAGTCTAAATAGGACGGCGGCTTCGCACAATTTCTGGAAAACATGGACACATTTTTTTCATTGTTTTCTCGATACGTAGATGAGGCTGCCTAATACACAGGTTGGTTTAATGGTTTTTATCATACATAACCTCAAGTTATAATGGAGATAACTCTGCTTGTAACAGTTTTCAAATTCTGTAATCACTGGTTCTCAAACTCTTTATTCTGACCATTTCTTTCTCCGTGGATGCTATGCTGCGAGATCAAGTTCACAATGACTTAAGTTCAGTTCCGTATATTTTATTCTCTGCACGGTTCTATACAGTCCTTGTGGTGAGAAGAATGAGCTTGTAGGGATCTCGCGATTATTTCATCACAGTGCATTCCAGACTTTGTTCTACTCTGTGACCATCTCATTCCCCTGCAAATGCTGTATGAGGGTAAGGGATTCCCCCAGTTTGAGGACCATAGTACCATGTGTTCATCGCCCACCATCACTATCACTACGTTATCGCTGATGGAATAACATCATCAGAATACCTATACTCATTATGCAAAGATTAACGAATGGTCAAATGCATTTTAAATATTGGTTCATTAATTGTAGTATGTCTTCAAGTACCATTGCAGATTTGTTGTGCGTCATCAGAAATTGCGCCAACTTGTCCATTACTGGCTTATTGTTTTCGCTGCATGCTTTGTCTTATTTTGTATGCAAAGGAGCCACAGTGAACTAATCCCAGGTATATATTACAACTTTGGAAATTCATCCGTGTTTGCAATGCACCCATGCACTGCCAACGTACATCAACATTTTAAAAAAATAATAATTTCCACACTCTTTTTTATAACCATCGGTAATTGCTAATTTCTTCAAAACGATAACACCTCAGGTGGTATGGTGGTATCTTTATATAGCCTATAATAGGGTATTTGTTGTCATTGATCTCACCATTTGGAGTAAGGTGTTCCGTAAAAGCTGGCTATAAAGACGTTTTTGGGTCATTGATGCAAATGAAAAAGTTGGCCTTTTAAACGTACTTAATTGGCTTGAAACATGTAGTCGTACATCTTACAGTGAATGGTAGTCTGACTCTGAACCAACATGTGAAATCCCATGTGAAATTACATTGTTTAGTATGGAGCACATTCGGCTCAAGTTTGCATAAAGTTAGAACAAACAGTATTTTTCCAGGAACTTGCGAAACAAACGTTCATTTCGTCAATCGATAACGTTTCCTTCGGGACATCTAAACCTTTATTTGGGTACGTTGGCTTTTACACATGAGTAGATGCCTTATTTGTTCAAAGAATGCATGATTTATGACTTGCGAATGTTCTAATTCCGTGCTGACAGACCCACCAAAAGAACGCACCTGGACCGATATATCACATTAGACTATACAAGACATCCGACGTGTCTAAGCCATGTACTCCGCTCAGTAATTTTGTAGTAATGTTGATTACAATTCATCAGTATAGCATTTTGAACGCAGAATACCAGAGTAAACATAAATAGTCAGTTGACGAAAAACATTTTTCATCCGCACGTCGGGCTTCGTCTTCAAATTAGCATTTCGCGTGTAGCCTTTGCAGTTTGCACTATGGCTGGTGCCCCGAAATCTTCACTTTCAAAAAGAGGTGCAGTTTAGAAAGTGTACACACTATGCTGTTGTTGCTACATGAACGTGGTGCACGCCAAAGTCTAGCAACCAACAATTGCTTTATTCAAGTTGCTTTATGCCATTCTCTCCTACGTTGAACACAGTATAGACCATTTGCACCTGCAGCCATGACAGGGGGTAGGTTTTCATAGTTAAATGATGTGACAATAGATCCACACACTGCCTACTCGTGCATGACGCATGGTGACAATGCGACCCCCTGTCATGGCTGTCCGTGCAAATGGTCTATTGATTCTGTATTTCACACCTGCTGCGTGAACCACATAGTAACACAAATTTAGTTCCTTTTTTTTTAAACGTAAAAGTATAGAATTGTTTACTTCTTTCTACTGAAGTTATTTCGTGGATTGTATATACGGAGAATTATCAAGCACGAGATCCATGTTGCCGAATGGCAACATTTGCCGTAAAATAAAAACATGATGAAAGTACCATCAGTTTGTAGGCATTCGTGACATAATTAGTGTGTGAGCTGATAAAATATTTACCCATGCTCTAGCTTCATTAAACCTTGAATCGTATCAACTGCAAGGATATCTGATTTTATTTATCAGACGCGCTCAAGGATTTCCATCATGAATGTTTTGAATGCGGAATAATTTATTATCAACTTGAGATGACGAAGAAGGAGATGCAGTTGGAGGAAAGGGACTGCACGTCAGGGAGTCGAACCCGGAACGCCAGAGGTTAAAGGCGGGAAAAGAACCACTATTCAATTTTGCCAACCCGACCGACCGATGGCGTTGTTTTCCATGTGTCATTTTATGAAATCACGTTTGTATGCAAAAACGTAATTTTTCTCCCACTTGTTTGTATATGAGGACAAAATGGCGGCGCTCAAACTGCAAGGCATCACTACAGTTGCCATCCTTGTGAAGTTCGTATCCGCTTTTCAGTGGGTAATATTTCTTGGTCTGTACTTGTGAGTTACACTTGTTTAGCACAATGTCTTTTGTTTCTAGGGATACGTGCTGAATTGTCTTTAATGTGTTTTAATCTGATATAATCACCTCGTAAATTATGGCAAAGCCTTTATTGTGTCTCATTGGCTAGGTCTATGGATAATTATTTCCGGCTCCGTATAATGTGGAGTATCAAGTTCTCATTTAATTGTAAATTAAACATTTCCGCTTGCCCCATGTTCTTACGAATTTGAGTCAAATGTTTATCAGAGAGTGGGCAGAGCGGAGGCGCAGTGCAAACGTGGGGTGCTGAGCTCAGTTTTAACAAGGAAGGGCACGTTTAGCCTACATAAGCCCTTTTCACACTGCATAGCTAATCCCCGGGAAATAAATCCCCGGGAAATTCCCGGGGATTTTTTACCCCACCAACGCCCCAGCAACCGTTCACACTAGACCCATTTGGTAACTCCCGGGGACACTATTTCCCGGGAATATGCACGGTCGTTTCACACTGGCCATCAAACCCCGGGAAATGTGTAAACTGAGGGCGCCCATCAGGAAGTTCCCAAATGAATTGTGGGCGGAAGTCCAATCCCACAATGCCGCGCCGCGCGCGCATTTTTATGCACAAGCTGCTGTTGTTGTTTACACCGTGCGATATACATGCGATATGTCAGGTTGACGTTGCGAGTACGCTGGGCCACGCATCATGCGGATAAGAAAATAGAAGACTGGTACCTAACCACACGGGACATTATAAATACACGTACACGAGAAGGAAGCTAAACACAGTCTTGTTCACGACACTTCTTTTATTACAAATTAAAACCATTCATTTTGCTCATATTCTTTAAAATAAAAATGTATAATTTTCAAACGTTATTATTTGTGTTTTGTACAAAAATTTGAAAGGTACTGCATCACAATACTAAGCTACGGCGCGAATTATTTGGCGCGCTATTTGTGACCCTGTGACCTTTCGAGATTACCCGTGGACGCAAAAAGGTGGGGTAAGTTCAAACCCTGCGACGTTCACACTAGTTGCTTTTCCCCGGGAAAAACGTTAAACCCCGGGGATTTCTCCTTTAACCCTACTCCCGAGCAGGGGTAAATATTTCCCGGGGAAAAGCTTTTTCCCGGGGATTTCTTTGGTAGTGTGAACAGACCGACCGAAATTCCCCGGCAATTTCCCGGGGAATTCGTCTAGTGTGAAAGGGGCTTTATATAGGCTTTTAATAAACACAAGGTCTTTGAAATAGCCATTCACTTGCAGGCTCATTTTTTGGAATACATGCAAAAAGATAGAGCGAGTGTTAGGGCCTATATTGTTTCTCTCACACGTTGGTATTCAGCTCATGTGTTTCCTGTAATTGGCGGTCCTTCCGCTGTTGGATGTGGTGAATAAATAAATAAATAAATAAATAAACATTGTCGCACATTCCGCAATTCTCTTTTTAGCATTCCAGAGGGAATAGGGGAGCACACAGGGTCGTGCAATGACATCGAATTCCTTGAACATCAACATGATTGACACAAGGAATCGTTAATTAAGTCTGGTGTCATCGTACATGACCGAAATCTGAACCGTGAAACATGAGTTTATATCCCCGGGCGCATACGGTTGACTCTCCGGTGGTCCGCCCGCGCCACACTGTACTCGTACGTATATATACCTGCATACGGCTGGAACCAACGATTTCCATATAGGCCTACACGGTGTTTTAGAAGATTAGAAAAGGGAAACCGAGATTACAATTCTAATTATAGGCCTACGTGTATATACTCGGCAATTATTGAGAAATTTGGGAAAGACAACCGTTATCAATTTCATCTACTTTGTCGGCTTTCTTACGACACCAAAGACAAAAATCCTTTATGAATTTTGAAGGTTTTCTAATGGTGGAATAATGATAACGGTGGATTCTTATATAGCGCATGCACATGTCCCCCCTACGGGGTGCTCCTAGCGCTGTTGCCATTATTACCGCTGCCATCAGGAAATCACCAGAACCATTTTGCTTCAACTAGGTGGCTGCTGGCAAGGCGCTCAACCCTATCAGCACTTAGATTGTGGCATTCCCCCTAACAGCTCCCCAAATATCGCTTGGGTTGACGAGGCAACTGGGAATAAGTACCTTGCCCAGGGACACAGATACGTTGGTCAAAGTGGGGCTTGAACCCACAACCTCTGATTGGGATTCCCGCTTCATACCCACTAGACCACACATGAGTAGCTGAAATTTTCACAAAATAGTTTACCGGCATTCTTCTCTTCAGATATGTTACGTCCTTATTTGGGGAATCTACAAAAGCTTTCACCTTGCATAACTGATTGGGTCTTTAAAAAAGTATTCACCTTTAGACATGACACGCGAACAAGTATCGGCCTTCGGCCCACTGCCTAAATCTTGGGACAAGATCGTTCAACTTATTTCCAACCCCCGGCTCCGATCCATATAACATGGGTTTGGTGTTCTTGAAACTGGCTATATATATACTAATAATCACTAATAATTCTAATACGTTTTTGTCGTTCAACGGTTGCCTAACCAAGCAGGGCCTTTTTACTATAGTTTTACCATTTGGCTGGATGAAATTCCGATTAGATGTTTACGGTAACTCCCCGCTGAACGTACGTCGCGTCACGCTCCAAGCTTGACCGTCTTTTGCTGCATCCGATTGACGTAGGTTTCGTTACAGTATTAAGATTTCCCGCAGTCGTGCAGTAAACTCGGCCTGCTGAACACGCCAGGGGGAGGAGAGGATCGACCGCCTCATTGGCTGCTACAAATTGTCTGCTAATTTGGTTTTTACAGCGGCGGCAGTTGGTCAGATCACCAGGGTGTACCAAGAGCTTCAGTCGAGTTGATCTGGGCAAAACACTTGCACTTGGACCTTCGATGTGTTCGGTGCTTCGATAACCATTATTGTGTGATAATTTAACGACTGAATTTGGAACGATAGACTGAAGTTTTTATCTGACTTTTTGTGGGGAACATTTCTACAGGATCATTAGACGGTTTTGATCATCATTGTGTCGCCATTGGTAAGATTGTTACCTTTTTCTTCCATGTTTTTTACAACTTGGGGTGTTGTTGTTGTTCTATAGTAGTTGTATGGCATCTTTCTAAGGCTATTTATGCTATAAACTATACGGTATTAGCTTTAAGTTAACGAAAAGGGAAAAGCAGTTTTAGATGTACGGGGAAAACCCCTCACTATAACGGGTGAATGTCAGGAGTTTTGGAAAGGTGGCGGTCGGGTTGGTGTAATGTTTCTTTTCCCGCCTTTTACCTCTGACGTCCTTGGTTCGATTTCGGTGCGTGTATGTGGATTGGGTTTGCAGTCCCCACTTGACCGCGTGAATTATCCCCCAGGGAGATTTCTCAGGAGGTTTTCCTCCCACTTGTATCTCCTTCTTCATCCCAAAAACATATATTAAGGTAAAGTTGGAGCTAATACCGTAAATTGCAGTTGCCCAAGATGCCATAACATTATATCTACATGTACTATCTTTCATTTGGAAGACAGAAGTGGACCCAATTGCCCAATGCCAGAGATAATGTGTTTTGTAAGAAAACGATAAATGCGCGAGCACACCTAACAAGGGCGCCCTCATGTGAACGAAATGAAACCAACCTCATGTATCTGTGTGTGGGGCGGTGCTGGAGCTCAAATGTGAAAGGATATCCGATTATATAAAAGGATAGCTGATTATTAAGCTAATATGACCTTTTGAACTATTACTTCCCCTATTGCATGTACGCATTTCCCATTGGTCATTAGTCATGGTCATTGTATTGTTTAATGTGTAACTGGACTACGCAGATTACAAGGAACTATAAAAGATTATAATAAGCTTTTACCCAGCGGCGATTGTGCGATCAAGTCGGCCGTCTAGACCCCAGGTGGCCCTGGATATGGCGTTACTGGAATTCTCGCCAGCATCTGGTGTGCTGCGTTGTTTTCGCACTTGGAAGTCATTAAATTAAAAGATCAAAATTCACATTTTTGTTTACGCGAACGCACCTTTTTGGTATATGGCGCCCCATGGGAATGAGAGAAAAGTCGTACGGTTTTTATCGGGATTTGTACCGGAGACCTGCATTTTGTTACACGTGTATATGCGAGAATTAAAGCAACGCGTCATCCATTTTACTCCAGCCAAGAAAATGCTTTGCCCATATGGTAATATTGCAGAAAGCGCATTGAGAGATCCGTCGGATCTGTAATGCGCTATATTATAAGAACTGTCTAAAACTATGTTTTACCTATTGGGGCGACAGTTTTTGTGTAAAAAAGCTATGTTAGGGCGACACTCTATTAGGGCGACAATTTGGTGTCGCCTTAATATTTTGGAGGTTAAAAACCATTTTTTTTAGGTCAAAAAACTTTTTTTTAAGGTCAAAAACCATTTTTATTAGGTCTAGAACCATTTTTCTTAGGTCTGCAACAATTTTTGGAAGCTTTGGGTAGAGAAATTTGGTGTCAATTTGAGTGATTCTTGCCGAAATGTCGGTGGTCGCCGGGGAAAGGTTTCCCGTAATGTCGCCCGTTTACAGCATTCAGGGTCCTTATTATTTCTAAAACAACCAAAGACTCCAGAACAAAATTCATGGACTAAGCTTGGTATTATGCCCAGCACACAAGACATTTCATGAAACATGTGAAATAACTTATAGTTATTGCTGAGCAGCCTGTTACAGGCCACGAATTTAAAAATGCACGTTATTTTGAAATTTTCCAACTACAAACGTGGAAAACGACTGGAAAGAGACGATTTGCTGAAATCGCCACTGAAATGAATCGTTCAACAGGGGTAGTTTGTTGCACCAAAGCGGCCACAGTTTGTGTGTGTTTTCACATTCTCCAGGGTCAAACTTTCCAATCTCATTTCCTCTTTGGTTTATTTCGGGAGTGTTGTCTGTTTCCATTAAACCATGGAAACCCAGCCCTGAGCGTATATACAGAAATGGCAGTGGATTTTGTTATCGCTTTCAACCAAAATAATAATTTCGGTTGTTTCATTTCAGTGATGATTAGGAACCTTGACCCAAAAACCTGAGAAAAAAATATGAACGAGTTAATACGGGGCAAATGCACGGTAAAGTTGGCGTTTTGCCAACATAGATCATATTTTCTAGGGTAAAATAGCTTTGTCTGGTCGCAAAATAAAATAAATAAGTTTCAGTTGTTCTGAAGAGATAGCTTATGCCCCAAAAGAGTTACAAATAGCGTGATCACATGCCTTTCTAAAAACCCTGTGTACAAATTTCCAATATACGCTCGTAACCGGAACGGTATAAAATGTAACACAATATTTATTATATTTTAAGACCAGACAAAGGTATTTCCTCAAAAATATGGTCTGTGTTGCCAAAATACCCCTTTACTGTAGAAATACGCAAGTATATATTGTCCAATGAAATGATTCTGCCAGAAATGACATCAGTTGACGCAAATGATTTCGCAAATGATGCACAGAGTCCTCGCGCGCATTCGATTGGTCAAAAGTACATCATGTATGGCGCGCCTGCAAACGCAAGTGATCGAAAGTGCAATTTGGTCAACAGCAGGATTAGCGATCATCAAATTAGTGTGACCAACTCTACTATGTTGCGTCACTGCGCAGCAGAAATAGTAGCGTTGTTAATTATAAACAACCTTTGGTTTTTAGAATGTAATAAACTAAGGCAGTCGAGCGCGACCAAGGTCTATGATGCGAATGGTCTTAATTGCTGATGATTTAAACAAGGCTTAAAGGAGCTAATCTTAATAGTAACATGACTAGTGGCCTATGTAGTAGTAGTAAGCGCATGAGATGATGACCGCGTTTAGGACATTTATTTTGGGATTTTCCCGAACATGCTGTAAAGTAAGTAATTGTACGCAAATGAATTGACTTCAAACATTGACGTCATTTTGCCATCTTCGGGGATAATCGGAGTAAATTAACAATTCTGTGCTACATTTGGTGCTAAAGAACGGACCAAAGGCATATAGTGACGTCACATATTCTTACGTGCGCGCTTTTCTTTAGCCCTACAAACTCTGGTTCCCACACTGAAAACTTTATTTCGTCAATTGACAAAAAAAAATTTGTCATACACTGGGTCTTATATGACTAATTTCCAATTAGTCATTTGTGTTTTGAATTGACTAATTTTAATTAGTCATGAAAAAGGGTCTTATTTGCCTAATTTAAAAAATGATTAGTCATGCGGCAAAATTAATTGGTCATGAGGGAAAATTAATTAGTCTTGCGAACAAATTTGTTAGTCCTGCAGAAAAATTGATTAGTCTTGCAGGAATTTATTTAGTCCTGCAGTAGTTAGTCAGCCTGACAAACTTACTTTGTCACGTGCAATACACGGTGTGTTTCGTATAACGGACTGAAATAGACCTGTAGACGCAGAATACGAGCAATGACTGCACGGTGTGTTGTGTTAATGCAACAAACATATCCGCAGTTTGATGACGATAATGAGGACAACATAAATGGAAGAGGCAACGATGTACCCAGAAAAACATCCAGTTACTATTCGTAGCTTATTTTATAAACTTACTTCTAACTGCAGCGAGGAAAGGAGTCCGACCTGGGCTGACCTAAAATTACGAATACGTACTGAGTTGTCCTCACATATCATGACTATTTGTGTCAATACACGGATGTTGAGACCCGAGGCACGGCCTCAACTATATGTCTTTACTCCGACACACGACATAGTTTGAAACATGCAAACCATCGACTGCTTTAGAAATACCCGAGTCCCGCACAATTCTTTGGTGTCACACAAAACCCGTCACACGCTACCTTTCCAGAGTAACGTCACAGAATGTTCAGTCCAGTCAAACACGACTTCATTTTACGGTGCGGTTCGCATGTAATGCGTCGCACAGCTGCACGAAAACAAGAACTGAAGATTTATTTTCTCACGACTGATTTCATGACTAACCTTTTATTACATTATCAATGGAAAGAATATTCCCGCCGAAACTCATGACTAATTTAATTAGTCATGAGTTTCGGCTGGATTATTCTTGCCATTAGTAATGCAATAAAAAGTTAGTCATGCAATTAGTCATTGGAAAATAAATCGTCAGTTTTTGTTTTACGTGACAATACAAATTAGTCAAAAGACGATCATCACATTTGTCAGTCGTTCAGATTAGTCTTCCGCTAATATTAATTTGTTCTGCAAAGGTTTTAAGTCGTCAAGCACCAACAAAGATTTGTCATGCACCAACAAAATGTTGTCAACTGACAAATTGTATACATGACTAATCATTTTGCCCTTGTTTGACTAATTTTTCACTGTGATTGACTAAATAAAGTTTTCAGTGCAGTGACGTTCATACAAATGCGCATATGTAAAGAAACTGACCGATATGATGCCTTTTTAAGAATAATAATTTAAGATTGTCCTATTTATTTTTTTAGCAGATCAACCTATTAATCTATACAAAGCTTTTGCCATCGGTGCTCAGTCATCCATAGAGGCACTCTGGAAAAAGAACATGGTGAAGAAACGGACAGAAGTTGCAGTTTTCTAAAATTCTTGGTCATTACCGAGTAATTAGCAATTTCATTTTGGTTTTCTTTTTATGGGACACCTGTAGAGCCACGTGTATAAACACGTGGCTCATGCAGAAACGCACGTGGGTCTATTGTTTGGTAGCCTGTGACACAAACTATGCTCTAGTTATCTGGGAAAGTTATTCACCAAAATAACACCCCATGATTACTCTATTTAGACTATGACACCGCTTTTCCGAATTTTATTATTTATCGATTTGGCATTTGTGGCCCTCTCTGCAAAACGGTAGAATAAGTCGCGTAGGCTATAGGTCAAGTTTTAGCGACCATAAGAAGAAATATGCAGCAGATCCACGCTCATTAAAATACAAAAACACAATGGAAATTCCAGGCCGAACACGGACATTCCGCCCGGGTCGAAGGTTTTGTTACCTTATTTTTCGTTTCTTTTTTTGTGCGAAATAAATAGGTTTGACCACCCACGGTTTGACTAAATCCCGGTTCATACTTCACTCGAAAGCGAACGCGATACTGAAAAAGATCACTAAACCACAAAAATGTGGTTTAAAAAAATGGCAAAAGGGTCAAGGCTAGAACTAGCTGACCATTACAGTATTTACGACCATAGAAATTGAATCAAAATCACAGAATTTAACTCATAATCATCAATAACCCAGGATAATTGTTGGTCAACGCGGTGGTCGTGGCTCCTGGTCAAAATTCCACTATCGCACGCAAACATGTCTTACCAGTAAACCGCAACGAACTACAGGCCCGCGTCCCCAGGGAAAAATCACGTTGACGGTGAATCATACTGGACAGACAGCACGACCTCTTCACGCATACTTCTATTTGCAGGCAAACATTGCAAGCGTTGGGTGAAGAAATGACCGACGTCCGTAGAAAGTTGTTTTAGAGCGGCGGTTCATACTTGACGCAAAAGTGAAGCCCCAATGCGAATTTTACGTGAAAATCTATGTTCCCGCTGCAAACTCGCAAAAGGTACGTCGAATTAGTTTCAGTTCTCCCTAAGGGGTGGGGGAGGTGGGGAGGGGGAGGGGAGGTTTTTTTTAATGATGTGACAAAAGATCCACAAAGCACCTATTCCTGCATGACGCACGACGACAATGCGATTTCCTCCTATACTTTCGCGAAACAGAATTAGATGCCGTCAGTAGTCTGGGACCATGTCACCAGTTTACATTTTATAGGCCTAACTGATTCGGGAAACACATTTGTTTAGAGACATTTGTTTAAACATGGCAACCTCATAATCTGTATCCCCGGATCCTGATAGGAAATCTTCCATGATAAATAGTATTTATTGCTTCAAAATCAGTCAAGCGAATCAACATGATATTGTTTTTGGTGCAGTAAGGTCAGCTCTGGTCTCAACTCAAATAGGATGACTGCCTATTGAATAATCCTAAATTGGGTGACCAGTTCTTGTTGTCAAATAATCAGATCTGGTTCGTGAACTAGGGTGCGACTTTGCTCCTGCACCAAAAAATGACATAACTTTTTATTTTTGACTGATTTTAATTAAATAAAGACCATCTTTATTGTAAGAAGATTCAGGATTAAAGGAAACGGAGATTCTGAGGTTGCCTGGTTTGATCTGGACATATTTTGGGGGGCACCCTGTATATTATTAAAGTCGCTCTCTATTCCAGTCACGTATAGAGACTGCCAATGTGGGCGCCGCCATTTTGGATTAACGCTATTGGTGCAAAGAGGGCAACACGAACATCGTCTTTTTGTCTGATCTGTGATTCATACGGGCTGCTGCGAACATGGCCATGGCCTTGCCTCTGTCCATAGACCCTCTGATCTCACACTCATCAGATTCTGACTTTTCCTTCTGACCAACATCTACATCGACATCTCGGACCAGCCTCGGGCTGTTGAAACGGCCAGGAACAATATACACTTCCGTAAAAAGGGTGACAAACTACAGCATATTCCCCCTTGAACTGGTCGCTTAACACCCTCGCTGTACCGGTCTGTCTAACCCGGGTCACTTGCAAATACAAATTTGCAAGTGATTCCGCGTTAAATTTAAAAATTAGAAGCGTCAGCATTTCGGAGGCGACTATAAATAATTATACAACTGACCACGGGAAGAGAGACCTTTGCCTCGGGTATAATTCTCAATTTTCCGGCGGCGACAAGGCTCGGAGAGTCTTTTCCCGAAGCGGACGTCATTCATTTGGAAACGTCACATGCAATGTCCTCGATTTCTGATAACGTTTGACAAGTGCCGGAGTGGAAAGAGTTGTTTAAATACTGAAATAAGTACAAACTGAAGTGAAAATTTTCTAAAAGTCGATTTTCATGTATGACTTTTTACCAATATCCACATTGTTCCCTTAGTAGTGTAAAACATATATTTTCGTAGTTTCAACACAACACTTCCATGTTCAGATAGGCCTATAGTAAATCATAGGGTCATGTTATGTCAAAGGTCAAAAACATTGGTCGTGAATACATGTACTATACATGACAGTTCCAAGTTCAGGGTTATATTAACAGTCCTTCCTCTCATAAAGTTACAGTCGGATTTGTCCAACAACCACCTGTTGTAATTCTATTGGCTAATAAACTGTAATGAAGGAAACACTTATAAGTAAACCTAAACAGGTGCATGGTATTTAACTCAATACTTTTTAATTCCTCTAAGTATGATCCCTCGATTAAGAAACAAAGTCTCCAAAGGCTTAATAAAGGATTTTAATGCTGTGGTCATTTTCCCTGAAATGCGAAGTCCAGTTTATCTGCAGCTTTGATCGCAGCCACACCCTTCGTGCCCCATCCCCTCGCCCCTTCACCCCGTTGTATCATCGTTACGCGGCACAGGGCGGTCCTTGATAGTTTGGAAAGATAACCTCAAAACCTAACAGGTGTCCTAATTATATAGGATCGTCTCAGTATAGGGCAGCCCGATTTTGAAAGTGACCAGGTCAGGCAACCAAACGGGTATATTAGGATCGTATGAACTAAGGCGCGATGTAAAACAAATAGAAACGGTCTGTAAACCGGTAAACGGTACATAAACGATACACTGTTGCAAGGTTTTGAGTGAGCAAGCAAACGGTTCAGCTGGTCTGGCCAAACGGTAGATAATTTTGCAGTGTTCAATCCACCCGTGTTCGCTGAACAAACGGTTTTCTGCCCACAGACAAACGGTTCCAAGAGGGATTAACTCGAACCGTTTACCGGTATACAGACCGTTTGTATTTTGACCTCGCATCTAACAGTGTTAAAAATAAAGGAGCGTGTTCAGATTTTTCCAGAAAATGGATGTCGTTCTAATGTAAAATACCTCCACAAAATACTACCCAAGGGTAGAAAACAGGAAATTTTCAATCTCCAATTTGGATGTGGAAGCAAAAGGTTGGTGTATAATCACTACTTTGTGGAACTAATTAATTAGTTTACAAAACATTAGTTTACAAAACATTGGTGTTTTTTTTTTACAATATCCTTAAAAATATACGGATTGAGAGCTCCGAAATGAGAAAAATATGATAAAAACCTCAACACCTATTAGAAAAATGGGGGCTCAAACATGTAATCTGGACACGCATTTAAAATACAATAACAAATTTATACGGTTCAGATAAGTATATCATTCACTTGTTCGAATCTCGTCCGGGTCAGTATGTGGATTGAGTTTTAAGTCTTTGCTTGATTCTGTGAGTTTTCTATACACGTGTGCAATTGTCCTCCCACCTGTAAAGTGAGCATTTATTCATCGTCTTTTCTTCGCAGGTACGTATGTTTCTTCAGGCTTACGAAATGATCACAGTGTCACGGGCACTTTTGAGAAGTTAGTGGTTTCAGCACTTGAAGTTTTGCCAAGTATTCTTCTGTATTATCTGTAGGCCTACGTCGCTACGTGCTTTTGCCGTTGCACCAATTTTAGTACAGTGTATGACATCCGTTGCAATGTCTTCTCATGTAATTGCCTGCTCGAATGTTGCCGTTACGATTTCTGACAAATGACCTAAATAACTAATGCCAAGTATAGACATGTTGTTTTGGACTCTTCGTCGAAGTCAGCACTCAAATGTTATTTCGGCAAGAATTCAGAGATGCCTTTGGCACAAGGTTTGACAAGAAGTATGATTATACAGATTGGAGCACATGTGTCTTTCATTTTGGTCAGTGTTTTCATTTGAATGCTGTTTCACAAAAAGTGTTTTCATGTATAACGCTTGAGGCATTTTACGTCAGTTGGCAGCGTTTGCAGTTATTTTGGCTCTGGACCTTATCTGTCATGTTGAACTTGTCACGCCGTGCGAGTCTCCTGTGAGCCTGGCTTGTCTCCCCAAATCAAGGAAGGGATTCGTTAGGGAATAACCCAGGAGCTCCCCAAGAAATCCCAATCTTCACAATCGATTTCTTTGCCGTGGTGTCCGCAATTGTGGCAAGCAAACTAGACTTATCTGGCGCAACACACATGGAAGGGATTAGCACGCATTTCGGCACATCGTGTAATACTCCATTATTTGTTGTTAAAGCATTACCAAATGATTGAAATGACTTTTTGTCAAGACAGCTGCACGCATAGCATTGTATGCTTAAGCTTGTTCTTGTTCAGACAGATCTGTTGTTTCTTCTGTTGTTGATGATTTGACTTTTAGTTGCCATAACAGTTTCCAGTTTATACAGTAAAGTATACACATGTAAAACTTGGATAACTGTTCACTTACTCCCAAGACTCCTGTCAGAATTAGCCTTAAAGTTTTAGCATGTTTCACAATAAAATTATCATCTGGTGTACTACGTACTTTAACCGTCCACACTTAGTATCCACTTGACCAGATCAATTTTTGTTGCTACGTGGTGCGCATGGCACGGTGTAAAGTACAGAATCAATACCATGTTAACCGTGGGAGAGAATGGCATAAAGCAACCAGACTGTTGGTTGTAAGGCAATGGCGTGCACCACATCACAACAGCAGCGTAGTATATTTGAAAGTGAAGAATTCGAAACGCCAGCCTTTATGCAAATGTAACCAATGGCGATTATTATACATGTAGTTTCAAAGTTATGGGTATAAGTAGGCATTTTATGCGCCCTAAGCACCGTGCGCGTGGCGCCTACGGTAATACACTGACGTTTCATCGCCAAAGGACTCCTTTTTCAAACGGAGGGAAGTGGTGCTGAACATTGATAAGACCCCCGAAACATGTTTACGATGAAGGGTTGGCTGGATTTAAATAATGAAAACAACCCTCTGGACACGAGGATGACATGTTAATTGGCTGGTTTCGCTTGGTCCATGTATTAGTACCGTGGACAGATTTTCGACAACTTCAGAGTCCGTAGGATGTTGAACCAGGTGTATTTCTTGCACGAGTTCTTTCTCAACCAACAACAGTTTAATTTGTGTGTCCTGTTGTATTTTGAAAAAATACCAGTAGACATCAAAACTAGTTTTCCAAGAAGAAATTTATTCTTCTTCAAACAGTTATGGAGTATAATGTAACATTGCATGACTTCCGAAATTGTTCTCGTGTCAACTGTCATAAAACTATTGGGCCACCTATTTCCAGACCCCAAACAAGAATCTGTGTGGTTCTCGCACAGTTGGACATTTTGGATAAGAAAGAAAAAAGAGGGTCCAAGTACGCGGCACCAACCTTGACCTGATATATTATCGTCTGACTAGAAATGAGGATCGTTTGGAAATAGATTGACTTCGAAAATACATACCTACACACATTGCTATTCACGCTAGGACAACCTCAATTCAAGCGGCGTATAGCGAGAGGTCCATATTTTCCGAGGGTCTCTATGGTCCTCGGGTTTCCCGTTGCCTAGGCAACCGAGGCCGATCGCTCAGGGTGGTAATCAAGTTTCCCGCGTTTTTGAGCGGATCTCAGCCGGGAGCTAATTGGGACGACATTCAATGTTCAAAATTTGGACTGATTACCAGCTGTGGTTTTTCTTTTGTACCGATGGGACGGACCTGGGTATATATATATAAAAGGCCCTTGAAATGGTATTTTTTTTATTTTTATCAAGTCAAGGAAATCTAGGCCTATGCTGTGCAACTATACTCAGTTTTGTTATAGCAAACAAAACCCTGTTTATAAGTTAATTGGGGTGTTAAAATCAATCAGTAATTGGTTTAGCTTGCGTCGGGGAGAATGAATGTTAATTAGGGTTTGTTTTTGCCCTTACCTGACGTATATTATCACTGTATAATTGCAATACCCGCTGCTAACTGATTCGAACCGGCCATTCAACACCGGCTAGCTCGGTGGTCGAGTGATTGCAGGAGGTCGTGGGTTCGAATCCCGCCCGGGAAAGCACTGAGTATACAGAGCTAATATACGTCGGGTTAAAATCAAGTTTGTTGGTTTTTGTGCAATACAAATTTGCATATTTATGAGCAAAGCTGTGACGTCACTTTAGGCAAACACAGGAAAATCAGACTCAACTGTACACAAAAGATTCCACTATTTTCTCCAAGTTGCTGCAATTTTTGTAACCTTTTTTTAACACGTTGCCTGTTGTAAGCCATGAAACATCTGGTGGTAATCTGCAACAATTTGCCACATTTCTAGTTTTTATTCTAGTTGTGTTTTCTCTTTACTTTTGTTTTGTGTGTTTCTAAGAGCAAGTTCGACCAAGCAACTATAGTCGACTAAAATCCCTCGAACAACGGGTAATTACCATCCTGAGATATCAGGGAATTTCCACTCTGCAAAGCGACGTTACAATACCCTGAGGAAATACACGCAAATCTGTGGAGTGAGCCGGCTGTTGTCTTGAGCCAACTCACGCCCGAGTCATTTTGATGTAATTTAATCAATTCGGTCATGTTATGCCGAAAAAAAACGATTTCTATACTTTCCAGAAATTGTATTGGGTTCCGTTTCTATGACTGTCCCATTCCTACCAAACTTTCAAACGACGATCTTAATTTACTGCGCAGTTTTTCAAATTAATAACAGGGCCTGCTGACGAATGTAATGGAACGGATTCCCCAGTATGCTTTAAATAGCAGCCAATCGTCGACGCGGACAACGGCCAGCATTACCGAGTACATGTATCACATGCATGCACGGTGTTTACAATCTGCGCGCATTACATTTGAATGCCTGCAACATGCTGCAATGCGCACTGCCAAACGTCCTGATTGGTCCAGCCGAGGCGACAAGATTTCTGTCGCTAGTCCCACCGCGAAATGGGGCCTTTTTCAACAGGGCCACTGTACGCAGGAGTGAGGGAGTGCGTTAAAGGGGCACTGTTGCAAGAGATGGGTAATTACCGTCGTTCGAGGGACTCTAGTCGACTATAGTTAACTATAGTTGCTTGATCGAACTTGGCCTAAGGTGACAGGGAGAGGCTATAAGCCAGGCACTCGGGGCATGACGTAGGCCTTTCCCGTGCACAGCCCGTGTACAAACCATCATGGTATGGAAAGAAATGTACCCAATTGATGTTTACGTCATGCACGGAGTGCCTGGCTTATAGCCTCTCCCTAAGGTGACATGCCTGAAACAGCGCCCTCTTTCCGTGAGTTTCAGTGAAGAGGTTTCAAAGTTGGAAAACGTCACCTTTTGTTTATTTTTACATCAAAATCAATCTCTTACTAACCAAATCCTCATATGCATCAAAAACTGTAAAATTCTCTAGAATGTTAAGGGCCCTAAGTGTATCGAAAATCGTACCAATTCAAGTGCCGTGCTCCAACCATGGGGTTGCGGAACCGCATCCAACCCACTCAATGTGCTTACGCAGCAGTGACCGAAAGTAGGTCATTTGGGAAAAGTCAACGGAAGCTTTTAAAAATGTCGAATTGACGGCGTAAATGTGTGTTATTTTGTGTGGTTGTCTGCACAGATGTGATTTGAATTAAGAAAATTAATAATGCTTTAGCCAGACCTCTCGTGACATACCGGAATTCCCCCAGCACGGACGCAATTACACGCACAAAACACGGGTAAAAGGGTCCAGTAATATATTATTACTGCTTTGTGATGTTCGTCAATGTCTGTATCATGTAAACTCCATATGTTATACAGGACGTTCTGAATTAGCCAATAAACTTTATTTTGACTAAAGAGTATTGTATGCTTTGAGGGTTACTTTACTGGACACTTTGTGCTGAATCATTGGACAGACAAAAAACTATCTACATAGTGAGTCAATTCTACCTACATAGTGGGTCAAATAAGTCAAATTTCACACCGAAGAGTCGACAGTCGGATGTCGTTATATCACGTGCCGAAAGACGCAGCACGATTACGATTACTCTTTCGGCACCGCTGGATAAAATATGCGTCGGAACTTTTGACTTTTAACGTGGTTTGGACACAAGGGGTGCACCCCATAAGCAAACATCGGTGCGCGACTCATGAATATTTTGAATGCCCTCAAAATTTAATATAATTATTAGAGGGAGTTGAGAGCTGAACGAGTGACTGTGGTCTAGTTTAGAAATTGCCCATCATCGTGATGTGGGGTACTGGGGTATTTTTTTTCTTTCAACTGTATTTTTGACAATAGATCGTAAAAGTGGTCCTTTTTTGCGCAGTAAAACACGGGACTTTTTCCAAAATGGACGCTAGTCTGTTTGCCAGTTTTTACTCTTTCTGTGGTGATTTTATTTCAAGCGGAAATTAGTGAATAAAAGTGACGGACTCCCCCTGTAAAATTATACAGAATTCAAAATTATACAGAATTCAAAAGACTCTGTGAGAGTTTGAAGTATTTTAAAATTATTTTTGAATAGACATTTAGCGTTATTTGATTTTCTATAGGGCTCGGTTTAGTGAAAACGTCACCCTTTGTTTGTTGCCATGGGTATTTGGTCTGCACTAAAACTAGGGAACTTTTTTTCTGCGCTTTAGCATTGGACGTTTAAGAAAACCAGCGAATGTTTAGACCCATTTATCATGCCGGACAAGTCAACTGACGTCACACTTTGTAGTCTATTGTCGAGATTAAAAAGTTAATTAGTCTGGCATTATTTTGTACACAGGTACTCCCCATACTCCGTTTAAATCGATGTCAAATGTTCCGACATCGCATTGAATGGCACCCAACATGCATGCAAATTAAAGATCGCACGGAATAGGATTTGTATTACATGAAAATGCTACATGATATGTTTTGCATGTTTCAATAAATATAGCCTTTTGCAAGTTTCACATGAAATAGCGTCTGGTGTACTGACGTATTTCATTCCACATGCACACTTGTATCCACTTGACCAGACTAAATTTTTGTTACTATGTGGTGCACGCGGCAGATGTGAAGTACAGAAACAATACCGTGTTCACCGTAGGAAAGAAATGGCATAAAGCAACCTGACTGTTGGTTGCTATATAGGCAATGGCGTACACCACGCGCAACAACAGCGTAGTATGTGACTTTCTAAACTGCACGCCCATTTGAAAGCGAAGAATTCTGGGCACCAGCCATTATACAAAACTGTACACTACACGCAAGAAGGTAATTTCAGAGCTATACTTATGCAAGGTTTCCATTTTATATTCTAATGGAATTTTCACATTCATGAGCAAACCGGTGATGACTTTCACCAACACGACTAGCTATGAACAGCGCCCCGCCTGTTAAAAAAGCTTTGAACGGCAATAAAAAAAACCAGTAATATTTGTGAAATAAAGGGGCAATGTCAAATTTTCTTTTATCTGCAATAATAATAATAATAATAATAATATTTTAAATGCGCACATATCCACCCTGCTGGGTGTTCATCCCTTGATTTGTGTATAAAACCATTTGGGTGTTAATTTTCATTTCACAAAACCTTTAAAGGGCCCCTTCAATGAAATCTATGCTTTAACACCACTCTACTCAGTTAAAGTAATACAAATCCTATTTGGAGCTTGCTTTGGGGGTTAAAACAAAGGTTTTTAGTTTTTATGCTAATGCGAATATGCATAATCCTGACCAAGGTCACGATGTCACAAGAGGCAAACACAGGAAAATCACATTCAACTGTGCACAAAAGATTCCACTTTATTCTAAATTTTTCTGAAACTTTTGTAATCCATGGCTGTTTGAGTTTGTTTTACATGTTGCCTGCTGTAAGCCATGACAAAACTGGGGGTAGAAACTGCAGCAATTTGCCACAAGTCTAACTTGAAGTCTTATGTTTTTTTCTTAACTTTTCCCTTCTGTCATCCTTATGTGATGCACTCAAAACAGCGCCCTCTGTCTATGATTTATTGCAATGAAATCTTCAAAGTTGAAAAAGGCCACCTTTTATTGATTTTACATCCAAACGAACAATAGTATGTCTTGCTGAACAAGTAATCCGTCATTATGAAGCAAAGCTTAGGCACAAAGTTGTTTAGCATGTCACAGCCCTTTAAGTACTTTCTTAATTAATCGATTACGAGTAGTACTCAAGTGCGAGTATATAGGTTACATGCGAGCAGTCGAGTGCTATTTTTCTCAATTTACCGATACCACGCAGGCAACAGATACCTCCACTCTTTTCAGTAGACCCTATTCACGCGTTTGAACGGTTCAATCGTGTCCCCGGAATCAGTTCCATGGAGTGCAAACAGCTGATTAGAAAGGTTCCACACTACTTATGCGTTCCAATTAGCCTCGTCTTCAGATCGAGGTTTGGAAGGCCTACGTAACCGCCACCTTTCCAATCGATAGTTTGCACCTTAGGGAACAAGGTTGAATCGTACAAACGCGTGAATAGGGTATATTCGATACGTGCGGGTTTTTGAACGAATCTCGATAGAGTTCACCCATCGCCTTTTGGCACGTAGGGTCTACCAGGGCATAGAGCAAGGAACCAGGGTGAGTTTTACACTAATTTCGCAATTGGACGCCACCCAGTTTAGTTAACACGGCCACTTTTGCATCACTTTTACCATTTCAAATTTATTTACAGATTTCCATGTCGCCAGGTTTTGTAATCTTGCGCAAAAGACATACGGTAAAAACATCAGGAGAGTGGTTTTGCGGCGCGCAACAGGAACCGAAGAACTATTTGGTAGGCCACATTTATTTTGTTGCGGTCATTAAATCGGAATAAGCAATAAACCAGTTGATGCTGTCAGCAGATGCATTGACCCCCCCGTGGGGCCAGGCCGGGGCAAGAGCATCATCCTCCACCCACCGCTACCATTCGTCTTCATGCTTCGGTGAAAATGACTGCGTGAGAATCTGTAAAATATCGAATTTGACTGCAAATTTGACTGGAATTTGACTGCAACCTGGGGTTGCGGGTTCGAACCCCCCCCCCCCCCCCCCCCCCCCCACCCCCCGCGGCTGTGGTACCTGTGCCCTTGAGCAACCACACTCAACCACACTTGCTCCATCCCTCGGAAGGGATGTAAAGCCGTTAGGTAACGGTAGCGCACTTTATAGATCCCAGAACATTTTTTCGTAAAGAGCAAGGGGATTCTCCGGTGTCTCTGGCCATTTCTAATTTTTTATTCTTCATGGGTTTTCTCACGCTTGCGAGTGACAGTGCAATGGGCACTTTAGTGGAATCCTTGGTATGAATACCAGAAAGAAAAAATAATTTTAAAATGTCTGCAGCTTTAAAAAAAAAAAACACAAAAAAAAAGCACCTTCAGTTGACAATTTCTCCCACAAATCAACACTTTTATAGTAAGTTTTTTCTTGTCAACTCGTGATTAGAGGCACAGGCTCGTCAGCATTGCGCGCCCGCCAAATTCGTGCTCGAAACACGCCTTTGCTATGGAACTGCTATGGAATTTTGGGTAGCTGCAAATGATGCATTGGGGCATTAACGCTGTCTTCAAGGTTTTTTCCTCTAAATTTTGTGAATTGTTGCTGTAAAATTGTGTGCTTTCCTGACCTTCCATGTGCTCCAGCCCGGCTTTTGGCCTACATGGCTTCCTGCTTCGAACAATCCTTACGGAATCAGGTTGGCATGGCGGTTCTTTCCTCGCCTTCCACCTCTGTGGCCTTGGTTCGAATCCCGTCCGGGTCAGTGTGTGGATTGGGTGCTCAGTACCTGCTCGATTTTGTGGGTTTTCCCCACAGATATATGAACGTATAGATCAACAGTCGTGCATTGAAACCCGTGATTTGGCTGTTCCAAATCACGCGTATGCCGTGCGTACTCTACACGCTTCTTTATGCTTAAAGGCACAGGCTCGTCAGCAATGCGCGCGCGCCAAATTCGTGCCACGAAATACGCAGCTCCATGCCTTTGCTATGGAGCTGCGTATTTCGTGGCACGAATTTGGCGCGCGTGCATTGCTGACGAGCCTGTGCCTTTAAGTTGGGCGATGGGCGCACGACGTGCGCAAAACGGATTGATTGCGCAAATGTGGATTGAAATTTTAAATTCTTTTTTGTCCGAATATCGCTTTATTTTACATTATTCACACAGAAACCGAACAATTTTGATATATACGTAAACCGTAGTTAGTACATTGTTTTGTTTTTTTTAATTGAAAACTGGCTTCATACATTTTTTTGACTGGACAACTTACAGTTCGACTGTGCGTAAAATCCCTATACCGGAGGTGAATTTGCCCATACTTGCAAATCACGAAATGCCGTGTAGTTTCGAATAGGGGCTGGTGGTCTATAGGTTTATATGTTAGTGGTTTCCCCCACCTCTACGTGTAATTTCTTCCTGTTCTCTCGCACTTCGTGGCCGTGCTGAAGAACCTCCTAGGTGGCTACAGGGTAACGACATAACTCAGCCAATCTCGGCAACCAAATTCATTTAGAGGATCATACGAAAAAAGAGAAACTAATCATTGGGTTAAAGGAGCGTGACCAGAGTTTCTGGAAAATAGTTTTCGATGTAACTTACCAATATTATCAAATAACTCCCATACACACCTCCCATGTCCCCAAAACCCAGTAAAAAATTGAACAAAACTATCGAGTCGGCTTTCAGCGGATAAACGTTGATACTGGAAAATTAGTTTACAAATAATCGGTGGATTTTCGACGATATCCTCGGAAATATGCGGCCTAGAAGCGCGGGAGTTTCAGTTTCGTAATCAGAAAAATATAACGGATGTTATGATATAAAAATCTCATGACCCATAAGGTAAGTCCCGGGGAGTTATGGGTAAAAAAAAGTGATCTGGTCACACTCCTTTAAGTACCAGAATAAACGTAAACAATAAATCAATTTCCAAATAGATTTGTCATTTGCGATTTCGCCCAATGAGTTACCGCCAGGGGGTCAGAGTTGTCGGCCTGGTTGAGCGGGATGGCACCCCGCGCGCCGCCGGTTCTGCGTGTTTGCGCAACCCGTAATACCGCGTGGCGCTGTCTCGCTATGGGAGTTGGTGAGAGAGTTTTTCCAATCTCTGATTGAATTTTGCTGGAAATCTGATTTTAGGCTTGAAATCAATTAAATCCGACTCCGTTGCGATTGCACAGACACGCCAAATTTCGAGCATGCTGGAAATTCTGCGATTGCGTTGCGACGGACACGTACGCAAAATCGTGACCACATCGCCATCGGAACGCATCGCAAAACCCGTACATCTTGTGATGTGACTGCACAACATGCGCTATCGTGATGGGATCACGGACGAAACGCAAGGTGTACGGCCGGCTTTATATGCAGTGGATGGGTTACAGTACAACAGCAGAGATGGCTATGCGAGAATAAGCCCGATATGTGACAATTAAGGGAACCCCCCGCCTCCCCCTGCCCCAACCCCAACCCCAACGCACTATTCCCTTTTGTTAACGCACCCGCGCACCCTACCCGAAAAACTGAAAGGAATTCCTTTGAAATTCCTTGGATGTTTGAGACACAATAGGGGAACAATGAAAGGGGCGAGGTACCCTCTGCCACATATTGTGCTGCATATTTCGAGAATTAGCCTTGCGTGTAACATTTGCATAATAGCAAGTGCCCCGAATTCTCCACTTTCAAATAGAGGTGAGGTTACGACAGCCACATATTACGCTATTGTTGCTACGTGGTGCACGCCATTGCCTAGCAACAATAGTGTTGTTGCTTTATGCCATTCTCTCCTACGGTCAACATGGTATTGATTCTGTACTTCACATGCACCTGCCGCGTGCACCACATAGCAACAAGAAATAAGTCTGGTCAATGTCCTTATCCGTGTACTCTTAATGTCCCTTAACGGTGTTTTGAAATTATTTTGAAAAACAAACAAACTTCTAAAAAAATAAAACTTACGGTTTCGGAGTTCGCAATTTAAATCAAGCGCAGATTCATTTTGAAACGTATGGAATTACTGAGATGAGCGGGCTATACGTAAGAAATAAGTTCCGAGATAAAATTAATAGGTCCTTGAGGAAGTGATACATTTTTGTTCCGTTTGGTTCCTATTTAAGGGATCGGAGCACGACGTGAATAAATGATTTCGTCCTGTTTTGCTCAAAGTCGTATCTTTCATCTGTAACACAATCATGTATGTTTCCTGCCATCAAATAATATTGATAAAAATCACTGTTACATACATGTACTTGCACAAAAACAAAACTGCCTCAATATCTTGTTTTTATCAGTCCAATTCGCCCGAGGGCATTCTGGAAGGAGCTAATTACACCTTTTGAAGAGTTTCATACTTGCTAACGGGACAGATAAATTTAATTTATTTTATTCACAAATCTCAGTATACATTTAGCATTCCGTATTACACTGACGCAGCCACTATTAAAATACAGCATTACATGTCTAGGCCCTGTACAGGATTGTCGTTTATTTTGGACAATACAATAATAAACACTCGGCCCATCTTTGAGATCAAAATAAAATTTCCTGTAAATTTGAAGAAAATCGAAATCTTATAATTTTGGGCTGAAATGAAAAATTTTGCATTTTGCGTTTTGTTCATTAGGTATTTTTGTCATTATCATTCTGAAACTTCGCGCTGTCAATCTCTGTATTTTTAAGGATATCGTAAAAAAAAAACCGGCAATGTTTTGTAAAAGTAATTACACCGACCAAACTGTTTGCTTCCACATCCAAATTGGACATTACAAATTTCCTGTTGTCTCCCCATGGATAGTATTTTTGGAGAGGTTTTTTATACAATTGTTATGTTAGAAAGACATCTTAACACGCTCCTTTGAGGCTCACAGATCTGTCTATAGTTACGATGTCTATATAATAAACTTTCACCAATAACCTGTTGCACCATCGCAATTTGAGAAGAGTAAAATTATGGTTGCGTGCAACGCGTCAAAAGGGAAAACAGATGTGGTGGTCGTATACCTGTTGATATCACCAAATGGAATTTCTTTACCGTGTGTAGGGCCTATTCTTCTCTTTGTGACACCAAAAATGGACAGACGTTCCAAGCAATCATAACAAATAGACCGACCATGCAAATAAAGACATTAATAACCCATTGCCAACTTGACTGATGTTTATTTTGAATTTGGCGGTCACATACCGTACGGTCATCGGGTTGCCGTGACCAGATTCAAACGAGGAACGCGACGGTCACTCGTGCCGCTCTCCCCAAATTAGCACCCGGTGGAATTTCTGAACAGATGGTCAATATGGGTAATTACAGTACGACCAGAATTTGTGTGTGACAGGCGATGACCTCACGTGAGGATCTGAGTGTTTAAGAGTCAAGGTTAAGGCTGACCTTATCCCAAGGACGAAGGGGTGTTTGTTGGAAGTGAAGTTCCGAGTGTGTCATGTTGTTAACGTGTTTTGTCTGGGACGTGGACTTTCCTTCCTCCATGACTAGACCACGTCTGGTCGGGTATTTTCGTTCATAATGTAATTTAATTAATAACGTACAGGTGGGTAAAACCAGCAGCTATACCTTTTTCTAAAAAAAACTGGTCAAAACGACTTGAAATGTAATCGTAAAAATGTTGAAGAATGCCTTGATGTCCCTGTTACGTCGTTAAACAGTTTTCAAGAATATTATCGAAACAATGATACATGTTCCAAAACATGTATTGTTACTAATAGTTGATTAGGGAGACACCTTAGGGGTAAAAATGGAAATTAGGGAGACATTGTCGATGTCTCCCTAATTTTCATTAAAAAGGTTAGGGCGCAAA
Source organism: Henricia sp. BOLD:AAB3569 (assembly GCA_037783545.1). NCBI lineage: Eukaryota > Metazoa > Echinodermata > Asteroidea > Spinulosida > Echinasteridae > Henricia > Henricia sp. BOLD:AAB3569. The sequence continues at coordinate 484,492 of JBBELK010000572.1, forward strand.
CCTGACTTTTTAGGGCACAAACCTGACTTATTATAGGGCACAAACCAATTAATGTTTCAAATTCCAGTTCGTTAGCTTCAAGTAATTAAGTGACATTAAAGTTTTGTGCACGTACCTTTGGAAATGTCTCCTTATGTACCCATCACCGGGAATTATTATAACTGTCTGTAATGTAAATCATTTTAAATATTCTAAACTGTATGGAAATTCAACGGGACACTCTTTTAATTTTTTGCTAACTTGCATGATAAGGCTATTTTACAAATGCATCAAAAGTCACACAGACTCCCGTTTTTATTGAAAGACCCGATCGGTGTCCTAAAACTGAAATGCTGTTGAGAAATGTGGCCCAGGCTACTCTATATTGTGAATTTTTAAAAATCCGATCACGATAGCGCGTGTTGTGCAGTCGCATCACAAGGTGTACGGGTCATTTTTGGCGATGCGTTCCGATGGCGATGTGAACACGATTTTGTGTACGTGTCTGTCGCAACGCAATCGCGGAATTTCGAGCATGCTCGATATTTGGCGTGTCTGTGCAATCGCAACAGAGTCGAAACGCAAAGTGTACGGCCGACTTAAGTCAATTTTAAGTGTAGCGTTGGGATTTAAAACCGAATTTGAAGCTGTGTACAAATAAAATCACCCGTTTTCAATTGGAAACGCCATTATGAAAAACCACATGAAAGTTGAATGGGTACAAGCAGAACAGACGTACTGTTTCAGCTTGTTTGCCCACACTTCGCCTGCAAGCACAACTGAGATGCATCATCGCTAGAAGAAGTGGAAATTCTTTGTGTTTGCTGAACAATCATTATATTAAAAATAATAAAAGAGACAAATACTTCTTTTTCGGGCATCTGCAGATGTCGCCATGCGTCGTCGCAACGGTGCTGTTTTGATTGTTTATTTAGAGCTTTGTGAAATCGGAGAATCGAATATTTAGTTTTTAAATACTCCGAATATTCGGATTGCGAAATGTTTGGTTGCCGTCCCCCCCCCCCCCCCCCCCCCCCTCCAACACTACATGTAACGTGAACCTGTATTTTTGCACTGATAAAATCAATGAGGGGATAGCCATCAGAAATTCCAGCTTTTTAGTGAAATTCATTCAAACCATTAATCATTTTGTTACAAAATATAACTAAACGGAATTTCGTTTGCAATTGCAGGTGTTGCACTTGGTCTTTTCAAAAACACAAAAAGTTAAAATTATCCGAAGTAAGATTACAAAGGATTGGTTGGGTTGACAACTGTACGCTAATTTTAAATTCAATAAAAGACTGCTTTGAGACTTTTCCCTTGTCCTAGTGGTTCTTTCCCACCTTTCACCTACGGCGTCCCGGGTTCGAATCTGGGGTGTGTATGTGGATTGGGTTTCCCTGGGGGTTTTCCTCCCACTTCTAAAACTGCATCTCCTTCTTCGTCATGTCAAGTTGATATAATAAAGTATATACAGTAGTTAAAGCTAAAACCGTATAGGCCTAGTTGATGGCATAAGCCATAACATTAACAACGACAACAATAACTATCCCCTGTCCATACCACTGCTTGCATTCCGTAGCAACCTGGTTCTCAAACTTGTTTGGCCATTCCCCCTCGGCGGGGTCTTGGTACACATTCACACTATGAGCAACTAACAATGGAAATTGGGCACACACCATTGTTAATATAACAATGGTTTGTGCCCAATTTCCATTGTTAGTTGCTCATAGTGTCAGTATACCCAGCACGATATGTGGCAAGGGACTTCCCCCTAACGCCCCTATGGGTAATTCCCAAAATTAGGGGTCCAAAATGTTTGGTGTCCCAGTTACGTACGACACTCTCTGCTTCAAAAATCACCACTTATGACCACAAAATCTCAGTAATGGACTGTGGCCTGTGATTATAGGGGGCAGCATCATTTTCTTCAATATTTTATTTTCTGATTATATTTAAAACAAAAGACCATAAAGGCTTATAATTTGTTCCATGGTATTGAATAGGAGTTTGGTGTCCCGGGTTACCTACACCAATAAAAATTTGCTGTAAAATGAGTTTGCATTAACCAAGGTGCCATATCTACACACACACATTAAGTTTGAGTGGCATTTGTTCAAATATAAATAATTATTTTCTACTGGGAAACCACTTTCAATCATTAAAAACATTTGGAAATCTTAAAAAGCATGTCATACCTTTGGACCCCTAATTTTAGGAATTACCCCTATACCTAAACACACTCTTCCCTTTTGTTAACGCACCAACTCTCCCTAAAAACTGAAAGGAATTCCGTGAAAACTCCTTGGATGTTTGAGACACAATGGGGAAACAATGGTATTGGAGATACCCTCTGCCACATATCGTGCTGCCTATATTTCGGGGAGTCACCTCCAGTCTATTGTATACAGACAGCAGTGATGTTCTTTTCCTTGTAGCCGTTTTCGTTCTGCACGTCTAAAGTCACGCGTCATTATTTGTGTATTAACAGATATATTAACAACTTGTAACAGGTGTTAAAAGCCGTGGACGTGTTCTAGGTCGTTTGGTGGTTGCTTCATTTCACAACTCTCCACAATTTCTTCTCCGGTCTACACCCCCGTGTCTGGCTCTGTAACCACCCACACGCATCGTCTTGGGCGTACGTGTTACTTCCGGTTGCAAAATAGGTTTTCCTGGGTCCGCCTGACTGGACCTTTGTATGTACCATAAATTGTTCATCGTTAAAGGCCTAGTTTATCACTTGCAAGATGACTTTTACGAATTCCTGGAATAAGGGAATTACACCTCCTAAGAAGAATGTTGGTAAACTAGCCAGTAACAATTTCAGCTCCGTAGATGTATCAATGCTTCAGAAAACGTTTACAATCCATGAATGGTTTTTGTGTCAAATGAATATTAAAAAATGAATGTGGACACTCATATTTTAAAAACCACCTCGAGTTATTTCTTACAGAAAGGTACGATTTCGGACAGAAATAAAATTTGTTACTATTGCTATCAACAATAATTATTATGAGTAAGGTTTTTCTTTGGTTTTTCTTTAAATCCAAGTGGCGTTCCGAGATAATTTGGCGCGGGAGGGGGCATGCGAAAGCCGAAGGCGCTGAGCAGGTATCGTCAAAATGACAAATGAAAAATCTGAGGGAGAGGCGGCCATGACACCATGCCCTCCTCCATCCCCCGGTACGCCACTGTTTCGGTCATTGCAAATGGTACAATGACCTTTAAATGAAACTGGTATAAAAGTAACTAAAATATCTTAAAAACACCCTAACGACACCCTAACGCATACTTAAGCCTGAAATGCTGTAGAATTATATTATAAATTAATCAAAAATCCGTTGGTCACAATGCAGTCATGCGCCGTGTAACTTGAGCCAGAACTTTTATTTTGATCAGAACAGAATGCTATAAAGTGTGACGCCAGTTGCAGGGTGACTGGGTCTAAACACTCGCTGGTAATCACAAACGTCCGTTGCTAAAGCGCAAGGAAACATTTCACTGATTTTAGTGTAGACACACACACCTTGGCAACACACAAAAGGGTGACGTTTTTGCTTTGGCACCTAATAACGTAAACAAGTTTCGTTGCAGCCAAATTGATGTTGCGATGAACTTTGGGGACGAAAATGTGGTTCCAGTTACATGCAATTACAGCCTACTTGTGTGAATCATCCCAGCTTAATTTTGAACCATGTTTTATATTTTGCATCAGTTTCTGGCGTATTTTATCGTCCAGTCACGGGCAGGATGTACATTTAATCGATTTCAATTGAAAACAGTGATAACGAGATCGACTATAAATAAATCAACACAAATATATCCCAAAATCCCTGCGGGCTCTTACTAGTGGTAACATTTGTTAATACCCGAACTTTCCTTTTAACTACGTGACCAGTGGCTTTTCTTGGTAAATGCTCTTGAAAATACCGCGCCTAAAATGTTGCAATCTTCTGTACGACTTGAAGGAGACCCTCGTCTATAAATTATCCTTCCATTGAATTTGAAGCGCTTTCAATCTGTAGCTTGTTCAGAATTTCGCTCTATAACGTATACAATCATATAAAATACATCCCCGAAATACTATCCATGGGAAGTAAACAGGAAATTTGCAATCTCCATTTTTGATGTGGAAGCAAAAAAGTCGGTGTAACAGGGGCGGATCAAGGAATTTTTCCAGGGAGGGGTTTTGCCAGTGCGAGTGCCGACAAAGTCGCTCAGCGGGGGTACAGGGGAGTGCCCTATCCCCCCCCCCCCCCCCCCCCCCCCACCCCCCCCCGCCCCTCTAACCTCAATTGTTTTTATATCAGTCATTTTTATATCAGCTTGTTGCGGACAGGCGGACACACATGCATTAAATTACTTTGTTTTAGTCAGAGCAGGGGGTGGGGTTTGACACCCCCTCTGGATCCGCGCCTACGCTGCTTTATAATGGAGCGGATAAATTAGTTTATAAAACATCGGTGGTTTGTTTAAGATATCCTTGAAAATATACGGATTGAGAGCACGGAAATTTCAGAATGGTATAATGAGAAAAATATGACAAATGATATGGGGCTAATTTCATGGCGCTGTTCAGCAAAAACATTTGTTTAGCACATAATTTCTTTGCTCTGTAAAATGGGTTACCAGCAAAAATTGTATGTCAAATTGTTTTTTTAGGAACAGGAGCAAATAAATACACATCACATACGATTTTGGCTGGCAACCCAGTTTTGCAAAATAAAGCAAAGAAATTCTGTGCTAAGCAAAATGTTGTGCTAAACAGCGCCGTGAAATTGGCCCCTGGTAGCCTATATCAAAATCACCCATGGGTAAATGGGGATGCTCTGTGATCTGGATACGCTCCTTTAAATGAATTGTATTTGGAGACAGAGCCCGAGAGTGGGTGCGTTCGCGCAGGGACAAATTTAGATAATTGTTTTGATTGATTGTCTATAAACTATTTTGACCATGGTCGGCATGACCATGGTCAAAATATTTGTGGTAGTAAATAGAACAGTAAATCTTTTAGAGTCGACCTATTGCTCCAGTATTTGTCTACTATGCCACGGTATAATTTAATCAAGAATCATGACCTCGCTAATCCTTCATTTGCGGCCATTGAGTTTGACAAGATTAATTACTTTGCCATTCTTGTTTTTGTCTGTAAGAATGAATTTGGCCTCCCAAGGGTGGCTGTGAGCGGGCATTAGCCGCGCACAGACAGCATACCACCTGTGCGCGGATATGGCGGTTATCGTTTTGCTACGTGAACGGGAAATTGTTGCTTTGTTTTTGCATTAATACGCCAGTGTTGCTTTTAAGTTTGTCATTCACCTCGTTTTCCAAAACGTTGGCGCCACTGACCTATATACAAAACTTTTCTTACCTCCATGGTATGACACAATGGATTGATAAACCGTCCGACATCTGAAACAGACGCAAATTGGCTGAAAGATTGATTAGTAACGTGTATGAACTCCTCTTGTGGTAAGGTTGACTGCACCAGCCTCTGTGAGAGCCACTGAGGCAGGGTGCGCCACTCTGCCCGAAGTGCGAAAATAATATTCCGACTGAAAGATCGAAGAGGCGGAGAGATTGATCAGTATCAGTAACGTGCATGTATGAACCCCTCTTGTGGTATATGTAAGATTGACTGCACTGAGCCTCTATGAGAGCCACTAAGGCAGGGTGCGCCACTCTGCCCCCCACCCCGAGCTCCAGCACTGGGAAACGCGTGGTTCAGCTCATCACACGCAGGTTTCATCGGGTTGGATCGGTTTTCTGAGAACCCTTTACTACATTTCATTGCTGCATCTCCTTGTTCGAACAGGTCCACTTAGTGCCAGGATATACAAGCGATCGTATGGTCCGAAAACCAGTCTAGGTAAAGCACTATCTTACCTTGAAAGAGTGTGTCAAGATCACATTTTTAAGCTCCCCCTCCCTTCCCTCCCCCCCCCCCCCCCCCCCTAATATTATTATACATGTAGGCCCTAATCATTCTGTATTCATAACTCATATAATAAATTTATGGTCATATAATTGACCTAGAACTAAAGTAGAGTTTGTGTCTGTCTACGTCGACAAACTTGTTTTGTTTAATGGAATTTGATTTGCCCATTACATTGCAAATCTACGCCACTGGTGTAAATTTGATTCTTCGTTGGTATCCATTTTGGGCAAGGATTTGGGTGTTAAGTAACACCAATTTGGGAATAAATATTTGTTTACACCAAGAAGAGTGTTACACTTTAACACCCCCATCCGGTGTTAACTGATTCTTTTTGGTCCAAGTGTTAATTAACACCTGAATGTGGAATTAAATTTTAACACCTACAGTTGATTTATTCTTACAGAATTAAAAGCTGAAACCAATTTCGGTGTAAAATGGGGGAACCACTTTGAAGTAAAACACATGGCATTGTGTTCATAAATTTTAGTCATGTGGAAGTCTTTATACTCGCTTCGTGAAAGGAATTACAGGCTTTAGAAAACGCTTGCCCGCCCACTGCAAATATTTGAGTTAAATGGAAAAGGTTCAATGGTTGTCAGAAAATATAAAGATTTCAACCATTCCATTTGTGGTTGGGTTGAAAACGGGGAAAAGAATTAGTCGTGCTATCGTTTTGACAGGTCACTAGTATACCAGGCCAACTTGCAGTCCCTATAAAAACGCTTGTCTGTGGAATAGACCCGGGGCCAATTTCATAAAGCTGTTTAGCAAAAATATTTGCTCAATCAAATATTTGTTTGCTTTATAAAAATGGGTTAAAAATCTAAATTTTATGTCAACTTGTGTTCTTAGCAAGAATAGCAGATATTCTTTTGAAAAACACAAGTTGACATACAATTTCGACTATTAACCCATTTTTATAAAGGAAACAAATGTTTGATTAAGCAAATTTTTCTGCTAAACAGCTTTATGAAATTGGCCCCTGAACGCATACTGTCTGTATGCATTTGCATATTTCCCTTTGAACATATTTGAAGTCCAAAAGCAACGAGAATTGGGTGTAAATTCTATTTAGTCTTTACATTGTAAAATGCCCAAAAAACCCTAATTATACACGCAATTAATGTCGACTTGAAGGCTACGTTCGCGCGGTGTATAATGGTGGATTCACACTCGCGCGTTAAAACAAAATGGCGTGGAGGGAATTTGAAGTGAAACAGCACACTGAAAACCATAGAATCAACTTGGGCGGAAAGTATTTTTCATGATTCTGTGGTTTTCAGTGCAGTTTTTTCCCCACTTCAATTTCCCTCCGCACAGACACCGCCTTTTTACTTTTTACGATCGAAAAAAAAGACGCAGTGTGAATCCGCCCTAAACGGCCGTTAAAGTAACGCAGAGTAGGCCTTTTACACGCATGTATTTTGTTCAGTGACTTTTTTCTGCACAGTTGAATCTTCTAGCTCTTCTACTTGTTGTGGACTCCGACAAACCCACACAGTGGAGACAGAAAAACAGGAACCACAGAGTAAAAAAACGAATTTTAGAACCTATACCCGGTACCCGCCCAGGATGTGTAGTTGCGCTTTCCTGTGCGTTGGTTCCTGCTGTCTCCTTTCGAAGGAATTCCCTGAAGAAATGTAAAGGTCACACTTGGCCATTTCATTTATCGTAATAAGTAACAACCACACACACACTTCGCCCATGTATGATGTAGGCCTGTTTTGCAATGTTATAATTTGTTGTGATTTTTAAATTGGTAGATTTGGGACACAAAACACAATTTGGGACACGAAACACACTAAAGGGGCCAGTAATTTACCGTAACGTTAAGATTTTTTTCCTAATGACAAAAATTATAAATGTCAATTTATTACCCTTCTGCTTTATACCCTTCTGATGTACTGACGTACTTCCTTTCACTTAGTATCCACTTGACCAGACTGATTTTGTATTGCTATGTGGTGCACGCGGCAGGTGTGAAGTATAGGTCCTACAGAGTCAATACCGTGTTCACCGTAGGACAGAATGGCATAAAGTAACCAGACTGTTCATTGCTAAATGAACAGTCGAAATGTGTTTATCGTAAACAGTTAGTTGGCAGTCACACGTGCATTCTTAGTTTCGTTTAGGAATTTTATGAAAGAAAAAATATTGAAAAGAGAAAATTGATGAGCTGTCATTTAAATTGTATGTGGGGAAATCCTCGATTGGCGCACAATATGTGGCTGATTAGCCCCTTCCATTGTTCGTCCATTGTGCGCCGAGAATGCGAGGAATTTTAGGGATTGGTGCATGCGTTAACAACTGTGATTAATGCATTGGGGTAGGCCTATATAGGGGAAGCATGCAGAGGTGTGAAAATCTGGTTGCGGTGATTTGGTCAATACAAGTCTGAAAGCTACGGATGCAAAAGTTGTCGATGTATAGGCCTACAATTTTATTTGGGTAATTTCTAGTTCGTGCTGGGAATTGTTACATTTTAAACTGCGCTTTTCCACTTTGTATATATGTATAAATCCAATACAAATATCAAATGAGCACATGAAATTTTACTGCATGGGATGACTACTTAACATGCACACTAATAATAGTATCCAAATTACCAGACTAAATTGTTGTTGCTATGTAATGTGACCGGGACGGTGCAAACGGCGGGTGTGAAGTACAGAATCATACCTCGTTCGCGTTAGGAGAGAATGGCATAAAGCAGTCAAACTATTGGCTGCTAGGCATTGCCGTGCATCACGTATAGCAACAACATGCTCGTATGTAAACTTAACTAAATTGGCCTTTTGAGTGTAACATTTCCACTGTGCTGGCACCCCGAAATCTTCACTTTTAAAAAGAGGTGCAGTTTAGAAAGTCCACACGTAGTTGCTACATGGTGCATACCATTGTCTAACAACCAACCGTCTGGATGATTTATGCCATTCTCTCCTACGGTGAACACGGTATTTATTCTGTACTTCACACCTTTCGCGTTCACCACATAGCAACGAAAAATTAGTCTGGTCAACTGTATACTAAATGAGCATGTGAATGGAAATACGTCAGTAGCCTACACCAGACGCTATTTTCATGCCTGAAATGTAACACAAGTGTCCGTCCCAGTTACGAGCGTACATTGAAAATTTGTACACAGGGTTTTTAGAAAGGCATGTTGTCACTTTAGGCCTATTTGTAACTCTTTTTGGGCCTAAGTTATCTCTTCAGAACAACTGAAACTTATTTCGAGACCAGACAAAGGTATTTTCTGGAAAATATGGTCTGTGTTGCCAAAATGGCCCCTTTACTGTGGAAATACCCCAATAGACATTCATCACGGTGCGTCCATCTTTGTCTTGTTTCCCATAGTACGTGTCGGGTACGATCAGTGCGTCTGCGCGTCCGCGCGTGTATCTCCCGTTGAGAATCAATGTCTACGCTGCGCGCTCTCTTGATCGCGCAACGACTGTGCTATTGTGATGCACACAATGAACAATTTCAAGACGGGCCAAACTACTTTTTTCTGCAAGCCTCGCTTTGGTTACGTTCATTTTAATGGGAGAAAAAGGAAGATGGCCGCACCGTGATAAAGGTCTATGGCGTAACTCTACTTATGATGTGCTCTTTCTTTATAAAGGTATTTGCAAAACCAAACATCGTTCGTAGCTCCATGGATAAACGCACGTGTAAAAAAGTGACGCCATTATTGCACCAGCTTATTCTGACCAGTACTGTGGCCAAGAATTCAATATAGACACTATTCCCGCGTTTGAACGGTTAAGTCGTGTCCCTAGAATCGGTTCTAATAAATGCAACCCGCTAATGGGAAAGGTGCCAGACCTACTTATGCCTTCCAAGCCTCGTCTTCAGATCGAGGCTTAGAATGCATACGTAACTGGTACCTTTCCAATCAACAATTTTAACTCTATATAACTGATTCAGGGGACACGACTGAACCGTTCAAACGCGTGAATAGGGTCTAGCATTTGCATTATTCTAAAAGAATGTGAGCCGAATGGCTAGTATGTTTTAATAGAGGGCGCTTTTGATGTGAATAAGGGCTAAGCCAAGGATTTGTGTAATACGACACAGCCTGTATGAGCTATACAGTGAATGGGAAACGGATATAATCAAGCTTATCATTTGTAATTGATTTAAATTACAATTTCCTTGATGAATCCCTATATCGGAAATGGGTCTTTTATAAAACCGAGAGCCAAGGTGTGACATTTTGTTGCATTTAGCCCTACAATTTTTTTATTAAAAGAAATACCCGCGTAATATTTAAATAGTGTAGAATGCTTAAAATAATTTACAAGCAATTAAACATGTCTTGGTATCATGGAGTTGATAATAATTCGAAAAAAATTGTTCCATCTCTTATGATTGCATTTCAAGTCTTTTTGACTACTTCATTTTGACAAAAGCTACTGGTTTCGACAATAGCTACAGGTAGCTACATTATGACCGAAAGTTTCAAAATATTTCACTTAACAAGGTCGCACTAGTTAATTTAATCGTTCTTGTCATGTTTTGGGTAATATCAACAGGTAAAGGTGTTGTTCGATTCACGAGGGGCATACGCTGTTTATATACTGTGGGTAATCGTTCTCTGAAGCCCGGTTTTTTATGAGGAAAAACAATCAGAATTACTGAAAAAGTATCAAGAGGTAAGGGGAACAATGTGTCCCGTTTTTATAGAATGAACACTGAGATGTGGTCCTTTGACTCCCGAGGTTTATTGGTTCCTGGATGTCACGGCCTACAGAGCAAAATAAGTTTGCTTTTCGGGACGATATCAACGATTTAAAGTGTTACTTAGTTATTTTTCGAAAAAAAATGTAGATGGATTTTTAGAAGTTACGGCTGATGCTGCTGCACGTTTAAATGTTTATGTTCATGGATGGAGGGAAAAAAGCAAGAAAACAGCGTAGTTCAACAGTAAATTTTTAGAGATGAATTTAGAAACACGAGACAATTGCAATGCCCCGACTGGGATTCGAACCCAGATCCTTGGCATACATGGCCAACTGCTCTACCAACTGAGCTATCTGGGCATCCCGTCGGGGCATCCCATCGGGGCATCCCATCGGAGCATCACAACATCAAAACATACCCCATTATACATTAATTTTTTAGCAGTCGAATCAACATTTTATATTTTTTCGAAAACTCTAAACAAACATGGGATAAAAGAAAAATCATGGTGAGCTCTTCGTTATAAATGCTTGTTTTCTCAAACTGGTCATTTCAATTAATGATCTTCGTTTGAGAATGTTTTAGGCGGGGGAAATGCGAATACTCGATAATGATTGTGTATATCATGCAACGATTTGTACTATTGGGGGCAGTATGCCTTCTGGAAAGACGTTTGTTTGAGGAGCATGTACACATGTATTGCCTTCTGTGCAATATTGATGTATGTGCAGCTAGCTCGATCGTACCTAGTTTCAAACTATTTTGTTTGAAAATAGTCTCTGTACGCCGACTGCGCATGACTGGAAAACTATTGACCACGCGCGCGCCCATTTACTTGCCATTCATTGGGTGCTGGTCCCGGAGGCGTGGCAACCAATCTGCGCGCTCTGTGATTGGCCACTGCTACTTTGCACAAACAGGAAGAAGTCTGGCGATCACTGCTCCTGTTTGGAACTTATAAAAAATATACCTTGGCAGAGCGCGCGCACAGACCACGTATTTTGACGTAGTGCACGCCAGGATTTTCTGCTAGTTCGCCCTGTTTTTGACGTGTGCACGCGGGTGTCTGTGCGGCTCAGGCCTACATTTGGTAAACACTATTTCCGGGGCTCTTCTTGTCGATTGGCACGCGGCAAAAAGCGGAATTGGTTATTTTTTTATAAAAAGATCGGGGTGCCTGGCCAGACAGGCAAATTTGCGAGTTGTGTGTCACCGAGGCGCAGTGTGTATGAGTGCTTGATTCGCCAGGAGATTTACCGAGTTGACTCGTCTTCTGTTCTTGTGGAGGATTTTCTTATTTCCTTGGAAACTTTAACTTGAGGAATCACAAGCTCATCATTGAACCAAGCCGAAAAGGATTTTAATTATTTGCCCGTCGCTGTGGAATAAATATACCTTTGGGTTTCTTTTGTGGGGTATTTAGCGTGGAATATAGTGCTATATTCCGTGGACTATATAAAGTCGGAGCCATTGGCTCCTACGGTAAGTTTGTTTTTCTACGTGTTTTCATATTTCTGTCTTTAGTTTAGTTTAGTTCAAAGTTCTTATGTAGCGCAATTCATGTCTGCCGACATATCCACGCACTTTATAAAAACCGCCTAAACATCGAGATACGTAGACGGGCGGCAGATTCAACTCCGGCGTGAAGTGTTTTTGGGAATCTGTGATTTTCAGTGCGTTGTTTCACTCCAAATTCACTCTAGGCCTATACCTTTTTTTCTCAAAAGCGACGCGCGTCAATTTTACGCGCCAAACGGCTCAGTGTGAATTTACCCTAAAGCCCGGTATCCATATTGAGCTCGTGCCAATGACGTCATTTTGGGAGTCAAATAATGCCGCGTCGTTGTGGAAGCAATATGCGTGCGCGTTGTGTGTGTCCATAGCGTGCGTAACGCGCAATGCTAAGGCTACCATTGGTGAATTAAACCGCGTTACGCCCACCAGAGACACACACAGCGCGCGCGCACATCGTTTCCACAATGACTCAGCATTATTTGACTCCCAAAATGCGTATTTGCACGTGTTCGAAGGGGGTCAATAGACGTAACATACGCATAGGAGTACCGCAAACTAGCAACGCAAACAGTAACGCAGACAGTCGGAAAAGTTGAACCAAGTTTAACTTTGCCGATTGTTTCCGTCAGCGTTCGCGTTGCAGTTGTTTGCGTCTAGTCTGCGTGCGCGCGTGCGTTTCGATTAAATGGAAACTAGGCTTCAACACACCTTGTACCAGTCGTTACGATCCTCTTCAAGCAAAAAAGCAGTACTAAAAACCTATTTTCAGTTTCAAGCAATTGTGCGTACAAACCGCCGACTGTCTGCACAAAACTCGACAAAATTATTTGCCCTTAGGCTGTGATATACTAATAAAATTATTACAAGATCTCGCAACAATATTTTCTCTCTCTTGTCTATTCTTTGCAGGCGCAGTAAAACAACTTTCCTAACAACATCCAAGTCCCTGCGGCGCCGCAGCTAGCCAGGTTCGCGCCGTCATGGACCGGGCAACGTACTGCATTTTTGTGGTGGGGATGATATTTTCCGCGCTCCATTTCACAGTCACAAAAGGTACGTGAACCCGCAAAGGCACAGGCTCGTCAGCAATGCGCGCGCGCCAAATTTGTGCCACGAAATACGCAGCTCCATAGCAAAGGCATGGAGCTGCGTATTTCGTGGCACGAATTTGGCGCGCGCGCATTGTCGACGAGTCTGCCTTTAACCAACAAAATGTAAATCATAACGAACAATGTATTTTTTCTTTTTATGCCACCAAACAGTCACGAGTGTCAAGTGGTATGCGGATTCGTTGACTGAATACGCGCCACACAACAAAATGTTAGTCTAGTTTGTATCATCTTCCTTTCGCAAGGGTCTTTGCTGTACATCGAGTTCCACAAAACCCTCGCTGCATCGAGTTGAGCTAAGCTGTATTTTAGGGCCCGGTGCTGTTCGACCAATGAGATTTTTTTGACCTGGCACTTTTGACCTTTTAATGACCGTTTCGAACAATCATCTCGCGACATCGTAGCCACAATTAACACAATCTTTATGGGGGAGATCTTTTTATGTACATCTATATCATGTTATCTTGCACGCAGTAAAAATGTTCGTAACTGAAGGAAGACTCACATATTTCGCTAAAAGCTAAACGCACTTCATCTGAATAAAGATAGGCCTACGTATCTATTAAAAACGTCCTTACAGTGACTGTTCATTTAAACATTAGCAACTCAGCCGTGTGATAGTTTTTACTTTCACACGTGTAGGCTACTATTACACGCTTGGATCAGATCCTATTTGTCCCAGTACATACAGCGTGATATTTTCAATAATTACTAACAATGCAGTGCATGCATTGTTGGTACATTAGTGTTGAGCATGCACAGTTGTACCAGTCGGTTACATCATAAATCAAAACGACGTCCGGTGGTGCTCGCTTTGTGATATTATAAATGGAGGTTCGGATTCATGAAATACCCGGCTGCCTGACAGAATATTTTATGAGGTATAGTAAAACAAATACCACATGGTTTCAGGGAAAATAGTGAAAACGAATGACCCCGTGGTGTTGGATGATTGGGACTATCTATCTTGGCTTGCGCCTTGTGAGATAGTCCCAATTATCCAACACCTCGGAGTCATTAGTTTTCACCATTTCCCATCAATACTAACTGCTGGGGGTAAACCTGCGATGGACTGGCATCCTATCCGGGAGGAGTAGCATTGGCAGTGCTTCTGGCACTACATCATGCCTGCCATGGAAACTGGGGATGAGTATCGGCTGTGCGAGGCGCTAGGCTCGTGAAACGACTTTGCTCCTTTTTTTTCTACTAAAATAGCAGGCATTTTTAACCGCACTCGTTTTGCGATACAAGGGGACATTTTGAATGAAAATCATGCTCGAGTGCGTTCATTTTTACTTCATTGAACTAGATTTTAAAGCACATTCGCAGTGACCTAAAATATTACTTAATGAGTTGACACGAACAAATCGAATAAAAGTGTTGATTTTTCCCGTGTGAAATGGTACCTTTGTCGGAGAAATTGCCAACTAAAGGTGCTTTTTGAGAAAAATAAATATCGTTCAACACAAAGACCATGAATGGATTTTCAAATTTTTTTGGAGTATTACTGCATCCACATGTTGCTGAAATTTCTAAGACAGCTTACCAACACTAAATACTAGTCAGCACTGTTATAAAAAACAGTGGTTCCTGGGTCTGGAATTCGTCGAAAAGTTTCATCTTTTTAAGGAGAACGTAGGAGCAAATGTTTCACAAATGGATGTCAGATTGAAGGACGAAATGATGGTGGATTTGTTGACACTGTTTTCAGTGTCTTTGTACTATAAATGTGTATGTTGGCACATTGAGTCAGTTCACCAGGTGCTGTCCCGTGAACATGAATAATCAAGTTGAACAAACGACATTTTAAGAAGTTCACGAGTGACGGACGAGGATCGATGCACTTTTTGCAAGCGTACATGTGTCACTTCGTTGAAACGGCAAAATATTTTACTCTGCATGTTGCTCTTTTGTATGCCATTTCAAAAATAATATTTTAGGGGTTAGTAATATCGTAAAGTTGAAAAGAAATTCAAAAATTCTCATTTTTTAAATTTAAATTTGTGGATTGGTGACCTTAATGTTTCCAAATTGGATGTATTTAGTCCCTACTTATTTGTTTGAACACTGTACACATGGCCTCGCGTTTCGACCCTAAAAGAGTCTTCTTGAAGGCAAAACGTAAATACATTTTTCTTAATTGAAATTGCATTATTTTACAATTTCCTAAATACAGTTACCTAAGCTGCTAAACATGTTTCCTAAAGATACGTAGCCTACGCTCAGCTATGTGTGGCGTTCACGCAGACAGCGTTTCATGAGTCAATTGGGTCTGATACAATTCCAGGCTAGGTTAAAGATATACAGTCCTTAGTTCTCAGCAAATTTGATTTTTTTTTCTTCTCCGAACGAAATTTTAAAGCATTTACTTTTGTTTAACGACAAAACATCATACTTTGTATTTTAGACATCAGAAACCCTGCGAAAATTGTAATTGTTCGATAACTAAACGTTTGTCGATTATTTTCGGTTATGTTTCATTTGAAAGCGAATAACTTTTATGTTTCTCGAAAATTATCAATTCAAAATTTTTTTTTTTCGAGGTGCCACACCCAAAACGCACGGACTGTATAATTATCTTTAGTTAAAATGTATAACCCGCAGAGTGAAAGGTTTTACGGTATTCCAGAGCATTACTATACAACTGGACAAAATGGGAAACGGTGTCCTTTATACCCCAGTCACAATTAGCTTGCGATGGGTTTGCGAGTAGTTTGCGACGGATTTCTAGGCATTTTCGGCCGGGGTCCCACGGGACTCCTTGCGGCTGCCGGATCATGTTTGGGCATCGGGCGGGCATCGAGTTACTTTTAACTCGGACTTAAAACCTGGTGCGGCGTTTCGCATCGCAAACTGATCGCCAATAAATCGGTCGATGCCTGGCCGATGTCCGGCATGGCATCGCACACATCGGGCGGGCTCCGGGCCAAATTTTTGACAACCCAGACAATCCATATATCGGCCAGGCGCCGTTCAGGCGCCGCCCAGACGCTGCTCAGACGCCGGCCGGGCCCCGCCCGGCGTCCGGCCGACTTAGCGGCGCCCGGCCGGAAATCGGCCAGAAATCGGCCGGGGTATCGCAGTGACATAGGCAGGACATCGGCAGGACATCTGACGAGTGCCTGCCGGACACCGGCCGATAAACGTGCCAAGAAATCGACCCCATTCCGTCATGGCAGCGTGCGGCGCACTTTTAATTGTGACTGTGACCGCCCAATCGCGCGATCTTTCGCCGACCTCTACACGCCGACCGATGCCTATAAATCGCACACGCCGCCCGGCCTCCGCTTTAATTGTGACTTAGGTATTACCATCGTAGGAAAAAAACTACCATCAATTATTTTCCAATTTCACATTATTCCCCATGCCGGAGAAATTTATAACTCTCATACTCAGCTGTTGCGGTTTGTCTGACGTACTTATATAGGGCAATGTTACCATCAATTACACATCAGTATGTTACGATACAACGGGGAAACTCACTCCACAGGGGTATAACATTCAGCGCTGGAAAAAAAAAACGCAACTGGGAACCAAACCTGTAAAGTGTATCAATCGATAGACTTTGATAGATCTTTTTTTTTTGGTGAAAGATTCTGGCTGTCTACATTCTCGGGGAAAAAAGTTCAAACCAGCACTGGCCTACAAGATGTGCAACGTCCCAAAATGTTAACCAACCATGTATTGACCCGAAAAGCTTACTTACTCAAATGGAAGATAGAAGTGGTTCAATTTTTTGTATAGGAAAACGATAATTAAAGATGTATTTATATAAATGTGTGTACACACTTATTTTTTTACAATGGCGCGCTCATCTGAACAAAACTAGGTCCCTGGCTATCGTGGTACTATGGCTCTATTTTCCGTGCAGTATATAGCCAGGGAACCAGACTAAATAGGACGGTGGCTTCGCAAAATTTCTTGAAAACCTTACACAGTTTTTCATTGTTTTATAACGCAGATGGGATTATCGTACTCTTCTTCAATCACACATGGGGATAGCGCCTTTTGGGATTTGTTTTGCCAATACTCGAAGTAACTGTATACTCAGTGCTTCCCCGAGAAACTATGAGAAAAACCGGCATAGCATTCTCGGGTGGGACTCAAACCTACGACCTTTGGCAAAAGGTGTATCAGTGTTTAACACTGCCACGGAAAAATTATTGCTTCCTGCGGATTGGGTTGTTTCTCTCACCACTAAAAGTGGTTTATTTTGGAAAATGTATTCCTAAATTTCTAATTTATGGAGCCAAAAACGATTTACGAAAGCCTCCTTTAGTGTGCTAGTAGAGCAGAACGCGTGTGGATTTATACGGTCGGAATGCCATTGTTGTCCTATACACATAGTATTAGTAGATCAAATCTCACACCCTGAAAATACGAGGATCATTCAACAAGTTATAAACCTCACCCAGAAAGCGTTAGAGGAGAAAGATTGTCCTTGCATTACTTTTGCTTCAAGTCCAGTGATCCTGCTGCAGTAGTGTTGCATTCTAGTCCTCCAAAATACTCCTCAAAATCAAGGATGACTTCACGGTGACCCCACACGTATGGGATTTGAGTTTAGGAAGAAGTCATACGGTGCCAGGTCAGGTATTCAAAGCCACAGTTGGCTGCTTCAGCAACTGCCACCTGCGCTGTGTGGACAGGGGCATTGTCTTGGAGCAACATCATGCCTGCTCGCTCACAGCTTTCCCCTATACGTTTCCTCTTGATCGCTTCTTTCAACTGATGCCTAATACTCCCAATTAATGATTTGACCTCTTTTCAGGTAGTCTATTATGATAACACTTTCAGAAATCTAAAAGTTTTGATTACTTACTTTTTCTGGGCGAGAATTATAACTTTTTGGATGACTCTCGTACACGTAACGATCCAAATTGTTATATAAAATACTGGAGCCTTGTGTGTTTTCTTTACATTGATGGAAACCGCTTATCGAAATCTGCTCCCTCCTCCCGTCTTGAGGCCGACTTTGCTGTTTCCCCGAAGCCATCTGAACCATACAGACCACTACTCGATGAAAGATTGGAATTTAATGTTCTATAATGTGATCTTTCTTGGTTAACACGTTGGCTTCCCTGTAGGAATATTTTTTGTGGTACATGTAAGCTAATATTTGTAGAATTACGGATTTTCTGTAAAATTAAGTCAGCAAGGTTGGTTATAAAAGATTGATTGTAAATTTGAGGATGTAACATAGATTGATTGCTTCTGAGATAAGATTCATTTGGGGAGGATAAGATAGTTTTATGAAATATCTATTATGTCACGTTTCCTTGTAGCCTACGATGAAGTGGACGTACTCGTAGCAGCTGGACTCTCGGGTCGAACCCCGGGAGTACGGAGACCAAGGCCCCGGATGGCCGCCCAGCCTACAAGGTGCGACCCATGAGCCGCGACCTGGGCACCGACCATGGAAGCTTGGAGCATCTGCTCGGTCTATGAAAGAAGAAGAAGGTTTCATCCTGATCGCTACAGCTGCCCCGGACTCAAAGAAGCGAGTCAGCATTGTCTCGATCGATCAGATCGGAAACGAGCAAGTCCGGGGCTTCGGTTTGTACCTGGACAAACGTAACGACGAAGCAGTCGTCCAGTACGCCGAGTTCGGCTCGGGAGAACCTCGGGAAGACTCGGTCAATTTCGCGCCTCTCGAACTGGACGATAACGTGGACTTACATACATATATCCTGGACGTCCGCAGCAATTTAGTGACTCTATACATGGACTGCCAGCTTCTTGGGTTGAAGATACTTCCCACGGCGTTTTACATGGACATGGACGCCGAACACATGAAGCTTCGGCTGGGCAAAGGTGTCGGCGGCAAAAACGGTGTCTCGGACTTCAGGGTAAGTTCACAGTTGTTTGTTTTTGTTACCATTGCAAGTGTTATTGATGATACTAGCCCACTTAGGCCCTGTACGTTGGTGTCACATAACATCCAACAGCCTGATTTATGAGCACTAGCCGTCACTGACATACTTCGGGAAGCCCAGGAGAAATATTGTCCGTCGAAAATCCAGCAGCGAAAGAAAATGATTAATTTAAACATATAGGCCTACCTGTTGCTTTTTTTCTGTAAATAAAACCAACGGTTGGTAAGGAATTTATAAGAAATTAAAAGCAGGACATTGAAAACCGGAATTGACTTCTATCAATTTCAAATATTTCGCTTATAAGGTTTAGGCCTACTGTGGAAAAGGTTTTAGATACATGTAATAAAGTGAACCTTGGCAGTGGGGTTGGCGTAGTGGTTCCCCGTCTTTCACTTCCGGCGTCCAGGGTTCGATTCCAGACACTAACTTATAGTTTTCGGTGGCGGCAAAAGCTTCCCCAACGTAGCGACATTTTAAACGGTTTCAGGAGAATGGTAAACCATTTTTATTGGGTTTTCTACTAACGGCAAAGGCAATTCAGGCAGAGTGACGCAGACTGGTCGATAAACTATAGGCCTACATCTTTTTAATGAAATGTCTCATTTGAGATTACGCCCAATATACCTAACCACCGTTAGGATCGAAAGGAATTGTTACAACTGAAAACATTTATAGGTGTGTTAAGATCGCGATTTTGTAAGATTGCGTCACTCAATACGGTTTGGCAACTCGGCCCTTTATGCCATCAATTACCTTTTAACTTTCCTTTTTATCAATTTGAGATGAAGAAGAAGATATAAATGAAAGAAAAACCCCAGAGAAATATCCCGAGGGAAACCCCACGCGGTCAAGTAGGAACTGCAAACCCAATCCATACACGTCCTGGAATTGATACCGGAATGGCAGAGGTGAAAGGCATGGAAAGAACCGCTACGCCAACCCGACCTCCCCCTTTTCCTCTTTGTCCACATCCGAAGCTTTTTTATCATTACGCGCTCCGTTTCACTGTCGGTGGAAATTATCTCCTGTCATCTCGGGTTTGTCATAAAGATGGGACCTTCATTATTTACTGCTTTAAATCTGTTAAAAAATGTATACTAAAGACATCATTCACAAGTGGATTCAAACCGGTTGTCGCATGTTGAAGATTTTGATAATAAGGACGGACTTGAAAGAAATGGAGAAATAACTGCATACCTAGGGCTTCGTTAGTCATGCGTTGAGTGATGATTCCGTTTGATGGTATATACCTAAGGTCTTGTTATATTGAAATCGTTTCAGTTCCGTCTTTAGGTTTTATGACAGGCAGGGTTCATGTGGTCTCTTTGAATTAAAGGCACATTGTATCATTCGCAAAGACCCAAAATTTTACTTCATGAGTTGACAAGAAAAGGCTTACTCAAAGTGTTGTTAGCGATGGAAGCAAACACCGCGTGAATTCATTTCTGTCCAAGATGGTACTTTTAAGGTTGTGCACACAGATTGTTTTGTTTTCACCATTTATTTGACACAAAAATCAGGCATGGATTTTAAAAGTTTTCTGAAGCATTGCTGCATCTATGTAGCTGAAGCTTCCGCAGGCAATTTTACCAACAATATTTTTGAGATATGTTACGCCCTTATTCCAGGAATCCATAAAAAATACATATTTTATGGATTCACACAACATGGCCTTTAAGCCGTCTTAACTTTCAACAGCCACAGTCAAAATGTGTTATGGTGGAGGGTTGTATGTTTATACAAGTGTTCGTACGCCCACGTTATGATGTTGTGCAAGGATTTACTGATTAGGTGAAAAAGAATGCATGCAACGCGATGTACAACTAAATTACACAGCTGGGCCATTTGAGACAAAATTCGACAGGCAAAAAGCCCACTAGTTTACAGAGGCAAGTCCATGTTTTTTTCTACCAATCTATACGTAGCTTTAGTTTCAAAGCAAATATTTCTAAAATTGTCATTAAACCAGCTTAGGGGTCGTCCATAAACTCACGAGCCTGTGCCTTGAAGGTGCCTTTTTTTAATCGTTTGCAAATGATTTTTGTTTACCATTCATTCAACACAGATTTGTATTACTGCATCTATGTGGCTGAAACTTCTACAAAGCAGCTTATCAGCATTATTATTTGGTTATGTAGTGCTGTTGTTCCTGTTTTGACGCGCCGCTCAATCCAAACGGAGCATTCAGAGCGTCAGACCAGGCGCGGATCCAGAGGGGGGGGGGGGGGGGGGGGGGGGGGGGGGGGGGGGGGGGGGGGGGGGGGGGGGGGTGGGGGGGGGGGGGTTGGTCAAACCCCCCCCCCCCCCCCCCCCCCCCCCCCCCCCCCGCCCCCCGCCTGCTCCGACACCAAAACAATAATGTAATGCATTTTTGCGTGTCCGCCTGTCCGAAACAAGCAGAGATAAAAATCTGATGGGCAAAACCCCTCCCTGGTGGCAAAACCCCCTCCTGTAAAAATTCTGGATCCGCCCCTGCAGACGCTTGACGCGCGACGCTCGACGCGTATGTTTGTCCACAAATCGATTACGACCTCGTAATTCGTGTGACCCCACTTGATTGTAATACAATTAAAATCCGATTATAAGTTTGTTGTGTGACCCCACTCGTCGTTGGAACTATTACAATTGTATAATGATAGAGTAATTACGATATTTCTTCTCGTGTGACCCCGGCCTAAGTCAGCTAGCTCAGTACCCAATCTACGTTGCGAAATAATGCCCTTTGGAGTTTGTCATGGTTTCCCATTTATTCTTTTATCTTGTGTTGGTTGTTGTTTTGCACAG